>CM069908.1:21931746-22452025 GCA_036172215.1 Camellia granthamiana
CCCTGATTTGTAACGGGATGTTGGATATCCCGAGCCTGATTTACCGATTCTCCGATGCCGGTGACCGCGGTGACCATTATCGGCAAGGTTTTCGACAACATGCGCTCTGCTTGTGCATGCTATCTCATTTTCTGTTTGTCTCGGGCTCCGGGGGAGCTAACATCCGTTTGATTGAAGTTGCTCAAGGCTTGAGGGAAGGGAAGAGCTGTATCGCCATGACATTGGCCGAGACACTGCTGGGTTTGGATGCCTTCCACCGCCAGGAGACAACCAGGTTTGCGGGGAGTCCACTACTGCTGCAGGTAGTGTTTCCCACCCAAGCTCACATATGTATTTGCTCACATCGCTCGGCCCTCAGGCTCGGTTTTTCTCACAAAACCCTCATCTTACTTTTCCCTCATCGTACATCTCTATATTCTTTATTCTCTCATTTTTCATCCCTCCCCAGATATGGTTGATGGATAAATTGCAAGTTGTGGACTCTTGCCCTGCTTACTCAGCCCGCGGCTACTTCTTTCGACAACGCCTGGTTGACGCCCTTGATGAGGGATGGTGGGTTGAATGGATGTGCAATTTGTCAGCTGAACGCATTGCTTGGCGCTGTCCTTGGCTTAACCTTCCGGCGATGAGCTATAGCATGTTCCAGGATACTGGGATCCGGTTGATTGGCCTGACCCGTTGTGTATTCTATTTCCCATTCCGCATTCTGCGCCAGTTCGGCCATGATCAGACTTGCCCTCCGGAGGGGATAGAGTATCCGGTCGCCTTTCCGATCCGTGGTGCACACCTTGCCCGACATACTATAGCTTGGAGGACTAGAGAGCTCCTGCCCCCCGCCCCTATTTTCAGTTGCACTTTATATGATGAGTGCTGGGATTGGCTCAATGAGGAGGCACAGATCGGGCCTAGGTCGACATCGGAGGCTTCGACTAGCTCTGGAAGGGGGCGCAGGGACACCTGACTTGACTATGCCCCAGATTTATTGCTTTATTAGTACTTTCAAGTTTTCATTATGAGTGTAATAAAAAGCAACTTCGATTGTATGCAAGAGCAAGAGAACTTTGTTTTGAAATCAATGAAATTGAAGGTTGTGGTACTGAAAATTTTCCGCTTTGGTCCAAAAATGGTCTTAGTTGTGAAAAGATTAATTTGAACAAAGTCAACTTTTATTAAAACTTTTCAAAACTATTTTCGATATGGATCAGAACTGGACACGCCTGAGATCTGTCACTGAGATGCACAACCCCGGATCCTAGCAACTGGAAAGTTGCCCCTAGTCTGAACGGTACCACAGCACCTCTTGGCAACGGAAAGTTGCCCCTAGTCTGAATAGCACTGCACCGGAGATTACGATGAATGCTGATGGACAAGGATGACCGAGATGATCAAAATGAACAAAGTTGATCGGGGAAAATGTTATGGCTGAACTTCAGGATGAAGCTGCCTACGTATCCCAAAGATAGGAATCAAGCCTTACGTAGTTCAGGCTTAGGTTCGCTCGGGTATTTTTACTCTCCTTTTGCGCTCTAACTTTTGCCAAGGCCGCCCTTTGCGGGTTTTCAACCTTGCGAGCTCAGTTTTTATAATTTCAAATTTTTTGTGCTCTGAGTTTTGCCTAGGTCGCCCTTTCGGGTTTTCGGCCTAGCGAGCCTCTCAAGGGTAGTATTTCTTCAACTTGTCCATGTTGATCGGTTGGGAAAACTCTAAGCCATCCAGATCCATCAGAACCACAGCCCCACCTGACCAGATAGACTTAATGATGTAGGGACCAGTCCAATTAGGTCTGAACTTGCCCCTAGGGTCATGGATGGGAGCTCGGTTGTCCTTGAGTACCAAATCTCCCTCTTTTAAATTCCTGGACTTAACCTTCTTGTTGAAAGCCCGGGCAATTCTGCGTTGATAGCCTTGAATGTGGTACAGTGCTTTCAGTCTTCTCTCATCGAAGAGCATGAGTTCCTCAAATCTGCTCTGCTGCCAATCCGCTTCGGCTATCTGGCACTCAGCCAATACTCGCAATGACGGAACCTCAATCTCAATAGGTAGAATGGCCTCCATCCCATAAACCAATGAATACGGAGTCGCCCCAGTAGAAGTTCTGATTGAAGTCCGGTAGCCCCACAGAGCAAACGGCAGCTTATCTGGCCAGTCCCGGTAGGTTTCCACCATCTTCTGTAATATGCGCTTGATATTCTTGTTGGCGGCCTCGACCGCTCCATTGGTCTGCGGCCGGTATGTAGATGACTTATGAAAAGCCACGTTATATTTCTCCAACAAGTCTATCACTTCCTTCTTGAAGTGGGAACCGTTATCTGAAATTATCTCATTTGGGACCCCGTAGCGACAGATGATGTTGTTTCTGATAAACTTTGCAACGTGCGAAGCCTTCAACACCGCGTAAGATTGGGCCTCAACCCACTTTGTAAAATAATCTATCGCAACCAGGATGAACTCATGCCCATTCGACCCCTTTGGCGTAACAGCCCCGATCACATCAATTCCCCAGACTGAAAATGGCCATGGTGAAGTCATATTGTACAACTTTGTCGGCGGGATGTTCATGCGATTTGCATGAATTTGACACTTGTGGCATCGCCGAACGAAACTGATACAATCCTCCTCCATGGTGGACCAGTAGTACCCCTGTCTGAGGATCTTCCGTGCCAACATTACCCCGTTCATATGTGCTCCACATTCTCCTCCATGGATGGCTTCCATTAGACGCTTTGATTCTTCGGCATCAACACACAGTTTATGCATTCCCAGATGACCTCGTTTATACAGTTTACCCCCGCAGATGATGAACTGAACTGCCATTCTCCTGATTGCCCTCTTGTCTTTGGCATTTACCCCTGGCGGGTATGCTTCTTTCTCCAAGAAATTCCAAATGTCGTAATACCAGGGATGTTCATCCTGAACTTCATCTATGGCTGCAATCGACTCATAGGCAGGCGCAAATTTCTGGTCAATGATGACTGGACGCATTCGGACTCCACACGGGATGTCTATCATGGAAGATAGAGTTGCTAAAGAATCTGCGAACCTATTGTTCTCTCTTAGTAGATGAGTAAAACTTAACTTCTCAAACCGAGGAATCAGCAAATCCAAGGTCTGATGATACATCATCATCTTTTCCTCTTTCACTTTCCAGTCTCCTTTAGCTTGAGACACAACAAGGTTCGAATCCCCAATGACATCCAGCCGTCTTGCCCCTAGTTCCAGGGCTGCTTCTAAGCCAGCAATGCACGCCTCATATTCTGCTTCGTTGTTCGAGACTTTGAATCGGAGTTTGAAGGCTAGAGGAATATGGGAATTATCGGGTGCTATCAGCAACACTCCTATCCCATACCCATGTTGATTTAACGCTCCGTCAAAGTACATCGTCCAAGCTTCGTCGTCAATATGCAGAATGGCTTCATCTGGGAACAAGTATTCAACCGCTTCATCCCCCTCAACCGGATGGTCGGCGAGGAACTCTGCTACTGTTCTTCCTTTCACTGACTTGCGTGTCACATACTTTAAATCAAATTCGGAGAGCAACAGCAACCAACGAGCTAGCCTACCCGTAAGCGCTGGTTTCTCGAAAAGATATTTGATGGGATCGAGACGTGAAACCAACATTACGGAGTGAGCTAACAGGTAGTGCCGCAGCTTCCTGGTAGCCCATACCAAAGCTAAGCAAGCCTTCTCCAGCGGTGTGTACCGAGTCTCATACTCTAGCATCTTCTTGCTCAGATAGTAGATGGCTCTCTCCACCCTGTCTTTGGACTCTTGTGTGAGCATACAGCCCATTGTGGTCTCAGTCACTGATAGGTACAAAATCAACGGTTTCCCTGGTTCTGGTGGTGATAAAACGGGCGGGTTCTGTAGATATTCTTTAATCTGCTCAAACGCTGCTTGACATCGGCCGTCCCATTGAAATTTCTTGCCTTTCTTCAGGAGACCAAAAAGTGGTTCACAAGTCAAGGTTAATTTTGAGATAAACCGTCTTATGAATTGCACTTTACCCAGAAAGCCTCTCACCTCCTTTTCAGTCCTTGGTGGGGGCATTTCTAGGATGGCCTTGATTTTGGAAGGGTCGACTTCGATGCCCCTTTGTGTAATCAGAAACCCCAGCATTTTTCCCGCTGTAACACCAAATGTACACTTTTGAGGGTTCAGCCGCAACCGGAATTCCCTGATCCTTTGAAAAAACTTATGCAAGGCGGTGTAGTGGCCCTCTCTTTCTTTGGACTTGACAATCATGTCGTCCACGTATACCTCAACCTCCTTGTGGATCATATCATGTAATATTGTGGTCGCGGCCCGTTGATAAGTAGCTCCAGCATTCTTCAACCCAAACGGCATGACTCTATAGCAGTATGTCTCCCATGGGGTGGTGAATGCAGTCTTTTCCCTGTCTTCTGGTGCCATTACTATCTAGTTGTAGCCTGAGAAGCCATCCATGAATGAGAGCAAAGCATGCCCTGCTGTGAAATCCACCAACTCATCGATGTGTGGCAAGAGGAAGTCGTCATTCGGACTAGCTCTGTTCAAATCCCTGAAGTCCACACATACCCGGATCCTGCCATCCTTCTTCGGCACCGGAACAATATTGGCCAACCAAGTCGGATATTTAGATACCAGCAGGAAGCCTGCGTCAATTTGCTTGGTGACCTCTTCCTTAATCTTGAGAGCCCAGTCCGGGCGGATTCTCCTGAGTTTTTGTTTGACAGGTCGGGCCTCGGGGTTAAGGGGGATCCGATGCTGTACAATCTCAGGATCGATTCCAGGCATGTCTTCGTAGGACCACGCGAAAACATCTTTGAAATCTTTTAATAAAGCGACTAAGCGCTCGCGTTCCTCCGAAGACAACGTGGACCCGATCTGGACCAGCCGCGGGTCCTCCTCAGTACCAATGTTCACGGTAGTGATTTCGTCCACTAGGGGTTTAACAAATCTCTCCTGCTCCTGCTCAATTAATCGTTGCAAAACCGGAGGAACTTCGTCCTGGTGTAGACACCTCCGGAGGGGGATGGATCGATGAATTCCCAAACACAATGGCTACTCCCTTTCCATAGGGGTATTTCACCATCTGATGCAGAGTGGACGAGACGGCCTTTACCTGATACAACCACGGTCGCCCCAAAAGTAGGTTGAAGGTTGCGGGAACCTCCAAGACATTGAAATCTATCTCGTGTTGTCCAGGTCCAACCTTTGTCTGAATCTTGGCGGTCCCCATCACTTCCCTGCTAGTATTATCGTACGCTCTGATCACCTGAGTTGTCGGGATGAAGTCCGCGGGCTTCAACCCGATTGCATAAGCTATTCTGGCTGGGCAGACATTGATTGCAGACCCGGTATCAACAAGTACCACCGGTATCCATTTGTCTCTACATTCCACGGAGATGTAGAGAGGTTTGTTATGATTCACGCCCTCAGGTGGTAGTTCCTTATCTGAAAAGGTTAATGCCGGGGAACCTCCTCCCGGAAAAACCAGCCCAACCAGCTGTTCTGGTGTAGTGTCGATAGAGAGTTTGGCCCTGTCCATAGCAGATAGGGCAGCCTGCCTGTGCACCCGCGAAGCCATAAGCAGTCCCCAAATGGAGATGTCTGCTTGTATCTTCTTTAATTGCCTCAGCACAGCTTCTTCTTCAATTTGTTTCTCTCTCTGTTTCTCAGCTTCCTTGTCTTTTCCAGATGCTTCGGGCTGGTCAAGGTGTGGGGGCTTGAAGTACCGCCCACTCCTGGTCATATGGTCCACCTCATCGAGGTACCACGTGCTGTCTGGTTGATTTACTCCCCAACCTTCGTCTGTGTGGGCAAGACATAAGTCGTCGTCTTCCCACCACATCCCGTTAGCGTCCAAAAGACACCTATCTGGTTCTGGCAAATGTGTACTCTCAGTACCTTCATCCCATATGCTCACAGCATTTTCCGTTCTTGTGCCCACAGCACTCTCAGCCCCTTCATGGGCTTTTGCCTTTCTGATTCTCTCGGAATCCCAAAACTTCTCCTGTTCTGTCTGCGTCGCTGCAGTTTGTTGTTCTACTGTCTTTGCATCCACAATGCTTAGGTCCTGAGCGAAATTCTTTGTACCGGCGCTCTCCGGCAATCCATTCTGACTCTCGACCCTTCCGGCCACCATTGATACACTCGCCCCTACCGGGCCTTGCTCTGGCTGAAATTCCACAATATCAGGCTGATCATCTAGCCACCCGGTGGCCTCGGCCGACTCCTCATATTCAAACCAGTTGATCGTTGCATCCCCTGATTCTTGGTCGTTGAAGAACTGGAGGTTGGCGAAGTCCTCTTCCACTGTTGTCAGATCATCTGCCCCCTGTTCAAGTCTGTCCCCCTGAATCATACACAGTTCGGCTCTTTCCGGCAGCCCCACACTCAGCTCAGACCGGCCCAATGATAAGATGTATTCGCTTGGATCATAGGCTCCCCCAGCATAATTCCCGGGCTGTTCCATCCCAGACTCAACAACTCCGTTCTCCTCTGAAACCTGCCCTGTTCCATCTTCAGTGGTCACCACCTTTGGCTTAGATTGGGTTGTGAAGGTGTCCAACATGCACAAGTCAGTGCAGTCAGGAAGGATCACCTCCGGCTTGGGTAGGTGAGAGGGAGTAATATAGATACTAGGATCGTAGGATACGACCCCAGTTTGGATGAGGTTGACTCTTTTGGGTGGTGGATCTTGGTTATGGGTAGGGAGTGGGTTGGTTGTGACGTTAGGTCTATCTGGAGGTAGAATCACATTTTTGTCGATGAGGTCCTGAACCTCGTGACGCAGCCTGTAACAATGGTCGGTATCATGACCGTGCTGCTGGTGGTAGGCACAGTACTTGGCTGGGTTGTGAGAGGGGGGGAGTGGATTTGGTAGCGGCCTCGGCTCCAGGGGTTTTAGATGTCCCTTTCTAATTAAGACCCCCAGAACCTTGGACAAAGGCATGTATAGTGGAGTGAAGGTTCTTTGGCCTCTGGACTGATATCTCGGGGCTTGGGTACTGCTCCCGGATGTACTGGAAAAGGGTGTGGCCGCCATGGGCCTTGGCTGGGGAGGGGGATTGGTGGTGACCATACTGACCTCCGAAGTTCTGGTATTTGCAGCGCCACTCGGGCCTGCGTTGTTATTGCGGTTAAATGTCCTCCGGGGTTGCTCTCGGTCCTGGTCGATCAGACCTTGCTTCATCGCATCCTCGATCTGTACCCCCATCTCGTGTAAGTCTGAGAATGTGGGAAAGGGGAGTACGATCATCTTCTGCATGAGTTTTGGTTGGAGATTGCGCACAATCATCCTAATTTGATCTTTGTCTGTAGGCCTCAAGGTCATCATCGATGCTTTTGCCCTCCATCGAGTCACAAAATCGGAGAAAGTCTCCTTGGCCTCTTGCCTCGTCGTTTCGAGATCACGAGTTGTAATCTCGATCTATGTATTGTACGAGTACTGTGCAACGAAGGCCTCAGCCATCTCATCCCAATTTCTTTTGACATCATCTTCCAGCTTTGCATACCAGATGGCTGCCACACCCGACAAAGTTCGGCCAAACAGGGAAAGCTTTTGTGGTCGGGTTAGGCCCATTGGCCGCAGAATGTCTGAGAATAGCCGGAGGTGGACCATAGGATCCCCGGACCCATCAAAACGATCAATCTGTGGCATCTTAAATCTGTCTGGCAATGTCACGGCCACATCGATGTACCCATCTTCGATGTCTAGGATGGCCTTCACCCCCTGGGACTTCTTAAAAAGCTTCTCCAGTTTGCTCAATTTCAGAGCTGTATGGTCCATCTCGAACTCGAAGGGAGAGTCCGGATGGTTGGCAGGTGTATGGGTCTTGGATAGTTGAGGCAGAAGCGGGGGCGGAGCCAGCCCCGTTGGATGGCCTGTGTCCTCTTGAATATTCTGGACATTGGGTAGGGTGTTCTGGGTGTTCAGGGGGGTATTCTGGGGATTTGGCAGGGCATTCTGACCAGTGGATGCCTGCTCGGGTAACGGAGCTCCGGGTGGAGGAGGAGCCTGATGTGAAGCAGATGCCGCATTCTGCTGTTGCAGCCTAGTGATCAGCTCGGCCTGCTGGGCCATGACAGCGGCCTGCTGCTTGGAGAACTCCGCTTGGCGGGTGGCATCTTCTTGCATTTGTTTCATGCTCTCATGCATTTGGCGCATCATCGCCTCCATCCCTGATGTATTCGGCGGATCCATCTGAATAACCGGTAAGTGTATCTCTATAGCGGAAACAGAAACCTCAGTCCGACTGTTTGCTGCTAAAGTGGACTGCTGCCCCGGTAATCTTTGCTCTGACACACTGCGCCTCCTCGGCCTTCTTCTAACAACCGGGGGTAAAGAGTGGAACACTGGATGTCCGTCAACCAGATCCTCGGATCGAATGAGTCGGCGACCTCGTGTCCAAAGTGCTTGGGGTATATCTACTGGTTCGGAAGTAATTGTGCTACAAACCCTGCCCTAGCAAAAAGATAAATAAAGGGAAAAGGAAATAAATAACCAGATAAACGGACAGCATAACAGCTTAAATTAAATACACAACACACAGTCGGGCATACAACACACGGTTGATAAGCTGGGTATACACTGTCCTCAATCACTGATCACTGTTCCTGTATCACTGTTTCCCAAAACTGAATCCGGTATCCGCAGACAACTGATTCTCATATACTGACTGATGTCCGCAGGCATGATGCCTAATCTCAAAGACTGATGCCCGCAGGCCTGATGCCCAAACTCAAACACTGATACATGCATTCCCTGTAGAGACGCACTCTAACAAGCACATAGCAGATAAGTGAGAGCCAAAACACCCCTATGTTGGGGTTGGGTTTCCCTGTCCTATTTTGTCAGGAACTAGGGTTTCACTACGCACGCAGCGGCTTCAAACAACCTATAAACAGGTAAGCAACCTGTCCTAGTTTGGAATGGTCACTATGGATCCGAATATGCACTAGGTCGAATGGTCAAAAAGGGTGCCCTGGTAAGACCGGGGTTTATGTTCCCATACTGGCAGAGCCCGTAACCGATTAGCCTTACGGACATGCCTTGACAAGACAAGCCTCCGGCAAACCGCTTAGGAATAGCAGATGGCAAACACGGTGTCCTAGGCGCACCAATGCAAATGCAATGCAAAGAAACACACAAGTGTAGTCAAAACAAGATATCACGAGTTCAAGTCAAGTTCTCTAAATCCCCAGCAGAGTCGCCAAAAACTGTAGACGTCCTCGAACGCATCCCGGGGCGAGGAGTGCGACTCCCCCCCCCCCCCCGGTTTCTGGTTCGATATTGGGTCTACTACAGTTCGAAGGACTCAAATGTCACGGTTCTTAATCTTAAACCAAAGAGTCCAAATCCGGCAAATCGTTTTGAAAACAGATTTTTTGAGAGAAGTGCCAAACATGGACTGCTTTGCCAGATACAAAGTCGCCACCTAAATATTTTTTAAAATGGGGAAATTTAGGAAACCCTGACTCGGTGCCAAAGGCCACATGTCCGTCATCACCAAAGTTGCCTCGACTCGGGAACTTGGGTACGATTGGGGAAGGTCACTTCGTGAGCACCCCCGCTCGCCCGGTCAAAGACCGGCCTCTACTAACCATGATATCTTATTTTGAAAACATTGTATGTTCTTATTCCGGTTATTAGCCTAGGTTACTATGTGATGCGCACAGCATACAAGTATAGACTGAGTCGCCTGAATTGGGAACAAAACATTTCATGTTTGTTTGAAAGATGGTTTGCTACCCGCAGGTAGGCTTAAAATATAGATTTTGCCACCCTCAGGTGGGCTTAGAAAACATGGTGTTGCCACTATCTAGTGGGCTTAAAACAAACAATCAATGCATTATTCCAATTCAGATAACCCAACCTTCACCCACAGGCATTCAGGCAGTTATATCACATAAGCAATTAGCCTCATGACAAGCATGCTATCATGGCAGTCACTCACACACATGCAAGGATGCTAAAGCATAAAACTCACCGAGTACTCCAAGCCAAAACAGAAAATACATTAGAAATCATGCATGATTCTAAGTATACTGAAATGCCTAATGCAACACATGCAAAGATGCAAACTATAGCAGGCTCGGCTATTCTAAACATGGCATGTGGAATGCTACAACTAACACGTATTCAATTTGGAATTGAAATACAAATGCAGTTTGTATGATGCGCCGAGCCCGGTGCGTGCAAAACAGATGAATGATGCAAACATGCTGTCATACTGTATGCTAATTGAAATATGCCTTATATCTAACCATCATAAGCGGATAAATAAAAGGGAGAAAGACGTGGGGTTGGAAGACATACATCATACTCACCCACACTTATTACAATTTTGCCCTCGCGCAGAGGGTCCAAAAGAATATACAGTCCCAAATAAAAGAATAATACAGTCCAAAATATTACAGTCCGAATAATGTACAAATTCCCAATTAATTAACAAATTAACTAAGAAAAACTGTAAACTGGCATGCAAGCCAGGGACTGCCTTGCTTCTGATGAACGATGTATGTTTGGGCTGCCTTACGCGAAAATCCACTGGAATGCCCCAACTAGCCTCTGTTTCGCAATGTTTCTCGAAAAGCGCGCCAAGCTTCGGAAGACTGCTGATTCTTCATTTTGCTGCAACAAAGAGCAGGAAAGGGGCATAGCAATGTATTTCACAGATATATGCATGCCTCGATCCTCGTACCACCAATCACGCATATCGATGCATGATGGCCGAGGAGCCGAATTGCACAACTCAATATAGGATGAATGCATATGAATGCTACAATAAAACCTAACTCCATCACGGATAATCCGGAGTGTCGGTGACTTGGGAATTGAGACACGTTCCGTCACTCGGAGTACGAAACGCGCCTCGTTTCCCGTGCCCGGGCTAACTCCTATCCCGAACACGATGCGATATGCGCGATATGCATGACATGCATGAAATGCAGCTAATATGCGATCCTAACATACACAATGTCATGGAATGGCATACACGCTATACGAGGTAATGCACAACCGGGCATACACAATGCTACGGATGAAATGGCATACACAATGCAATAATGGGCTTACACCAACATGAGAGAGCCTCAGCCACACTCACATAGGAAGCCATCAGATGAAAACAAGACACCTCGAAGTACGTGTCCGCGGGCACGCAAACTGAGAACGGACCCTCAGGCACCGAAATGCCACTCTAATGAGACATGGCAGAGACACGGAATATGACATGCAAACATGCAAAAATCAGTAGCAAAATGAGGGGGAAAACAGCCCCGAAACAAGGCGAAATGAGACCCGATGCAAGGGATCTCTCCCGAAATGCAAAACTAGGCATGCGGAATGGCCTACAGCTATACTAAACATGCATAATTGGTACATGACATGAAAAAGAAGAAGCAAGGAAGCCCCAAAAATCACATTTTTACAGTACAAAACATGGCCAAACAGCAATCACAAGTAGGTCTAAAATGGCATACAAAAATGGCTCCGCAAGGGAGGCAATGAAGCAAGTGATAGAGGCAAAGCCCAAACAGAAAAATATCCTTCTACAACACTGAAGAGGGACCAAAAATATGAACATTTACAGTGGATGACATGCCTCAAATCAGTATGCAAACATGCTAAAAATGCCATGCAAGAAATAGGCCAACAAGAGGCTATAACATGAGGTATACAAAGCAATCCCCAAACAGCCAAAGACCCTTAATGAGACATACCAATAAGGTCAAAATATGGCCATTTTCAGTTCTGATCATGACCGAAAACAGAAGCTAGATAAGCCTAAAAAAAGCATGCAAAAATGGGGGCCAAAGAGGGGTATAATGGTAAGTACAACATGGAGGCCCCCAACAGTGTTGAGCCCTTCTACAATGTTGTAGAGGGGCTCAAAATAAGCCCACTCACAGTTCATGGCACACTCCAAAACAATTTACATATAAGCCAAACAAATCATGCAAATTTACGGTAAATAGGAGGGATTATGAAGTAAGTGCAAGATAGGGGGCCCAAAAAGGGTTGATCCCTTCTTCAATGTTGAAGAGAGGCTCAAAATAGGCCCACTTACAGTTTACATTATGCTCGAAAATAGATCACACATAGGCTAGAAATTTCATGCAAAAATGTGACATACCAAGGGGTATTGAAGCAAGTACCAAATGGAGGGCTCAAACAGGGTTGAGCCCTTGAACAAACATGAAGAATGGCCCCAAAAAGGCCTAGTTTCAGTTAGGGTCGGAGCCCAAAATAGTAAGCAAATAGGGCTAAGAAATGGGACAAAAAAGTGCTACAAAGAGGGGAAATGTGAGCTTACCCTTGAAGACTATTCTTTGCTGCCTTTTGGACCAAGGAATGTTGCCTCTAAGCCTCTGAAAAACCTCTCCTTGCTGCTCGAATGGAGTGGTGATGGTGGTGCTTGATTGTAGTGAAGAAATAGAGCCAAAACTTGAGAAAATGAGAGGAATAGAGAGAGATATGTGTCTCTATGCTTCAGAGCAAATTTTCCAACCTTGAGGGAGAGCTAGGGCTGCTGTTGTGTGTAAGGATGGAGGGGAGAGGGAGAGACAAAGTGTGTAGCTTAAGGGATTAAGTTCCCTTTTCTACCAAAAGTCCCCCGAAATCAGATATTTTGGGGGAAACAGCTATACAGCTGTAAAGCACACCTCCCAAGGATCATGGCCGGCCTGCCACTTTTGCTGCAGGTGGCCGGCCGGCCACTCCCTATGGCCGGCCGACTAGGGGTCAAAAGGGTCAAGTTGAGTTAATGGCCGGCCACCAGATATTGGTGTCCTCCCATGTCCCCTCATCACAACCCTGTGGTTCAAATTTGAAAAATGTAAAACAGGAGAGAGAACAAGCCACTTTTAGGAGGGGTTCAAAATGTTCAAGTTGAGTTACTGGCCGGCCATGTGATATTAGGGTCCTCCCATGTGTGTACAACACAAATATGTGGTTTGGGGTTGAAGAAGGTGGCCCTAGGGTGGTCAACATTGGCTCGGAAGTGAGAAAAACAGGCGTCGGAGGGCGCCGGAGGAGCATAACTGGTTGCTGAGACAATTGATGGCCTCCCACCCTTCAGTGACCTTCCTGGTGATAAAACAGAGGTACCTGCCAAAAACGAACAAAAACCGATGCAAAACGAATGCTCGGGGGCCAAAACACGCAGTTTGGGGTCCCGAAAATAGGCCGTTAAGCATCGAAAGTGGCATTCGACCACGAAGTGGGTCTCTCAGGCCCCAGTGTCCCTCGAAAGGGAGTAAATGAGATGCATGCCAAAAACCGGAGCAGTCGGAGATGGTTAGGCGGTCCCGAACCGAGGCACACGGCCTGACGGCTCGGAAAACCGGGAACCGGGCTCCGAAATGGGCAAAATGGCCTACGGCCACTAAATGTAGCCCACGGCCACTGAGAGATGGCCTACGGGACCTCTCCCTCCCCTCAGGAAGAAAAACAGAGAAAACCGAGCCTGGCTCGCAAACCGAGGCAAGGCACAGAAGAGGGTTCGGAAGTCCGGAGGCAGGGCTTACGGCCGCGACTCTGAGACTTCTGAACGAGCACAAAATGCAACATCACCGAGTGCTCAAACGGTGACGTCTGAGTCTTAAGGTCGGTCAAAAATGGGGTGTCTACAAGGTTATGGGTCCGGACTGTCTCCAGTCCAGATCGAAGACAGTCCGATTTATTCGACCCATTGGGTTCACATTTGGGCCCCTTTTCAATAATTAGAATCTTTCATATTTTAGGATTTGTTTAGTGCATTATTCTTGTAAAAAAATCACTTCGATCAAATAACGGATATTATGTATTCGGATTACTTTTGTCTGGAAAAAAAATAGACAGTAAAAAAATTAACGGTTCATAAAAAAGTGATTCGAATACATAATATCCATTATCCGATCGACGTGATTTTTTACCGGGATAATGTACTCAAAAAATTCTAAAATGTGAACGGTTAGGATTATTGAAAAGGGGCCCAAAAATGGATCTACGGGGCCGGACTGGGCCCTTCAGTCCAAATAGTGGACTAGAGGCAAGGCCCAGCCTAGGTTATAACTGGGGTGTGCATAATACCGCCGAAACCACCAAAACCGCACCGAACCGCACTGCCAAGGCAAATTCGTTATTATTTGCCAATCGAACCGCCGGTTTTTTGTAAGAAAAATGACAAATTCTAATGACACTTTTATCAATCCGCCGGTTTCTATTTTTCTTTCAAACCGCACCGACCCGCACCACTATTAAATCATGTTTTATAAGATTCTAAAAATTCCTTTTTACTTAAGTTTGTTTGTTGTTCTATACCTTAGAATATAGTATTACATTACTGCTCGAGGGGAATTCAAGATGTCAGTAATCCAAAATAAAGTTGGATTCCAATTCACTTTTCAAATTTTATTTATTTATTTTTTTTGGCCATGTTGCAAACTTGCATCAGCTCACTTTTCAATCTAAATACTTTTCAACAGTAAACATTTTCAATATATTGTAAATCCTGAATGATATTAATTTTATGTATTGTATTTGATCATTGTAGCTTCCACAGATACTTGTAATGAACTGATGGCATAGTCGTTGATATTATCATGTTGTTGCTACACTTGCTGCATCAGAAGAAAGTTTCGCAAGATGCTTAACATCACGGTATCTCTCGTCTGTTTTTTACTCTTTGATTTAAGTTTTGTAATTTGAATTATATTTTTTATAAACTACCAATTCACCCGAACCGCCAAGGCAAATCCGCCATTATTTGCCAACCGAACCGCCGGTTTTTGATAAAGAAAATGACAAATTTTAGTGACACTTTTATCAATCCGCCACCCGCCATACGGTTTCTATTTTTCTCTCAAACCGCACCGACCCGCACTGCGCACACCTCTAGTTATAACCAAAGACCATGACTGGGGAATATAAAATTTTCTTAAACGACAAATTGTTTATCAATTTTATATTGCAAACAAGGATAAAATAGGTATTTTAAAAATTAATTTCTTATATTAGCTTTTGGAAAATGTTATAGGTCCTAAATTTTCTACTAAATGAATGACTAAATGTCTCACATAAGTGTGGAGTCCATAAAAGTGTGGACCCCATACCCATGTGGGATATTTGGTCATTTATTTGGTAGAAAATTTGGTATCCCTAACATTACCTTTAATTTTTTTCGTTAGTTGACTTAAGAATTGACTAACAGAAGGATTACATTATAGTGGAAGTTTAAATCTTAAAAAGGGGGATGCAATTTTCAGAATATGAAGGGATACTTAAATTAAAGACAAACCTCAAAGGTATTAATGTAATTTACCCTTTTAGTATTAAGTAAAAAGTCATATATATATATATATATATATTTTGTGATAGGAAAACTTATGTCATTTGTAATTTATTACAAAATTTTGTAATATTGTTATAAAAAGACATATCATGTGCACTATTTTAGGGATGCACGTTGCGTCCATACCCCCCTTCTTCTTCTTCTTTTATTTATTTATTTTTTATGAATTAGTTTAGTATTAAACCTTAATTTATTTTTAATTTTGAAATGGAATATGATAATTTAGTTTAATTAATAGAAAAATTTTAGAATTGATTACTTAAAAGTCCTATTTACAAATGTTATGATAGTTTAGGTCATATTTAAGATTTTTTTGAACAAATAAGTCCTATTAAGTAAAACTAATAATATTTTCATTTTTTTTTCAATTTTTAAAACTAAGAACATTATCAATTTTGTATAGTAATGATTCAAATAATCGTTTTACTAACTGATGAAAAAAAACAGAGCATGAGAGATTGAACGCTTTTGCCTTTCTACTTATTGATTTGATTTAATTATCCAATAAAATCGGGAATATTATCGGTTTTTTTAATTTTAAAATTGAGAATATTATCTGTTTTTTCATTTTTAAAGTGTTATTTTTTTTATTCAATTTTTTCATTTTTTTCAAAAAAAAATATTAGTTTTTTTTTTTTTTTGCACATAATATTTATTTATTTTTTTTAGTTTTTTCAATTTGAAAATTGATATTTTAAAGTTTTGAAAATCAAAATAAATGTCAAATCATCATGTTCCTTTATAGATAATCATAAATGATGAATAACTATTATTTGAAGGGCAATTTCGACTATTAAAAATTTAATGGGACTTAAAGGTCTAAAAAATCTTAATTAAAATTTAATGGAATATAAATTCATAAATTATGACTTATGTGTAAATGCCCCATTATACAATCGGCTAATGTGGCAATATTGTATCAACACACTGGGTCCACCAGTTAGGCCAAGTTTGGGAAGTTGAAAATAATCCATCTTTTTATCTTTTTTCCATCACATCACCTCTCTACTTTTCTACACATCTTTTCATAAAAAGATAAAAAGTGCACTTATTTAGGTCATCCCAAAGACTAAAAAAAAAAAAGATAAATTAGAAATATTTGTATAATTTTGGAAATTATATTTTACCCTTTTAAATTTCGCACAATAAATAATTCTTTATCAGGTCAAATAATAGTTATTAATGATATTAGAAATATATTTAAATTAAAATTTAAATAATTTTATTATTGTATAGAAGAGTAGCTAGGAATTTTATTTTATTTTTTTTCTATTAATGTTGTTAAACAAAAAATTTTGAGAATAGAATTTTTGTAATTTTCAAAACTATATAGGACAATTCATATTTTAAATAAACTATAATAGTATATTTGAGTTTAAAAAATAAATAAATAATAGATTTGAAACAATTGAAGGCAACTAGAGACTATTAACAGACTCAATCCTCTCTCGTCGGTGAATTAGTGTAATCTAAACCCTAAAATTTTTCAATAAAAAATAATCTTTAAGCTATCCCTATAAGAATTTGATTACAAATTGTTCAATCAAACGTCATTTACATGCCTTTGTTCATCTGATAGTTTTTTTTTTTTTTTTTTTTTTTTTTTGTGAACTTATAATCGTCTTTAGTAATTTTTTTTAATAAAAATTCAAAAAGTTTTAGTCTTTTAGATTCAGTTTGATGAGACAAACCAAAGAATTTTAAAAAATTCAAAAAAAATCAGAAAAGACCAAAAAAAAAAAAAAGCCAAATAATGGAGGTTTTTTTTTTTGGGTTATTTTTGCTTTTCCAATTTTTTTTTTTTTTTTTAAATACATCTATACAAGACGGACCGGAAAAGTAAAAAAAAATCGGAAACAGAGGTAGCTTTTTTTTTTTTTTTTTTGGCTTATTGAAATACCCTTTTGATTGAGTTTAATAACTAAAATATTCATTTTCTGTTGATTTTACTTAAGAAAAATAAACAAATTGTTTAAATTAAAAAAAAATCAAAAGATTAATGGTTAAATTGATAAAATTAAAAACTTAGAGTTTATTTGTTACAAGTCTCAAATATTGAGATATTTTTATTGTAATTGTACATAAAATATATTTATTCCAAATGACTGTCAATGCATAATTTTTTATCTAATTTTAGACATAAATTAATTTTTAGAGTAAATTTAAAACATAAAAAGTCAAAATAAGAAAAAATAAATTTGTCTTATTTTAAAAACCTTTTAGGGGTGGGTCTAATGTGATGATGTGGCAATGCCACGCCAACTGGCTGTGTCAATGGCTGTGAATTTGGGTTGGGTTGGGTTGGGTTGGGTTGCTAGCCCAGTAATGATAAAGACCCCTACAAAACACAATCGTCATAATCTCAAAATGATCTGAACCATATACAACATTCAAAAAAAATTCAAATATATCAATGACCAATACATCAGTGGAGGTCATGGGGATCCACTTTTGTAGGGTCCCAAACATTTTCCGTTGCTAGCCATACTCATTTTTTTATTTTTTTTTACAAAAAGATTTATGTGTTGTTTGGAATGATTTAAATAAGTATATTTTTTGACTTTAAAAAAAAAGATGTGCAGAAAAGTAAAAAGTTAAAATAACTCAAAAATAAATAAATAAAAAGATAAGTAAATACACTTTTGTAGTGCACCTCAAACATCCTCTTAGAAAAAAATATTTAATTCATAAGACCGGTAATGGTGAAATTTTGATCACATTTAATTTTTGAGTTGAGTTTGAGATAAAAAGTTTTAACCCAACCAATTTAGCTTGACCATTTATAAAATTTTTATTTTAAATTTTTTATTATTTAATTACAAAAAAAAACTAAGAAAATAATAAAAGACAAGAAAACATTTCTTGAAAATTTATATTTATTTTATAATTGAATTTTGTTATCATTTTAAAATTAAATAATTGTTAAAATTGTCTAAATAATTTAATAGTCTATCAAGATATATTATCTATTGGGTTCAATGGGTGGTGAACTTGTGGTTTGAAAATTTGTTTAGGGCTGGGCTTGTGATGGTTAGACTTGGCCCAATGCCTAGCCCAATTTGATTTTTGTCGACCCCTTTTGTATATATTTTTTTTAATTTTTTTCCTAATTTGTACTTGGTGGCTCTTTTACTTTTTAACTATTGTTGAACTTTAATTGTCTAATATAAGATAATGTTTGATTGAGTTAAAAAAAGAGAGAGAAGCAAAAGAAGAAAAAAAAAGAAGGAAATTACAGCTTGTTTTGGGAACATGATTAAAAGTAATTTTTTGACTTTTTTGACTTTTTTGAATCACATCCCCTCTCTATTTTTTTTTTAAACATTTTTCCAAAAAAAAAAAAAAATTAAAATATTAACTTTTAACTTACTTCTCAAGCCTACGCAGATATATAGAGTGGAAAGAATAGTTAGTCTTTGAAAATTCTAGGAGAAGTTGTCAAAACCAATGCTTTGAATACGATTGGTTTGGTAAGGATGAATATACCATGGAAATATTCTTAGCAGCTTATATGCATGCTGTCATCAATTTATATCTATTGACTTATTTGAGTGAATTTTAAGTTTTCTTCAAGAGTTAGATCCAATTAGGAAGTGGTGTTTTTTAGTGATTTTTTAAATTAAAATATGAGGTGAAAAAATTGAAATGTTTAAGAATAATTTTTTGATTTTTTTTACGAAAAATTGTGTAAAAAGTAAATAGAAAGGAAGAAAAATTTTGACTTTTTTTTTTTGTATGAATTATTTTTTTTTTTTTTTTACTTTTTGATTAAAATATTTACATGTCAAATGACCCCTTAGTTCAAAAAAAATTAGGTAAAAATAAGCCAATAAAAAATTTAATGTTAACAAAAAAAATAGTTCATTTGACATATTTTTAGTTTCTAAAGACTTTTTTAAGTAGCTAAAAGTGATTTATTTGTGAAAAATCATTAATCCCAAACGACCTAATTGTTTTTAAAATAGAAAAATAAGCTTATAATCCAAGTTATAAGAGCTTCCAAACGAATAATCAACTTTCAACAAAAAAAAAAAAAAACTAATACTAAAAAATAAGGTTGTAACTTGAATTGAGTGAAGGTCTGTCAAACTCAACTTGAAGTGTAGAGAGATTTGCTCAAACTAATGCCGAAAATTCCTGACAACAAATTTCTACTATAGCATATAGTTCTAGCATTTCTCCCCAAAAAAACACACACGCACACAATTGTTTGCAATTGTGGGTAAAGAGAGAAATATTGTATAAAGATTGATACTAACTGTTGTTACAAGAAGTGACCTATGTATAGGCTTATAAAGGAGTGCTTACCAAGTAATCTAAGGAAATATGTAAATATAAAAATACAATATTATTAAAATATGAAAATATAATATTATAAATATTCTACAAATAAGCTCCAAGTGTACATGCCATGTTTTTGTCTTTTGCTGCTCGTTTCCTGTTTTGTTTCTGTGTTGCTGTTTCTTTCTCTGCTATTCTTCCCCTCTAGGTTTTGGTTGGTTCCTTGCCGACTTTTCTGTTCTTGATTGGTGCTTGCGTATGATAGTGCTTGCCTGGTCATGCCAACGTAGTTGGAATGCATTCTACACCTTCTTTTTTTTATTGATATTTGTATTAGTGTCCTATTTTGTACTTTTGGATTCATCGATAAAATTTCTTTTTACGGATTGACATGTGTGTGTGTGTGCGCGTATTGTTATAGTTTTACTTTTTATTAGGGAAAGATTATGTATGAGTATAATTGAAAGAACTTAATGAGATCGATGTCTGACAGATTAAGAGGTGGTAGAGAGAAGTGACTATACGTAGAGCTCGCTTTTCTAATCTCTTGCATGGTCAACAGTGCTATAATTGTAGTCCTAAAAATTCCTTCACTTGAAACTTCAATTTCTTCTCTTCCTCCTCGCATTCCTTTGTCTCCAACAACTGGGAACATCGTGTCTATGGTGCTTTCACATTCTTTGACAAGCTTTGAGATGACATCGGTTCTAAGGAAAGGTTGTTGTAACACTTTCTGAATATAAGGCGAACGCAATAACCCACCAGTTCTCTTGTCATACTTCTTCAAGATCTTAACCAACCCTACAATAATCAAATTGTATAAAGTTTTCTCATTATTGATTGACAATTTTGTAGAGTGACTAAGACACACAACAATCGCAGCTCATTATGAGAAGATTTTGAATTATGGTGAGTAGTAGTAGTCATTGAACTTTTGTCTTTTTGGCATATAGTTTAGGGTTGAGTCAATACTGTTGTGATGATAAATTTTTTTCTATCAAAGTTGCAAATTAAATGACGTGTCACTGCTGCAGTGGTGCAATAAACATACTTTTTTATAGATTGTACCAGTGCATATTTATTTATTTATTTTTAAAAGGGAATAATTCAAGCAAAAAAAGGGACAATTTTTTTTTTTTATTTAAATTTTATCATATGATGTATCAGTTTTTGGTATAAAAATTGAGTAATATCAATGTGATAAGATTTTGTATTAAATTTGTTTGCCATCTAACATGACATTTTACAAGTCATTTATGAATTTTTGTACGATACATCACTACAATAAATTAAAATTTTAGAGATAAAAATTTAGAGACAAAATTATTTTTTAAGGATGAAATATTTTTGTTGCAAAAAATGTCATTATTGTATTTTTTGTGAAGAAATTGAACATTTTACTTTCGTTTTGGGACCAAAATTGTTGTAAAAATATATATATATACATATATTGTGGACCAAATTATTTTGTCTCTAAAAATGCATTTATTAATGATATTTTCAAAATTTTGACGCTAAAAATCTTTTTCTTTACACTTTCGAAATGACCTTTAAATGACTATCTTTATGACGACAAAAATTGGTCTCCAAATTTTTTTTGCAATAAAATTTTCACTTTTGGGACAAAAAAACTAGTCCTCGAAACTTTTATTTGTAGTGCATAGGAGATAGGGTCTATCGTTGCACTTGATAACATATCAAATGATAAAGAAATTTAATTTAAAATTTTAGATTGCTTGTAAAATTTTGATCATCAAAACTGGGAAGAGTTGAAGCTGGTTGAGTTGTACCTGTGTAATTGACATTGCTGTAATTCATCAAGAGCACCATTTCACCATGGAAATTGACTATGTCTTTTCTGACCCTCCCCATTTTCTCTTTGTAATCCTCCTCTGATGGAAGACTACCGTTTGGTCCCCAAATATCAATTACACTCTGAATTCTCTGTTGCAATTCCTGGATCAACAGATAGTTGAGCTCAAGAAATACAACTCTTGGATTTTGAATTTGTAGAGAAAGAGAATAGAAAATGAAGAGGAAAAGAAAGAAAATAAAGGAGAAGAGTAAATTACATTTTTTAACCCAAATATATCTATAAGTAAGTATGTAAGAAAAATGAACTTTCTAAAAACAAGAAATCTTAGCCGATTGTCTAACTTGCCTACATGTCTTTCAATGGGGAATTTATCCACAGCCATTTCAAGACATGATTTCATCTAAGTTCCATATTGAGTTTCATTTGGTGTGATATCGTACAAAGCAAGCAAACTTGTTACAAGTCAAATATCACATCGAATATTCTCAAAGTTAGACTTGTGGTGGACTTAAAAGCCCGAACTAAACCATTCCATCGATGTCTCTAAAACCGGAGACAAGCCAAGTCAAAAAATGAGCTTCCTTGTAACTTTAGCATTCCCTAATTTTTGACAGTTACCATCGAGTCAAGAGTTGGGCCAAGTTAGGTCCCAAAAAAAGAAAAAAGAAAAAAAGAGTAGGGTTTACCATTTTGGCCTAATAAGTAATTGTCTGCCTTTGTCTCATAGATAAACCTTTCTTGGTCTTTCAACTAAAACCAAAAGTCGTTTAGCACGAAGTTCAAAATAAACCCAACTACTCTGTTTAAACAAAAAAAAACTCTGAAAAAATGTTTTAGAGCTCTAAAGCAAGGGCTCTAGAGTTGTTCTAATAATATGACAACTGTGTGGGTTCTATCTTGATGTTATATTTTGGGTTAAATTTTTTTTTTTCCCCCTTTGAAGCTGCCAGCTCAGTAGAGCTCTGTTTAAAGCTACCAATATCTCACTTAACCTTCTTTTAAATGCCTCACACACACACACACAAAAGAAGAAAAAAAAACCATAGCACACATTTCAAAAAACAACAATAAAATTTTTACCTTATGCGAGATAACAAAATCCTCTTCTTGTTCCATAAAGAAGGCATTAAATTTGTCGATCTCATTGTCCAACAAGTACACAAAGTCCTCTTCAGTCTTGCCATGCTCGTGTGATCCTTCCATCATTGAAGAAGCTGAAGAAATTAACCTAACGATCTTCTTCAAATCCTTGTACGACAAAAACTTGTCGCGCCACCCTGGCAAGGTGTCTTGAATTTGTTGCTGCAATTTCTTGCCAAACTTCATTTAACCCGAGTTTAATCTCTCTTAAACCCAAGATTTAAAAAGTGAAAGTGAGTGAAAAAGAGAAAAAAAGATCAAGATTTGTGAGAGTGTGTAATGATGAATGTTGTGGAATTAAAGGGTTTGTGGGGTGGGTTTTATTTAGGAAAAGATGTAAGAATATTTAGAGAGGATATGCTTGGCGTGGTGAAATGGGGATTAGGAAAAAGACATAAAAGAGAAGTTGAAGTGAGAGAGTTCGCGGCATATTCGGTTATTGTGCTCGTCCTTGACACCAAGCCTAAGCCATTGATCTTTTTTGGTACTATAATAATTAAATGTAGCTATTGGGTGATGTGGTAGGAGAGGCTTTACATATCACTCTGTTTCATTTCATTTTCATTATCTGTCTTTTTTCAAATTTTTTGTAAAAATATAAAATTTATATGAAAATCATGTGTAGAATATTCATTGGAACATAGAGAAAAAAAAATCCAGAAACGATTGGTTGACAGGCGGGTGATAATGAAGGTGAAGTGGTTGAGCCAAGAACTCAGCGAAGGGACAACAAATTATTGACAACATTGAAGATAAACGGAGAAAGAAGGTATATATTTTAGTAGGATCCTTGTAGTAGTCAGAAGGAAAATAGTTAATATGATTTCAAATAATTACTTTATATAATTATTTCAAATGTATCGTGATAAAACTATTTAATACAATTTTGAATTTTGTAAGTAAACTATCAAATAAAAATTTGAGCTTCGAATGATTAATGTCAAATCTTTGCATTTCTAATCTCTAAATACAAATGAAGCCTAATTGTTTGGCAAATATTAACGAGTAATATTGGAATTGGGGCAAAAAGTGCTTTTTAAAAATAGGTGAAAATTTCAAAAGAATTCTGAAATCAATGAAAAATATTTTGAAATAAATGCAAAGTGTTTCGTACATTCTTGGAGTATTAACTACTTCTTCTTCTTCTTCTTCTTCTTTTTCGTTTTTTTTTTTTTTTTTGGGGGGGGGGGGGCGAGTGTCCCAAAGGCATGTGAATTACATCAAGTTCATTTATAAATCCATCGTCATATTTTTCAAAAGGATACAATGAAGCATCTAAAATTTCAAAATACAAGAAGATTTTACATAATTTAAGTAGGGGTACAATTATATATATAAGACATAATTTATATACATAGGGGCACTAGTATAAACATTAAAAGTTTAGGCCTAGTATTATACTAAATCCGTCCCTGTGAAGTGCATAGAAGGTAAAAGTTAGGGGAAATCTCAAATTGGTGGAATAGTTAGTGAGAGACGATTTTTATTCCATGAAGTGCAAATCTTTATTGTGTTTAGTGCAAATTTTTTTTTCTGAGTAATATTATGAATCATGAAAAAAATATTATGAAGATGATCATAAAAGATTCTTTATTTTTAGATTACACACACAATAAAACACCACATACTAATCAAATGATGAAAAATCTTCATGATACATTTCATGATATTTTTTTCATGATCCATAATATTATTATTCTTTTTTTTTTTTTTTTTAAGGACGAGTGCAAACTTTTTTAATATATTAGAGTTGTACTAAAAATATTTTTATCTGTAATGTAATTTTTATTAAATTATTCCACTCATATGTAATTTGTCTCAGAAATTAAGAAAATATTATATCAGTGAGATTTTGAAAAAATAATTATAAATTAGTAAGAAATTTTATAAATATTAATAATTAAAATTATAAATTTTTCATGAATATGCGATTTTTTTTTTTTTTTTCAAAATTCACTGGGGTGTAATTACCTTTTAAAATTATTAGGAAAATTTATAACATAAAAAGAAAAAATCCTCAAAATTTGAACATTGCAACAAAATAAACATTAAGTTTTTAGATTTATCAATTTAAATATTAATCTTTTAATTTATCTTTAATTTAAACCAACAATATATTTTCATTAAGTAAAACCAACAAAAATGTATAGTTTATAGGTTTACATATATTGTGTCAAGTACTATTTTTCGTTAAGTTTAATAATTAAAATATTATTTTTTTCTATCAATTCTACTTAACGAAAATAAATAAATAATTTAAATTAAAAATAATAATAAAATTAAATTTAAATTAATAAAATTAAAAATTAAAAGATTTAATTATATATATATAATTTCTCCAAATTATTATAAGGGTTGCACGAATGTGCGAGTCTTAGGTGCTGAAAAATAATCTTAGGATCATCGAAGAACTTGTCGAATGACAGAGAGAATCACAAGTAGATTCGTATAGCATGTCCTTGTCATATTGGTATATTGGTATGTGCTCCTGGACTGTTGGGAATTTCTATGTAGAATACATATTCTTGTTCATCATTAATGGCACTAAGGATTTACATTAATAAATTTGTATTTTAATTTCAAATTTAAAAATCTGTGTTAAGAACATAAAAAATTTCAAATATAGAATATACGAATGTGAAATAAAAAATATTTATACATGTAATTGTAAAGATATAAATATATGTGTCACATCTGTATATTTTATATTTAGAACTTTCTGTATTTTTAAACTTTTTTACTTAAATCGTGTTGTAGAATTTATAATGAAGTGATAATTATAAATCATTAATATGATGAATTACAATTTTATTAAATGAAATATTTCCTTCACAATACTTATGTCTATTTATGTATGAAACTAGCTCAATTTAATTAATTACACTTAACACTCATATATTTTTATTATAATCTCACTTTGGTTCCGTCATTTTTAATTGTCTCATTAACTTTTTACACTTTAAGTCATGTTTCAATGTCATCTTTCTGTCCATCTATCATTAACAAGGCTGATGAAACTTTAGTGCTCGTTTGGTTTTTCTTTTGGAGCTAAAAAATCACAAAATGACAAAAAAAAAGTCAAAAAATCATGAAAGGACAAAAATCACAAAAAGACAAAAAAATTTGTCATTCCAAAGCCAAAAAAGCCAAACAAGAAAACCAAACAAACAAAAAAATCTCAGACTAAAAAAATCAAAAAAGTCCCAAGCTAAAAAAGTCAAAAGACCAACTAAAAAAGTTATTGCCAAACGACCCCTTATTATGTGAGCTATCGTAAATTACACTCACCTCCTTTTAGGTTTGAAAAAAATACAATTTGCTTCATACTTATGACATAATTGACTTTCCTTGAGATTTTAATTCACATAACAGTTAAACACTTTTTCATATATAATTCATTAGTCGTGTAAATAAAAAAAATGATGTTTTCATCTATTTTCTACTTAAATATATATTTATCTTTATTTATTTTAATATCTGTTTATTATCTACATCAGTTTTAGTTATTTTAGTTTTACTAAAAGGAGGATCAATATAATAATTATGTGGAAGTGTGGAGCTAATTGTATTTTTTTTTTTTCAAACCTCAAGGGATGTGAGTGTAATCTATCTTCTTCTTTTTTTTTTTCTTTTTTTTTTTTTTCTATTTTAAAAATTTGTCTCAAAGTATTTGATGCAAATTTTGTTTACAACTTATGAGACAAAAATAACTTAAATAAACTGAAGGCAAATTGATTATTAAGAAGCTAAGAGAGAAATGATTTTAACTTCTATTTTTTGATTATCAACTTTTTAGTTCGAAGAAGTTCCACCAAACAAGAAATTATTTTGTATTTTTTTATAGACTTTACATTAAAAGAAATTTACAATGAAATATAGGCCCTGTTTGGTAGAGCTGTGGGAAAGTGCTTATAGCTTATGCCTAAACAGCTTATAGCTTATAACTATGAACATAAGCTGATTTTTGACTTATAAATTAAGCATCTCCTGTCCCACTCAAAGAATAAGTTGATTTCTGACTTCCAAAAATCTATAAGCCATAAGCTATAAGCTATAAGCTAAACCAAACACATCAAAATAGCTTAAATTAAGCTGAAAGTTGAAATAAGCAGCTTTTAAGCTGCACCAAACAGGCACATAATAAATTTACAGAAAATTTATGAGACATATAGTTATTGTTAGAAAAAAAAAAAAAAAAAAAAAGTTAATTATCATTATTTTGTGTAAATTACAGTACAAAAAAATAACGAAGTGCTACCATAAAATTTTACTAGAAATTTATCATATTTAAAACTTGTTAAGCTTAATTTTGAAGTTATTTTATGTAAGGGAGCTTTTTTCATAAATGCATCTTTAATTACTTATATTCCATCCAATCCATATTTTTTTTGACTATTCCATTAGGTCCTATTTGAGATAAGAAGACCAAAATACCTTTTTCATCTACTTATGTTCTATTTAGTTCATATTATTTTCTTATATTTCAATAAGTCCTATGGATGACATAATTACCAAAATACCTCTAATGTGAATGTTCACACCGTCAATGTGAATGTTCATATCGTCAATGTGTAGGGGCCCGGCTCATGTACAATGTGAATATTCACATTGACATGTTAACATTCACATTGATAGGAATGTAAAATTAGCCCGCGGCCTGTGGGCGGCCCGGGGCGAGCCTGGTCCAGCCCGTGACAATGTGAATATTCACATTGACATATTAACATTCACATTGATAGGACTGTAAAATTGGCCCGCGACCTGTGGGCGGCCCGAAGCCCGCCCGATGCCGGGGAGGGCCCGGCCCGTTGATAATGTGAATATTCACATTGACATGTTGACATTCACATTGATAAGAGTGTAAAATTGACTCGCGTCCCATGGGCGGCCCGAAGCCCGTGGACGGCCCGGGGAGAGCCCGACCCCGCCTGTGACAATTTGAATATTCACATTGACATATTAACATTCACATTGATAGGAGTGTAAAATTGGCCCGCGGCCCGTGGGCGGCCCGAAGCCCGCCCGCCGCTCGGGGCGGGCCCGGTCCGGCCCGTGACAATGTGAATATTCACATTGACATATTAACATTTACATTGATAGGAAGGTAAAATTGGCCCACGGCCCGAAGACGACAGCCTCGGGTCGGGCCGATGGGCCTAGGCTCGAGTTTAGGCCGGGCTTGGGAGGGCCTGGCCATTTTTTTTTAATTCTTTTTAATTTTTTCTACCAAAATTTTATTATTTTCCACAAAAAAAGACATTATGCCTCAGGCGGGCTGGGCCTCGGACCGAGCATTAAATGGGCCTTAAACAGGCCGATGGGCCGGGCCGGACCGGGCTTCAAAGTGATGGCCTAGGCCCTAGCCTAGGGTCTCGGACATGCTCGGACCCGGACCCAAACGAGCCTGCCCCAGGCCGTGGACGGGCTTCGAGCAGCCCACGGGGGGCGGACCAATTTTACATTCCTATCAATGTGCATGTTAACATGTCAATGTGAATATTCACATTGTCAACGGGCC
Source organism: Camellia granthamiana (assembly GCA_036172215.1). Classification (NCBI taxonomy): domain Eukaryota; kingdom Viridiplantae; phylum Streptophyta; class Magnoliopsida; order Ericales; family Theaceae; genus Camellia; species Camellia granthamiana. Next base: position 21,959,819 of record CM069908.1, read on the forward strand.
GGGCCGGGCCTACCCCGGGCAGCGTGCAAATTTTACACTCCTATCAATGTTAATGTTAACATGTCAATGTGAATATTCACATTCTCACGGGTCGGGCCAAGCCTTCCTCGGGCTGCGGTCGGGTTTCGGGCCGCCCGCGGGCTGCGGGCCAATTTTACACTCTTATCAATGTGAATATTAGCATGTCAATGTGACTATTCACATTGTCAATGTGAATATTCACATTGTCAATGGGCCGGGCCGGGCCCACCCCGGGCTGCGGGCGGGCTTTTGGCCGCCCATGGGCCGCGGGCCAATTTTATACTCTTATCAATGTGAATGTTAATATGTCCATGTGAATATTCACATTGTCAACAGGCCGGGCCAGGCCCGCCCTGGGCCGCCTACGGACTGTGGGCGAGTTTCGAGCAGCCACGGGGCACGGACCAATTTTATACTCTTATCAATGTGAATTTTAACATGTCAATGTGAATATTCACATTGTCAACAGACCGAGCCGGGCCCGCCCCAGGCTGCCTACGAGCCGTGGAAGGGTTTTGGACAACCACGGGGCGCGGGCCAATTTTATACTCTTATCAATGTGAATATTAACATATCAATGTGAATATTCACATTGTCAACGGGCCAGGCCCACCGTGGCCCGTGGGCGGGTTTCGGGCAGCCATGGGGTGCGGGCTAATCTTACACTCCTATCAATGTGAATGTTAACATGTCAATGTGAATATTCACATTGTCAACGGGCCGGGCCGGGCCCGCCCCGGGCTGCGGGCGGGCTTTTGGCCGCCCACGGGACGCTGACCAATTTTATACTCTTATCAATGTGAATGTTAACATGTCAATGTGAATATTCACATTGTCAACGGGCCGAGCTAGGCCTGCCCCGGGCCGCGGGCGGGCTTTTGGCCACCCATGGGCCGCGGACCAATTTTATACTCTTATCAATGTGAATGTTAACATGTCAACGTGAATATTCACATTGTCAACAGCCCGGACCGGGCCCGCCCCGGACCGCCCATGGGCCGCGGGCGGGTTTCGCGCCACCACGGGCCGCGAGCCAATTTTACACTCCTATTAATGTGAATGTTAACATGTTAATGTGAATATTCACATTGTCAACGGGCCGGACCCACCTCGGCTCGCAGACGGGTTTCGAGCCGCCTACGGGTCAATTTTACATTCCTACCAATGTGAATTTTAAAATATGAATGTTCACATCATAAAATTGCTAACCGTTCAAAAAATATTTATAAGGGTATCAAAATTAAATATAAGGGCATAAGTGTCCAAGAAAATAGTGTAAATCAAGAAAAAGGACTTTATGGAATAAAACTATACATACATGGGACTAAATGGGTTAAAAAATTCCTTCATAGACTTCTTGAATTAAAACACTTCTAAATGGGATTTATCAATAATTTTACCTTTATGTAAATATTCATCACAAAACTGATTAAGGTAGGGGAAAATGCAATACTGTGCATTTGCTTTGAAATGGACAACTTAACACACAACACTGTGTCATATATTATTAAAATATTAAGGTTAAACATGTAATTTTATTAATCTTAATTTCATAAAAGGTAATTCAAAATGAAAAGACTATATATATATTTGGAATGGCAAAATGATTTCATTAGGAAGGAATAAAGGTAACATCAAAAGCTAACAAAGAAGGAAGCAAAACAGGTGGCTTGCACGAAGTTGGAGTTAGGATAGTAAAGCCCTTTGAACATTCTAGCCCAAAAGAGTTGGACTTGCTCCAACTTAAATATCAAATACAATACGATGTTCATTACAATTTAGGGTAGTTGATCTTAATAGTTAGATTTAATTTTCATCAAGTTTTATTAAAAATAAGTCATAATAAAATTATTATTAAAAATAATTTTTTGTGATAATTTTTTTACATATATCACTAAAAATTGACAATTATTGATTTTTTGCCGTGATTTTTATGAATTATCGCTAAAACTTACAATTAGTGATATTTTTCTGTGACTAACTTTTTAAACTATCGTTGAAAGTTAAAAATTAGCGACTTTTTTTTGATGTTTTTTTAAACTGTCGCTAAAATTTATAATTAGTGACATTTTTGTAACAAAATTTTTAAACTGTTGCTGAAAATTAACAATTAGTGACGTTTTTTAATAGTGTTTAATAAAAACCGTAATGAATTATCATAAAACCTATTGAATAATAAGTCCACCTATCAGAATCTATACGTAAGTCCCCCTAACAAATATTCACTATTAGTAGAATGAATAATTGACGGGTGATGAAAACATTTTTTTACAATGCTATTATGTTTATAATTTGTTTTTATCATAAAAAAATATTTTGAACTCCTAAAACGTCTCTTTTAAATTGATCTCAATGACGTGGACTGTTGAATGTTAATGGTTGATTTGTTTAAAAATCAACCAACTAATACCCAATCTCAATTTTTTTTTTTTTTTTATTTTTTTTTTTTTTTGTGGCTAGAAAAGTGTAGAGCTAAATTCTTTAACTATTTGGTGATAATTTTTTTTCTTTGCTTTGATTTTTATTTTATTTTTTATTTTTTTAAAGTGGAGGAGAGCAAGATGGTATTTCCGCCAAGAAATTTCATGCCATGTTTATCCTTCTCATTACCACTCTGAGCACATTACTCCAGGTGAAGTATCAAAGCAAAAACTATTCCCCATTCGCAGCTCACTACAAAACTATCAAAGCTTTCATTGTTGCTATATTCTTCTATGTCATTGCTTTGGCAGCGGAAATAAGAACTTGGACTCAATATACAATCAATTGCGCAATCTGTGATCAAATCAGTATCTTCTTAGGAGCTCTCGAACCAATTCTATTGCTCATAACTCTTGTCCTGGCTTTTGGATGGATTCTTTTGGTTTAATGGGGGTTTTTTCTTTGTACGGTATTGCATCGCTCATCTGTTGATTTGTTTTACCAAACGTTGTTGAATGTGTTACAAATTTTGTTGATGGATGTGTAATGGCAGTTCCACTCTAACTAAGCTTTGTGATCAATGTAATATGTTGTCAACTGACATTATTTCCTTAGCAAAACAACACTGATTTATATGTAATAGTAGTCATTTCTATTACACTATGTTATATTTTCATGATATTGTGTTCTAAACTTATTCTACATTATAAATGGATTTGTTAGGTGAGATATTCTAATCATTTAATTTTAGTAGATCCATTTAAGTTACCAATGATTTGTTATTGCACCTCACATCAAATTATAAGAAAGGAAAATATAGTATAAATTTTATATCCTCTTTTCATTAACAAATATGACACTTAGGGGTTGTTTGGGGTGTCTTAAATAAGTGTACTTTTTGTCTTTTTAGACTAAAAAGTTGAGGTTGAAAATATGAATGGTTGGGTTAACTTTTTGACTTTTTATAGAAAAATGTGTAATAAAAAATTATAAAAATTGGTTTGTAGGGGAAAATTAGAATTTGGAGTTGTGCAGCCGTAATTGTTGACTTCTGGTGAATAGTGATATCTTTTTAACTTTTTGAATAACTTTTTGACTTTTTTGAGACTTTCCAAACTTGGCCTTATTATATCATTGAAGTAGATTATATTTTTAATTTCTAAAATTTCTTGATTGTCACATCAACATGGTTCCAATGTTTGCACTAGATTTACAGTTTTTGACATAAATAAGCAAATTAATAAATATTTTATCCTTTAGGTTTTTTTATGCATATTGGTGACTTTGCCTCTTCTCATACAATGAAAATTTCTTGGAAAACAATTTTAAATCTTAGAATTAAAATAACATAACTAACTCATACTTGTTAATCAAAATACAATATATATGCTAATTAAACCTTTTTTAAAACTTTAATGGTGTTTTCAATCACTACCCAATTGAGAAAATAAACTAAGAACCTAGCAGTAATTTACATAAAATATATAATAAAAAAAAAAAGGGACCTCAATCACTGGAAAAAGAGACCAAGTTCCATTATTCACACTCAAGGAGTAATACAGAGATGAGAGAGAATTTAGCACTCGGTTTATTCTATAGAAGCTTTTCTTTTTTTCTTTAGTGTCTAATATGTTAGAAATAAAAGTTAATGAAAACATTCAGTGATAAAAAAAAATAATAATAAAAAAAGTTGATTTTGGTCGAAAATGTTTTTTTCTTTTTCTTTTTCTTTTTCTTTTTTTTTTTTTTAAAAAAAAACAAAAAACAAAAAACAAAAAATAGTACGTTACAAATTGGAGTCTTGTAAAAGCCTCTGCCAACAGAATACCACCACCATGTTGCCACCACCTTGCAACCACCAACACTCACAAACCAATATTACATTATTTTTAAGGTCGCAACAAAACATAAAAAAAAGGGTTTTCTGCTAACAAATGGAGTATATCATGAAGAATCAAAGAATAGAATTATAGGACACAGCAAAACTACAATATCATGTTTTGAACTATGACAAAAGATTACTAACCTGATTGTAGAGAGACAAGGATAGATAAAGAGAACACCACCAGGGGTTTTTTTCCTCCTTTCTCTCTGTTTGTTGGAGACATTTAAAGTCATCCAAGTTGTCAGCACTCTCCTTTTCTTTTCAAGTTGGTAATAAAATATTCAAACACTTGCTGATCAAAATATATATAGACACAAAAATAAATAAATAAATAAATAAAATAAAAAATAAAATAAAACGGTATAGTCAATCACATGCTTTCTCTTTGGATGATTTTCATTGAGGGCAATATAGAAATAAAGTATATTCAAAGGATTCCAAACTTACTTATTTCATATGAGGACTAAAAAAGGATAAATAAATTCTACGGTAATTGTTAAGTGTAAATCAAATTCCAACTTCTTAATATCGCAAGATAATAAGATCTCCAAAATATTAATGTACTTCCAAGAAACATTTCAAATTAGCAAGGATCATCCATGTTCATCTACCAAATAAATAATTAAAAAATAAAGAAGAAGAAGATAATAATAACCCTTCTATCTAAATTACTTCAAACACTTAAAATACATGTTCTGGAGTTATGTTCCAATTTATGAAATCAACCTCATTCTGTAGCCATAAATGGAGTGGATCATCAAACGTGTCATTCTCCATTATCTCAGAAATTGATTCAAGGTATGGAAAATCATCCAAATCTTGATGATCGACATATTCAGGAAGCCCAATGAGTTTGCCAAGGTCAATAGCCTCCAAGTCTTGAGCTTTTGTCACACTAAATTTTTCCATCATCAATATATTCATCCGTGTATAGTCATCATCTGTCTTGGGGATCAACTTTTTTATCTTGCATGACGAGCTACAAGGTTGGCTCAAAATTCGTATAACATATTTTTTCAATACTGGTAGATGCTCACCACAATAATGCCACCATAAACCTACTCATAGTAAACAATGTAACACTAAATATTAAAATTTAGCTATACAAGAATGTAGGTAATTTAAATAAAAAGTAATGAAACTTACGCGGATGTGATGTTTTTGACATCTTTAATGCTGTGGTTGTGAAAACATTTGGTTCTTTCATGCGATACAATTGTACCTGTTCTGCAAAAGCTTGTCTTTCACTTGCAGCGACCAAGTTATCCTCAATAAAGCTTATGCCTTCTTTCATTTCAAGATCCTCCACGAAATTCTCACTGCACATGTTGTCAGGGTTTAAAAAGGCTGCAGCTGCATGTATTGGATGAATTATATCATTCATTTTTCTTTCTTCAAACAATTCTAGAATTAGCTTGTATTCGGCTTGATCTTCATTACAACATTGCCTAATTTCAGTGCTTGCCTTTTTCATTGCTTCATATAAGTAGCCTGAAGTAGGAGCATCACCACTAACTAATCGGAGAACTTGAAACAGGATATCGACAATATGTAATACCTCTTTCACTAATGTCCAGAATGGTGTGCTCTCAATGACATTGGCAACCCACTTCGCCAACTCTTGCATATTAAAATCCAAGCTTTTCCAATCTAAAGATGAATCTAGTAATTGTAAGTCCTTCAATTCAGTTTCAAATTCTAAAATTGAGTGGAGCAACAAAAAGTTAGAGGCAAATCTAGCTAGACAAGGATGTTCAAATTTCTTGTATTTTGTGTGCTTTTGTATTTGAAAAGACAGATTGATACCGCGCTTATGTATATAAGAGAATCATTTTTCCAGCCATGCTAATCCTTCGAAACCAATCAACTTTTGAAAATAAATCCATTAAAAGTGATTGAATGCCATGAATTGCACATCTAGTTATGCACACCTGAGAATACTCTAAAAGCATGTATGCGGTTAACTCAAAACCTTCATCGTTGTCAACGATAAGTTGTAGAACCTTGTCGACCCCAATTTCATCAATTGTAGAAGACACAATGTCTTTAAGATAAATCCAGGTCATCCCATCCCTTGAGGTTACCTATGACTTTAAAAACACTACGCCTTTTGGACAATATGAAAAAACATTAACGTATGAATGTTCATCGCCATTCTCTATATCAACCATCAATGTGCAACCTGTTACAACCCCAGATTCCTTAGCATTTCGAACATACCACAAAATTTCCCTATCATAATCCAAGACTAACTTGGCTTGATGAACTAAGTTTGGCAGTTCATAATTGGGGCCAAATTGACTAACCCCTTTCATGAAGTCAATGAAAGCTTGTGATCGAATAACACCCTCAGAAATGTCATTTAAAAGAATGAATTTAATGAACCTTTTGTCAACCGCATCCTTGTCATTCATGGATGTTGTCGAAGTTGAATTAATTCCACCCCCAACACCACTAATTCAAACTGCAATGTTCTTACCTTTCTTGCAAGGAGAGCCAATTGCTTGACAAGCCTCGACTTGAACATTATCAGGCACTTTTAAACAAATTTCAATGTCACGACCTTTTTTACCAGACAAATGTGATTTGATTCTTGATATCCCTCCAGCAAATTCTTTTTGACGAAAGTTACACTTAAAACGACCTTTTAAATCCTCCACGTACTCCCAAAATCGATCTCTTTTCTTAGTCATAGTTTGTTTTATCCTACACGTAATAAAATAATTGAATCATTTCAAGCCATAAGGAAACAAACGATCATCGCTAACAAAGCTTATGATTCACAATTTGGTCAGCATAATATAATTATTCGTTGAAAAATTAATAATAAATAATAACCACAAATACTTTATAAAGGTCAATTATTATGATGTAACAATTTTGTACCAGTCTGTATCACTTCCACTGGTCTATAACTTGGCAATGCTATTTAATTTCAATTCCCTCAACATTTTTTAAGGTAAATTAAGTGATTTTAAGGCCTATCAGTTGTATTCTTAATCTTTTCTTGTTTCCAATGTTTACACAATGAATTAAGTACACAAAAATCCAATGAACTATTGTCAAGTATCACCTTGATCCCCCAAATTAAAAAAGCATACAACTAGGCCCCATACTTGAGACTTCAAACTAGAAGCACATAAGCCCATCTGGAATCTTGTTGAATTTGTTTTCGAGCCAAAAAAAAAAATCAAGTTTGACTAAACTAATCATGTAATATAACAACTAAACAGAGGCATATACATGTATGCATTTATTTATTTATCTATCAATTATTCTTGTAATGAGTTGCATATGTGTTCATTTATGTATGAAGAATAATTAAGCCATCTTAAAATCTCAATGGCCATTTCAATCACTACCCAATTGAGATCACATTGGAATGAAAGATAACCTCAATTACATGAATTATCCAAGAAACTAGTTGTAATTTATTACATAAAATTCACAAAAAAAAAAAAAAAAAAAAACCCCTCAATCACAAGAAAGGAAACTCAAGTTCTTTTATTCACATTAATGTACATGTTTGGATCTTAGATATTTTATAAAAAATAAAATTAAAAAAAAAAAGCTTCTATTTAATTCACTTCTCCTCCCATTTTCTTTTCCATTCACAAACTTCTCCGTAAATTCAAGATCCAAAAGAAAAGAAGAGAGAGACAGAGAGAGAGACGGAGAGAGATGAGTCATCTTGAGCTGACTAATGATCAGTACATGAACAATCAAAGAGGACAATAATACTGGTATTATATCAGAATTTGAACAATGTCAGAAACATTACCTGGTTGCAGAGACAGAAGAAGCATAGCAAGAGAGAACACCAAGAGGCCCCCTGACCTGAAAGTCTCTTTCTTTTTGTCTTCTTGTTTTATCAATTACAAGTAGATGGGAAAGTGGTTCCCTTCCTCTCTCTTTCTTCAACTTTAATGTATTAAGAAATTAGGTACTTTTAAAAAATTGAGGATAATATAATTAGTTTTATAAAATAAAAAAAATTATATTAATTTTTCAAATAGAATTAAAGTAATCATAATAAATACAGATAATAGATAAACAATGAAAGAAATAATAATAAATATACATTTTATTAAAAAGAAATGATGACGTGATGTTTTCATCTGTACGACTTATAAATTACTGTTAAAAATGTTGGATTTATTTTCTAGTGTGGCCCAATAGCCTACATATTTTTACATGTTTTATTTTATTTGGACTCCACAATTAGATAAAGCCAATATTATATATAAAGTTCAGTAATTAGAATTTTAATATAATCACTCTTATAAGATAAGAAGGAAACCTTGATGGATTAGGAATTCTTCTGATAGAATTTATCTGGCCCTCTTCTCTCCTCTATATAAGGATGGGTGACTCCCCTTCTTTTGATAGTATTCCATCACTCTAAGTTTTATAGTCATCCTAATGAAGTGAAAGACAGAGAGAAGAAGGTGAGCCAAGAATTAAAGGTTCAACTATTAGGGGTATTTTCTCAACTTCTCTAATTCAATGGCTGACAAAGGTATGTTTGTTTTATTCTTTAGTTGTATTGAATTCAAGATCCTGTTAAGTTTAATTTCGCATTATTATTATGGTTACATGTATTATTAATACTTACATGTGGTATCAGAGCTTTAGTTTGTGAATCAATACACCTTGGAATAATAATATATTTATGAATATTGTTATTATATTATAATTATAATTATTCACAAAAAACATACTTTTGTTTATAAGGTTTGAACTCTGTCCGCATGTGATATGCACTCTACTAAGTATGCACATCATGGACTCCCTCACTCACAAGACAACATGATCTGTTAGGTCCTAACCTAAATAAGAGCACAGTCCACTCACTTTGTTTTGTGATTTGTTAGGTGCAGGCTTTTATGTAATTCTATATGCTGTTTATATGCATGTTTTGATTTATTATCAATTTTAGTGATAATAATTTTATAATCATCATAAAATGATATTAAATTGTGTGTATTGCTTGCCGTTATGACAAAGTGCATAGATTAAAAGCAATTTTATAATTTGTTGAATCGTTCGGTCTATTAAACAATTATGATTTTACCTCATCTGATTATATGCACTTATTGTTGATATTTATATATTTTCATGATTTAAATTTGGTATCATGATATAATTTTATGACATTGAATATTAAATATTAAAGTGGTCAATTCATATTAGGTGTAATTCTTATTAACCATTACATGAGATATTCATGATTGTTATATTACATGATTTTGATATATAAATATTCATGTTCGTCCGGAGTTATTATTATTATTATATTGGTAATTGCAATCACATAAAATGAATTTTAGAAATCATAAAATAGTGATTTTATTAAAATTGTGATTGAATTAATGATAATTAAATAGCTCAAAATTAATGAATAGAGAATATTGTTGGTTAGTTCCGTATTTATAGGGTTTACTAATTTAGTAGTTGCCAAAGTGGCCTAGATTTGTAAAACTTATGAATATAGAACTACATAAAAGAATTGTTAAAAGGGTAACATTAAGGTCGATAATATTCTCAATTACAGTTATAATTAGGAGATTGAGACTAGCCCAAAGGAGAGTCACTTTTAAATAGTTATAAACTGGGTAGGATAATGTAACTTATGTAATTTGACATATTAGAATTGAATACCCAAAGGTAACATGACTAGCTGAAAAAATTGCATAAATTACTTTAGACCTACATAAGTGATTCTTGACGAGTGGACAATAGATATACCTAAGTTTTGCCCAAAGGTAAGACTTATGTGATATCAATAGTTCATCATAATTCTCAAAGCTTTAATATGTATATTGTTTATGCCTTTTTCCGTGTTACTTATGCGATCTTGTGTTAATACCTCTTAAGATCTGTTAAAAAGATAGCTTGCTATCTAAAGTGGTTGGACTTAGAAGGGAGGCTATATTGACTCCTCTGACCTTCCTGGGATCTTACTTGGTTATTGACCAAAGGACTCTTTTGTAACGTTACCCTAATGCTTAAAGTAAAATTTGGTTAAAGGCTGTTGAAGATCGACAAACCACTTGCTGGCATTATTATGGTTGAATTAACAACAATGAAATATAAAGGCCACTGAGGAGTTTAGGATCACATCCTCAATATGGCGACAAAGTTGCAAAACTTAAACCTTTAGGGATGTAGGTTGATGAAACTTTCCTCGTGCAGTTTATTCTCAACTCATTTCCATCACAGTTCGGTACATTCAAAATTCACTATAACACCAATAAAGATAAGTGGAGTTTGAATGAGCTGACTAATATGTGTGTTCAGGAGGAAGTGAGGTTGAGGGAGGAAGGACGTCAAACTGCATTGGCTGTAACTCATGGAGCTATAAAGAAAAAGATGGGTAAGTTTGTAAAATCAAAGAAAAATCCACCAAAGAAAAAGAATAAACCTGGGGAAGAAAATCAGGCTCAGAATGGTTTCACTGTCAAGTGCTACTTTTGTGGCAAGAAGGGACATGTGAAGAAAGACTGCAGCAAGCGAAAGGCTTGGTTCGAAAAGAAATGTAAGAAATTTTCTTTTGTTTGTTATGAATCAAATCTTGCTGAAGTATCTTCTAATACTTGGCGGATTGACTCTGGGGCCACGATCCACATTACAAATGACATGCAGGGATATCTCTTAACCAGGAAACTGAAGGAAAGTGAAAGATTTGTCTATATGGGGAACCGTCTCAAAGCTGAAGTCGTAGCTGTAGGAACCTATCGACTGATCTTAGAGACAAGTCATCAGATGGATCTAGAAGATGCTTTTTATGTTCCTTCAATTTCTAAGAATTTAGTTTCATTATCCAAATTAGATCGTGTTGGATATTCAGTTTTATTTAATTGTGGAAAACTCAATTTAATGTTTAATTCAAAAGTGATTGGTTCTGGTAATTTATGTGATGGTTTATATAAAATTACCTTAAATCACGAGTTTGCACAATCATTAGTAACTCTGCATTCGAATATTGGTTTAAAGCGTGGTCTAATTAATGAAAAATCTTCAATCTTGTGGCATAGACGGTTGGGGCATATCTCTAGAAATAGAATTGAAAAATTGGTGAAGAATGGGATTTTGGAAAACCTGGACTTCACTGATTTTCAGATATGTGTGGATTGCATTAAAGGAAAGCAAACCAAACACACCAAGAAAGGTGCCACAAGAAGTAATGAGCTTCTTGAGATAATTCATACAGATATTTGCGGGCCACTCAACATCCCATATCTTAGTGGTGAAAAATATTTTATCACATTTATAGATGACTTCTCACGTTATGGATATGTGTATCTAATTCATGAAAAGTCTCAGGCTGTTGACATCCTTGAGGTGTACATAACTGAAGTCGAGAGACAATTAGATAGAAAGGTTAAAATAGTGAGATCAGACAGGGGTGGTGAATATTATGGTAAATATGATGAGTCAGGCCAAAATCCTAACCCATTTGCCAAATTCTTAGAAAAGAAAGGCATTTGTGCTCAATATACAATGCCTGGTACGCCACAGCAAAATGGAGTTGCTGAAAGGCATAATCGTACACTTAAAGATATGGTTAGGAGTATGTTAAGTTACTCAATTGTACCTATTTCAATGTGGGGTGAAGCTTTAAAGACTGCAATGTATATCTTAAATAGGGTTCCTAGTAAGGCGGTCCCAACAACTCCTTTTGAGTTGTGGACTGGTAGGAAACCTAGTTTGAGACACTTACATGTTTGGGGTTGTCCAGCAGAGACAAGAATCTTCAACCCACAAGAGAAAAAGTTGGACTCAAGAACAATATCTGGATATTTCATTGGTTATCCAAACAAGTCTAAAGGGTACAAATTTTATTGTCCTAATCACAGTACGAGAATAATGGAGACTGGTAATGCTAGATTCCTAGAGAATGGTGAAATTAGTGGGAGTGAGAAAACACGAGTGGTGAATTTCGAGGAAATTAGGGTAGATGTGCCAACATTTGACGCTTATCGAAAATTTGTTGTTCCTCAGACTATTCCACAGGTTAAGGGAAACGAACAACATAATGAAAATCCTTCACCACCTCATGTTTCACCACTTCATGAAGATACCACCATTGAAAATATTGTAGAACCACCACAACCTACAGTTCTGAGAAGATCTCAGAGGGAAAGAAAGCCTGCCATTCCAGATGATTACATGGTGTATCTACAGGAATCTGATATTGATATTGGGATTAACAAAGATCCAGTCTCATTTTCACAAGCCATGAATAGTGATGATTCTTCTAAATAGGTCAATGCTATAAATGAAGAGTTAAAATCCATGAAACAGAATAGTGTTTGGGATCTCGTCGAATTGCCTAATAACTGCAAAAAGGTCGGGTGTAAATGGGTCTTCAAGACCAAGCGTGACGCAAAATGCAATATTGAACGATTTAAAGCCAGACTTGTTGCCAAGGGTTTTACTCAAAAAGAAGGCATAGACTATACAGAAACCTTCTCTCCAGTATCTAAGAAGGACTTGCTTAGAATCATCCTAGCATTGGTAGCTCATTATGACTTAGAGTTGCATCAAATGGATGTGAAAACTGTTTTTCTAAATGGGAATTTGGATGAAGAAATTTATATGGAGCAGCCAGAAGGATTTGCAAAGAAAGGTAAAAAACATTTAGTTTGCAAATTAAAGAAATCCATATACGGCCTTAAACAAACTTCCAAGCAATGGTATTTAAGGTTTAATGATACCATTATCTCTTTAAAATGGTCGATATGGGTGAGGCAAACTATGTTTTTGGCATAGAGATCTTTAGGGATCAATCTCGAGGATTGCTAGGACTATCACAAAAAAGGATATATTGATCATGTTTTGGAGAGATTCAATATGCAGTTTTGTTCAGCCGGTGATGCACCCATCATGAAGGGTGATAAATTAAGTGAAAAACAGTGTCCAAGGAATGACTTGAAAAGAAAACAAATGAAGGACATTCCATATGCTTTGAGGCTACAAATCATGCTTTATGGTTGCGAAATTTCATCTCAGGACTTGGTGTTGTTGACTCAATTGCCAGGCCACTGAAGATATATTGTGACAATACCGTAACAGTTTTCTTCTCTAAGAATGGAAAGTACTCTAGTGGTTCCAAACACATGGAAGTAAAGTACTTAGTCGTTAGAGAAAGAGTCCAGAAACAACAAGTGTTAATTGAAAACTTAAGCACCTCTCTTATGATTGCTGATCCATTCACAAAAGGGATTGCCACCAAAGACATAAAAGAGCATGTTATCAGAATGGGTCTTTTAAGCAACCCTTGATGTGTATGGTTAATCGTGAGTGCTTATTTTTTATTTGACACTATTTGCGCAATAATAATTTTGTTTCTGCTTTTCCTGTTCTAAAAGTGTGTGTACACATTAAATTGAATATTGATAAACAGGGGATGTCTTAACAAGACAAATTACAGGGGCCTTTCAGGAAAATAATTATATATCCTGATAATGGACTGGGTTGGTGAAGGTTATCGATGGTGTAGTGCATAGAAGGAAATATAACATAAATGTTATATAACCGCTATGACTCACATTGGTGATCTGAAGTAATCACAGTATTATAATTTCTAATATATTTGAACTTATTGGCTATTTTTTAAAATTCGTGATCACGTGTCAAAGTTTTTAGTGTGGAATCCAATGAGTCAAAATTTTTATAAGTTGCATATTTTTGGAAAAACTCATAATTGCATCATAATCGGCTTAATGGGCCAAGTGGGAGAATGTTGGATTTATTTTCTAGTGTGGCCCAATAGCCTACATATTTTTACATGTTTTATTTTATTTGGACTCCACAATTAGATAAAGCCAATATTATATATAAAGTTCAGTAATTAGAATTTTAATATAATCACTCTTCTAAGATAAGAAGGAAACCTTGATGGATTAGGAATTCTTCTGATAGAGTTTATCTGGCCCTCTTCTCTCCTCTATATAAGGATGGGTGACTCCCCTTCTTTTGATAGTATTCCATCACTCTAAGTTTTATAGTCATCCTAATGAAGTGAAAGACAGAGAGAAGAAGGTGAGCCAAGAATTAAAGGTTCAACTATTAGGGGTATTTTCTCAACTTCTCTAATTCAATAGCTGACAAAGGTATGTTCGTTTTATTCTTGAGTTGTATTGAATTCAAGATCCTGTTAAGTTTAATTTGCGCATTATTATTATGGTTACATGTATTATTAATACTTACAAAAAAAAGATTAAAGTATTATGTGAATTAAAATTTTGAAGGAAATCAATTTTGATTATGTAAAAATTTTGAAGTAATCTTTCCAAACTTAAGGCAAATTTGTAACATATCCAAAAATTAACTTGAAAAGTTATTTAAAAATATAATATGTGGTAAAGATTTAGATTTAATTTGATAATTTATAATAAATTTTTTTGCTTACAAACATTAACCCTAAGACCTTTTCAATTCATGTGGTTACCCAATCAATTTTTTTTAAATGTACTTTTATTTTTGTCAATTGATAAAAAATTAATTAGAAATAAATATATATATATATTACACCAAGTTGGGTAGTTAAAATTCAACAATAACTGAACAAATAATAACCATAAAACTCAATAACCACAGTACAAACAAAGAGGGAGAAATAACAATTCGTATAAAATTAGAAAAAAAAATTACATAGCAAATTTTATAAATATTAATAATTAAAATTCTAAACTTTTTCATATGTTTGTAAAAAAAATTTCAAAAGTCCACATACTTGTAATTTTCCCAATAAAACCATACATAACCCTATAATTGTAAACAAATAAACTCTAAGCAATGGATTTAGGGTGGTTGTTGTGCTGAGGGCACATCAGTCATTATTGTACAGCCAAATGAGTTCATTTCAGTACCTATTTTGATGATTTGAACTGTTTAAATTTTAAAGTACATCGAATAAAATATACTTGCAAAAAATTAAATTAATTGGGTATCGTTAACCCTTTTATCCACTTGCAATTTAGGCCCTGAAAGTCTCTTTCAAAAACCCAAAATTAAATTGTATTTAATAAATAGTTTCATGTTTACATTAAGGGCTTATTTGTTAACTATACATTTTAGCAAAAAAAATAAAAAAAAAAATCACTATAAGTTGTCATATCACTCTCTTTACTTTTGTGGGAATTGGGGATGCTGTTGTGCGGGCTGTGCAGCAGCAACTACTATGCAGTGAAATAGGTCTATTTTAGAGTCCATTTCGATAATCTGAACCATTCATGTTTTGGAATACATCAAGTAAAATATGCCTGCAAAAAATCAAGTTAATCAGATATCGTTTACCAATTCATCCACTCACATTTGTATTTATTTTAATACTTGAAATCACAATTATTTTTTATTTTTGTAGATACAAATGTGAGTGGATAAATGGGTAAACGATATCTGATTAACTTGATTTTTTACAGGCATGTTGTAGACACCCCATTTTTTACCGTCTTTAAGACTTGGACGTCATCGTTTGAACACCCGATGATCATCCATGTTCGTGTTCGTTTTGAGTTCCCGGAAGTCTCAATCGCGCGCCTTGCCTCAGGATCTCTTAACTGGACTGTTCTGTGCTTGGTTTTGGACCAAGAACTTGTTAGTTTTTGCTTCTAAGGGCAGAGAATGGGTTGTCAGCCATCCCCGGATCCCACCGGCCAAGGCATGATGTCACCAGCCATGTTCTCTTGCCACCGGCCATTGGTGATGGCTGGTCGGCACCTTTGATGGTCGGCCGGCCTTTAATTTGGTCAATCGGCCATATTTTCTGGCTGGGACTTCTTTTTTGCCTTTTTTTAGGCATTGTGCATGCCAGTTGTGCCAGCTGGAGCACACAGATCTGTCCTCCATACACGTGTATGGAAGATTTGCACCCTTTGCACCCTTTTGTTCTAATTTTCTTGAAGAAGCTTGCACCCTTTGCTCTAGCTTCTTGAGGAAGCTTGGACCTTTGTCTTAGCTTCCTCAAGAAGCTTGACCCCCTTGACCCCTTTTGTTTAGTTTCTCTAAGAAGTTTAGGCCCTTGTCTTGCTCTATAAAAGAAGGCCTCTCTTCTCCTTTGAGGAGGTTCATCAAATCAGAGATATATATGGCATATACACCACTCTCTCTCTATATCTCCCTCTCTCTCTACATTTGTGTGTGTTAGAGTGTCCAAAAGTGAGTTTTGTTCTTAGTTTTGCACTAAGACACCTAGTGTTACACCATACCTTGGTTATTGAGGTGTTGAGAGGTTGTTCTTGGAGCTTTTGAGTTGGTTTTGATCAGAAAAGGGGGCTGGAGTTTTGGTTCTTGAAGTGTTTTTCAAGGGTGAGCACTATTGCTTTATATTCCCCATTATTGCACTAGTTTTTAACCTACTTTGCATGCTGTTTTGAGCTTTGTGTATAACTGATAAAAGTTCTGATTTTTCACGTTTAAGATGTTTCATTAAAGTCATTTTTGTGTTTGGGGTCGACCTCCCCCTCTTAGGCCTTGTTTGGCTTCTTTTGTGCCTTCTTTGTTGAGCTTTGGGAACTTTCGTGTGTTGGCCTCCTCACCACTGAAATCCAGAGGATTTTCAGTGGTGATGAAGGGGTTTTGAGGTCTTGCATAGGGGAGGGACACCCCTCTCCCTTTGTGTCTCATTTGCTTGTGTTTTGGCTCATAAGGGAGGCATGCATGCCTAGCTTTGTTTGGCTTTATTTCAGAGGTTATTTGGTGTTTATCTAGCATGTTTTACCTCTGTTCCATGTTGGTTCGTCGACCCCTCACATGCACCATACACTTGCCTTGCATTCCTCTATTTTGCCTAGAGATGCATCTTGCATTTGGATCACCATGCTTGCATGTTTTGGCTTAGCTTTGTGAAGTTTTTGGTCATGTTTTATCATGTTTAAACTCTGTTGGGTGTTGATTTGGTCATGCTTTCCATACTTTGTATAGCCTCTTTGCATTTTAGCTTGTTAGCTTCGGGTGTGTGAGTCTTTAGCATGCATTACTTAGGCTATTTCAGTGATTTAGAATCACTTACCATGCCATTTCAGTCCATGTTTTATGCTTACATGCTTGCATTTGTTACCCTTTCAATGCCTTGAAAAGTTGTGGTCCTATGCTCCATGCTTGAGTCCTTGGTGTATGCCTTTTTGTTTAAGTCCTTGGGCTGCCATATCAGTGGGTTTTGGGATGTATTTTGATGCATTGAAACTTTGTTTTTGGTTGCATAATCCATGCCATGTGTGGTCATGATAGTTGTAGTGGAATGCTCCCTTTTATGCCTTAGTTTTAGGCCCATTGGTGTGCATGTTTGCATGAGCATTTGTCTATCATTTCCATCACTTTTGGCCACTGTTTATGGCAAGGCTGAGGTCTGCCCTTTGCGGTTTAAGTCCACCATTGCATGTTCGGCGCACGTTTGTTGCATATTTGGTTCATTGTGTGTTGGCACATGCTAGTTCCATTGCATATTTTTCCATGTTTGCTACATTGCATTTTGCATGCTTGGCATATTGCATATTTGCATGTATAGGTTGCATTGCATTTGGCATGTTTTGCTAACTTAGCCTCATGTTGCATACTTGATGCCATTTTGTACACTTGAGCCATATTGCATACATACTTTGCATTATGTTTGGTTTCGGGTGTCAAACCAAATATGAGGAATGAGGTGTGTTCATACTCAAAGTGATGAAACACGTCTCAATCCTCGGTCGCCGACGCCCTTGATCTCAACATGATAGGGCGTGAAGCATTTACTCGTTTGTTGCATTCATTTACATTGATTTGCAAGCTTGGTGCCTTTGGCCATCATGCATTGAAATGCGTGGTTGGTGGCCCGAGGGCCGAGGGCCACACTCCCTTGAGTTTATAGAATGATAGGGAGAGTGGCCATGCACACATTGCTTTGAAATTTCCTTGCTATGCACTGTCTGTTCTCTGCTGCTGTCAAAACAGGATTCTGCGGAAAGATTTGGCCGACCGACTACATACAGTGCTGACCGACCAAAAATATCTGGCCGATGGCTTCACAACTGGTCGATGACCATTTATTAATGGCCGGTGGGTCTTTACCTTGGCCGGTGGCATCCCAAAATGATCAGGGAGTAGTTTAGAGGTGCCTCAGGATTTTCATAGTCCTCAGAGGTGTAGAACAGTGCAAACAGAGGCAACAGTGGCATGGCAACGGGTTTCCGGGCGAGGCAAATCGAGCATGCATCATCCAATCATCCTGAGGCGGGGCTGCGGCCACTTCCTTTTTTTTTTGCAACTAATTTGTTAATTAATTAGAATTTTGTAATATTTAATTAGCTAGAGTAGTTAATCATTTGTTTGGTTTGTATTATTTATTCAGACCCTCCGAGCGAGGGCAACTGTTGTAATAAGTGTGCGTGTGTGTGATGCATGTCTTCCAACCCCACGTCTTTCTCCCTTTTATTTACCAGCTTTTGATGGTTAGATTAGGGCATATTTCAATTAGCATACTTATGTTTGCATGCGTGCATCATTCATTCGTCTTGCATGCACCGGGCTCGGCACATCATACTAACTGCATTGTATTTCAATTTCGAGTTGAATACACGTTATCTGTAGCATCCCATATGCCATGTTTAGCATAGCCGAGCCTATTGTAGTTGCATTTTTGCATGTGTTGCATTAGGCATTTCAGCATAGTTAGGATTCATGCATGTTTTCTAATTAGCTTCTTTCTTTGGCTTGGAGTACTCGGTAAGTGTTTATGCTTTAGCATACCGCATGTGTGTGAGTGTTTGCCATGATAGCATGCTTACCATGAGGCTATGTGGTTATGTGACATATCTGCCTAAATGCCTGTGGGTGAAGGTTGGATTATCTGAATTGGAATAATGCATTGACTGTGAGTTTTAAGCCCACTAGATAGTGGCAAAACCATGTTTTCTAAGCCTACCCGAGGGTGGCAAAATCTGCATTTTTTTTAGCTTACTTGCGAGTGGCAAACCGCTTTAAAAAACGAACATGAAATGTTTTGTTCCAACTCAGGCGATCCAGTCTATACTTGTATGCTGTGCGCATCACATAGTAATTCTAGGCTAATAATAGGAATAAGAGCGCATAATGTTTTCAAAACTCGATATCACGATTAGTAGAGGCCGATCTTTGATCGGGCGAGCGGGGGTGCTCACGAAGTGACCTTCCCCAATCGTACCCAAGTCCCCGAGCCGAAGCAATTTTGGTGATGACGGACACGTGGCCTTAGGCACGAGTCAGGGTTTCCTAAATTCCCAAAAAAAAAAAAAAAAATTTAGGTGGCGACTCTGTATCTGGCAAAATAGTCCATGTTTGGCACTTCTTTCAAAAAAATCTGTTTTCAAAAACGATTTGCCGAATTTGGACTCTTTGATGATTCATCGATCTTGCATTGCACTCTGCGAGATTAGATACAGGACCGTGACATTGAGTCCTGAACTGTAGTGAGCCCTAATGAACAAAACGGGGGATTTTCTCCCGGGATGTTCGGGGACATCTACACATGTTTTACTTGATGTATTCCAAAATATGAACAGTTCGGATTATCGAAATGGGCCCGAAATGAACCCATTTCGCTGCACAACAGTTGCTGCTGCGCAACCCACGTAGCAGCATCCTCAATTCCACTTTTTTGCATATTTTTTTTATAAAAAATAAAAAAATATTAAAATAACTTGTTCTTAGACTAGGTCAAATTTACATAAAAATGTAATTACCAATCACGATTTTTTAACATACTATTATCAAACTTTCACTTCAAATATAAATTTAAAACACATAATTACTAAACACGGTTTCAGAAAAAGAAAAACAGTGTGTTTTATAATCTTTATTTTACTAAAATGTGTGTATATATAGTAACGATATACACGATATGTGCACATATGATCATTTTCTTTTACAAAAGTAAGCTATAAATTGTATGATTGAGGACAAGGGGAGGGTGTTGTCACGGCATCCCACTATGACGGTCCAATTGAAATTTGTATCGATTTTATTTTGATAATTTAAATTATTTATGTTATAGAGTTCGTTGAATATATCATTCATAAAAAAAAAATGAGGTTAATCGAATATGCCTAATCCCATGATCGGACCATAATTGTTTTTTTTTTTAAAAAATCAAAATTGTGCTAACTATTTTTTTTTTTAAAACATAAATGTGATCTTGTTATAGGTTACAAATATCTACTTGACTTGATTTTTTTATGGACAATCTACTCATGAAATTCTACAATACGGACTCACAACTTGGTGTAAGCTCTTATGATTGAATTTAAATTCTGAAAATTAAATGAATTTTAAAAAATTAAAGGTTAATTTTTTTTAAAAAAAAAATTGAATTTAAAAAATTTTCAATACCAACTTTACCCTTCACATATATAATAGTATAGATTGATATATGAGAGACTTATGTATCAGTCATAATAGGTGTACTTATTATTTAATAGGTACTGTGAGAATTAATAACATTTTTCATTATTAAAAAAAGGGCAAATTACATTAATGATCCCTATAGTTTGGGGCTCGTGTCACTTTAGACTTGATTTTTCAATTGTGACACATTTGGCTTTGAATTTTAAATCTTGTTTCAAATAAGGACAATTGAACGTACCATTGCTTAATTTCAAGGGCAAAATCGTCAATTTGATTTAAAAAAAAAAACTAATTTGCAAAAATAAATGTCAAAAAAATATTTTAAAATTTTTAAAAATTATTTCTACCTACCAAAGATAAAATTATGTAAAATTGATAAAAATTAATAAAAAGTACATGATTAATTTTTAAAACTTAATTTTACATGATCATCATCCAAATACATAATAAAAATTAATTTGGTAAAAAAAATAAATGTCTAAAAGATTTATCAATTTTATATAATTTTATCTTTAGTAGGTAGAAATAATTTTAAAAAATTCAAAAATAATTTTTTGACATTTATTTTTGTCAAATTAATTTATATTTTATCAAATTGATGAATTTGTCCTTGAAAAATCCAATAGTATTTTCAATTGTCCTTATTTGAAATAAGATTCAAAATTCATAGTCAAATGTGTCACAATTGAAAAGTCAGGGATCAAAGTGACACAAACTCCAAACTATAGGGACCGTTAGTGTAATTAACCCTTAAAAAAATGTTACTAATTGTTAATTTTCAGTGACATTTTAAAAATTATCCAAAAAATGTCACTAATTATATATTTTAGCGACAATTTAAAAAAATGGTCACAAAAAATACTAATTTTCAACTTACATCAACAGTTTGAAAATTTTGTTATAGAAAAATGTCATTAATTGTAAATTTTAGTGACAATTTTAAAAATCGTGACAAAAAAAAATTACTAATTATAAATTTTTAATGACATAAATAAAAAATCGTCACAAAAATTATTTTTAGCAATAATTTTGTTAAGATTTATTTTTGAGTAATGCTATATGCACCAATTAGTGTACTAACTAGTGCACTAATTGATGATGTGACATATTTAAGATATTTTTGGTATTTGTAATTTGTATAATAAATGGAGTCAGTAATAATGTCATAATTAGTGTGTGTATATTAGTTAAGCTCCGTTTGGGAAGAGAGGTTTGGAGCTTTTTTAGCTAAAATAGTCATAAAAAACAAAATAGTTTTTTTAGCCCAATAAAACAAAATATCACATTCAACCCATAATCATTACATTCTTTCTCTCACAAAAAAATCAAAAAAGCTAAAAACCCTTCTCAAATCAGGTTTTTTGGCAAACGCTAAAAAGGTCAAAAAAGTCAAAAAGTCAACTCATTTTCTAAACGAAACCTTAATATACTAATTGATACATGTAGCATCATTTTTATTTTTAATATGACTTTATGAGAATTAGGTTTAATACGTATTAATAATTTATTCCTAATTTATTTATTTATTGTTTTTGAAAAAGGATTGATATGCCGAAGTCAACCGAAGTCTTTCGTATATATAACTATACGGAACATCCCGTATTGTAGGCTTGAGACTTTTTGTGCAAAGCAAAGTTATGTGACGATTACATTAAAAAATACAAAAGATATATATATATATAATAATAAAAGTAAGGATAAGAGCTAGTATGACAATTATAGCCCTATGATGGGAGAGGTTTCCTACATTGCTCATAAGCCACAACTGGGTGCTGCGAAGGCTTGCGTGAACTCATTCTAAGTGTATTTTAATGGTTTGAATCATTTATTTTGTAAAATTTATTAAGAAATCACTTATGCAATAAAATCAAATTCATTGAATATTGGTAACACATGATGAGGTCTTAATTGTTTAAAACAAATGGATGACGTGTTTATTTTAACAAAAAAAAAAAAAAATGATATGATCATGTAATTATAGATGTCAAATTAATTTAATTTTTTTCTTAAATGATATGTTTAATAAATTTTATAAAGCCAACGATTTGAATCATTAAAATAAATTCACAATGAATTCACCAAACAAGTCAACTATGATAATTTTTTTTTTTACGATTAACTAAAAGATGTCCATTTTTTCATCCATATTTGAAAAGGTGATTGGTGGTTGTGACTTTTAAAGAATACTATTGGCAGAACATACCGCCCACATCAACACACACAGCAACACATACAAATGGGGGACTATAATAAGTGGGTATTTACAGCTCCCAGCTAAGCTAAACATTCCATATCTAAAACAAGCTTAGTGCTGAGGGCAAGAGAGAGGATAGACTGTCAACATGCCCAACCCACAACCCACCAATGTCAGAGATGAGAAGTGAGTACAAATTCATGTGTTCTTTTTATTTTTATAAATTATTTATTTGCGATGTTTTTTTCTTGATTGATTTCAAATATATGTAATCGTTATATTTTACATATATTAAATAATTACTGAACTTAATAATTACTGAACTTAGACTAGTTTTAACTTGTAACTTATTGGGATTGTACCAAATTCATTTGCTATGTATTGTTGTTTGCCCATTTTTTTTAAATTAAATGTACTTTGGTATTGTTAAAGTAAATAATGGTTAATTCTATGTTTGTTAATAATAGTTGAATTGGCCATGTCCGTACACTTATAGATGAGATGTTAATGGGTTCAATTTATCAAAGACGAAAATTGATAATTTTTCCTTTATTATAGGAACTCTTTGTTGGATTCTTTATTTTTATTTTTGTTTTCTCTCTTATTATAATGGCTCTTTGTTAGGAATGGTAACGGGCCGGGGCGGGGTCGGGGATGACACTCCCTATCCTCGATCCCCAAAGATAAAAAAATTCCCGTCCCCGGCATCGATCCCCGGCGGGGAACGCATCACCTCCTTTGCCCCCGCCCCCGCCCTCTAACGGGGATCGGGTTTCTTTGACCCCAAAAAATCTCCGACAGAT
This sequence comes from Camellia granthamiana, assembly GCA_036172215.1. Lineage (NCBI taxonomy): Eukaryota > Viridiplantae > Streptophyta > Magnoliopsida > Ericales > Theaceae > Camellia > Camellia granthamiana. Next base: position 21,983,508 of record CM069908.1, read on the forward strand.
CTGTTCAACACACACACACACAAGAACAAAAAAAAAATTAAATTAATCTGTATATGGATAGATTTGTTCATCAACAACAGATTTGGATAGATTTGTGTATATGGACAGATTTGTTCATCAACAACAATCATAAAAAAATGTAATCTATATATAAACAACAATCATTAACTTAAAAAGAAAAAAACATTTGTTCATCAACAACAATAGATTTGTTCATTACACACATACACAAACACACACATATATATAGAGAGTTATGCAGATCGGTGGCTTCACGGTTCAGATCAATGGTTTCACGTCGGTGGCTTCATGTCAGTGGCTTCATGGTTTAGATCGGTGGCTTTACGTCGGTGGCTTCACGGTGGTGGATTTGGATGATGATGATAAGAAGTGAGAGAATGAGATAGAGAAATCTGAGTGAGTGAGGGAGATGGAGAGAGAGAGTGAGAGGGAGAGAGATGAGAGACGTGGTGATTGTGAGAGGAGGGTTTGGTTTTTATGTATATATATAGAGAGGGGTAAAACGGTAATATCACTTCGGGGACTAACTGGGCCGGGGACGGGGCTGAGACACTTATCCCCATTCCCGTCCCGAAACTGATCGGGGATTGATTTTTAAATACCATTGCCGTCCCGTTGGAAAATATTTTTCGGGAAAAAACCACTCAAATCGGAGTCGGGGGGTTGGGTCCCCGTCGGGTCGGGTCCAAATTGCTATCCCTACTCTTTGTTAAGTTGCTTGTTAGAGTTGTATTATTAAACTATATTTGTGCTGTTAGACCCAAAATATATATATATATTACCTATGATATGTTGTTACTTTATCCCTTTTAATTAAAAATTGTCACATTTCATTTCCCTAATTGTTTGATTTGTTTTAATTTCAACCTTCTATTTAACATTCTATTATGAAAGAGAACAAAAGAATAACATATAAACTGTACATGTCAATTTTATGATCAAAATATATATTCAAAAGCGAATTTATACACTTATATGTGATAAATATGTGTATATCTTGTTCTCTCCTCATAAATTTTTTTTTTTCTTTATAAAAGAGACGAATACATATATACATATCTCTCACATATATATAAATAAATTAACTTTTATCCATTCAAAAGTTAATTTATACACATATATGTGATAAATAGGAAAGCCTATAATGTGCACCCCTTAGGTGTGCATACCCACATGCACCCTACTACAAATTGATATAATTTTATTACAAAATTTCGTAACATCAATCACAAAATACTTGCCACAAATTAATGTAATAAAATGTCTAAAATTTTGTAGTTCATGTCACAAATATTTGTGGTTTGGTTACAACATTTTTTTATTACACCAATTTGTGGTAATGTTACGCATTTTGTAGTTGATGTTATGAAATTTTTAGATAAAATTACGCCAATTTATGATAAGATGCATATAATATACACCTAAAGGGAGATGCACACTATAGAATTTTCCGTGATAAATATGTATATATCTTGCTCTCTAGTCACGAGCATTTTTCTTTATATGAGAGGAATATATATACATATCTCTCACATATAGATAAATAAATTAACTCTTGATGGACAATTAGGTTATAAAATTAGTATGTGCAACTCACATGCCAATTTCTTTGTCCATCTTCATAACAGAAATTTTAAAATTAGAATAAATGTAGCAAGTTTTCTATTAATGGGTTACAGTAACAATGGTTTATAGTTAAGAGGGACAAATATTTGCCCCGCAAAAAGAATTAGTTAACTTTTTTTGAAATTTGATATAAAAGCACATAGAATTTGCTTAAACTTTGGAGGTTTTTTTTTTTTTTTTTTAAAAGTTTTCTAACATAGCTACTTGTGATTAATTTCTTATTAAAAAATAGTGAGAAAGAATAGTAGTTTGTCATATAGTTGGGATTAATACCTTATTTAAAAATATTTTTATAAAAATACTGAAAAAGAACAATTGCATTGCTCAATTCTTATTAGTCCACATTTGACTCTTTGGAAAGTGTTAAAAACAAATTAGGGGTAATTAAAAAAAAAATCTCGAAATTTGACGCATTGTAATAAAATAAAAAGGATATTACATATCACTGTAATATCATAAAAATAATTATAAACTAATAAAAAAAGTAATCAATATTAATAAATAAAATTATAAAATTTTCAATGATTGTGTACTTTTTTTTTTTTTTTTGGACCCTACATTATAGTGTAGTTTCCCTTAAAATAAACAATGAATTTATAATTTTATCAATTTAAATCGTAATTTTTTATTTTGTTTTTAATCTAAATCATCAACTTATTTCCGTTAAGTAAAATCGACGGATATTAAACTCAATATATATATAATGTTTAAATTACCCTTTTTTGTTGAGTTTAATAACTAAAATATATATATATTTTTTTTATCAATTTTACTTAACATAAATAGGCAAATTATTTAGATTGCAAACAAATCAAAAGTTTCTAATTTAAATTAAAAAAATTAAAAATTAAAAATTTATTTTGTTACAAGTGTTAAAACCCTGAGGATTTTTTTGTAATTATCCCAAAAAAAATATTACACAGCTCTGTAATAATCCAATACTAGCTTGGGCCATCAAATTAGAAAAGTGAAGGTAAGGCCCAATGTATATTTGGGCTCCATTGGGTTGGTCCAGTAAAGTACACGATCTTTCGACGTATTGTGTATCAAATTACTGGGCTTTATATGTATTGGTCTCCATGGCTTTGGATTTACAAATGAGGAACTTTTTACATAATTACATTTTACGACATCACAGTTCTATTGTAGTTGACCCTTTAACTCTATTTGTTTTCTGATTTGTTTAATGGTATGAGTTTCAGAATATTGTTATAATATAGATTTAAACTTGGTAAATATATATAGTTTACACTCTGGTCTATATATTTTATTTTTGAAGTAATTTTTGCATTACTTTTTTGGCATGTTTGATTGGGTGGATTAGAGCATGGGATTGTGATTATTAATCCGTGGGCCCAATTATCCTATGTTTGTTTTAACATTTTGGTTTAGGATTATTAATCCAACAAATTTGTAAGATTATTAGTAATGGGGTAGGGGTGGGATTATTAATCCAATGAATATTAATCCAATTGGATAGTGAATACATAGGATTATTAATACTTCACTATTAGTCTTGTGAATCAAACATGACCTTTGTGCATTCATGTGCAGCCTTATTGCATGGTCCCTAAACATGATTCAAAGAATTAGTGTAAAATGATTGTGATAATTGTGCTAATGATTTTCATAATTGTGCCTTGCAATATGATTAATTCAAAATAATAAAAAAAACCATAACCCTATTGAGTTTTTTTTTTTTTTTTTTCTCCTAACATTTGATTGATACTTTTTGTAATTTTTTTGTTTTGTTTAAATAGTGCAAGACAACAAATTTCTTCCACAGCATTTCATGCTATTTTTATCCTTCTCATCTCTACTCTGAGTACTCTCCTCCAAGTCAAGTACCAAAATCAGAATTGTTCTCCATTCGAAACTTATTACAAAATTATGATAGCTTTCATCGTGGCAATGTTCCTCTATGCCATGGCATTAATAGCCGAGATAATAACTCAGACTCAATACACATTCTATGGCGTAATCTGTAGTCAGATCAGTCTATTCTCAGGAGCGCTTGCCTCAATTCTATTGCTACTAGTTCTTGTCCCAACTTTTGGATGGTTTCTTTTGATCTTGTGGTGTATTATCTTTGTAAAGGTATTGCATAACTCAGTTGGTGAATTGGCTTACAAAGCACTGTTGAATGTGTTACAAGTGTTGGTGGATCATAACTTGAGAGAGCAACCACACAGATTACTTGTGTAATGGCCTGGTATTTGTTGTATCATGAGTAGAATTGGCAGTTCCATTGTAGCTAAGAATTGTTATCAATGTAGTAAATTGATGACTAGTACTGTATGCTTGGCATCACAGAAAAGGGTTTTTTTATTTTTATTTTATTTACTTTTAATATAGAAAACTCTAATTGATCTATCTTGTCATTATGTAAAGGGTTTTATGAAAACTTTGGATACGATCTATCATTTGTGAATCGCACGTATCAATTAAAGGTTCATTTGGTACATGGATTAGGGCTAAATTAGCTTATTAAAAGATAATAGACTAATTTACTTAATAAGACAAAATGTCACATCTAAATTATAATTATTTTAATTTTTCTGTTACAACCATCAAATTAACTACAAAAAAAATCCAAAATTCAACCCAAAAAAAACTTTTTTAATCAAACTAGAATAATCAAAAAAATCAGACTAAACAATTTTATCTCAAACGGACTTGATTTATTTTGCAACCTCGAGAGTCCCACATAAGTCCTCCGAAAATAAACTCATAGTCAATGTAGATAGTACACATTATTACATCCAAGAAGTCAATATTTCTTTTATTTTTTTAATTTTAACAATATAATACCTACAAGTAGAAAATAAAAATAAAAACTTTAAATATGAGAAAAAAAAAAATAAAACTAAATGTTAGATTAAAAAAAAAATCAAATTAAACATTAGGCTTACTCTTACGGGCTGGGTTTATGGGCGGACTCGGGTTACAAACCTGTATTCAAAGCTTTAAATAATCTTTTATGAGTTGGAATGGAATGAACACTTAAGTGGGCTAGAACAAACTATGGAACGAGTTAGTCAATTTGAAAAATATCAAATTTTTTTTTTTGCAGCCCATTTGAGAATCCCTACACACAACAATGACTCCAAACATTCCCTGAGAGCTCAAAAAAAAAAGAAAAAAAAAAAAAGAAAATTAAATATGAAAAATTATTGGGTATTCTCAAAATATCACGTGTTCATACTCTTTTACTAATTATTATTTACTAGGTATTCTTAAAATATCATGTGTTCATACTCTTTCACTAATTATTATTTACAACGTTCCTTCATATTTCTCATCACCCAATATGCAAAATTATAATACCCAACCTTCTTCACTAAGCATAATATTATAAAATATCACGTAATCCATATTATGGAATACCCAATAATTATCCAAGCAACCACAATGAGATAGCTAAAAAAGTGTGTTAAAATGTGTTATATGACAAAAAGTGATTAAAGTGGGATCTAAAAATGTGTGTTAAGAGTTTGTTAATTTTAAAGAGTGAGTGGTGGTGCAATGGATATGTTAAAATGTGTGTTAAGAATATATATATATATATATTTATATAAATATAGCAGAAGTTGTAGAGGAAGATGGCCGGATGTCCGGTCGGTCAACCAACCGGTTAATCAGTCAATTTCATTTTTTAAAATTTTTTTTTACTTGAAGGGTCCAAACGTCCGGGGGAATGATCGGCCAGACATCCAGCCAGATGACCCCACGACACTTCTCCACGTCCCCTTCTCTCTCTCTCTCTCTCTCCCTTTCTCTCTTTTGCTAGCTAAAACAGTAGCCACAGTTAACACACAATACTAACAATTAACACTAACACACAAATTAGCAACTCGATTGCAACACAAAACAATGTTTGGAGCTGGCCAAAAATTAGCAACTGACACTAATATTATAGGAAATTGCACTCTTGCCGACTAAAAATTTAGTTGGTAAAAGTCTATTTTTTGTCGGCAAAAGTTTATCGCGACTAATCTTTTTGGTCGCCACTTTGGTTGCCAAATAAGGGTCGGGAAAAGTAATTAATGACTAAAAAATTTTTTAGTCGGGAAAAATTCTATTTGCCGACTAAATTGTTGGTCGCTAAATGTTACATTACCGCGACTAAACCATTTTGTTGCTAAAACACTGTAGTCGCCAAAAGTGATATTTTCCCGACTAAATAATGTTAGTCACCAATTATCACATTCCCTAACCAAAAATGTTCGCCAAAAGTAATATTTGCACGACTAAAACTTTAGTCGATAATAGACCTTTTGGCAACCAAACACTTTTGTTGCCAAAACTATAAATTTTACCGATTAATTATTCAGTTGCCAAATGTACCTTTTCGCCTACCAACATTTTGGTCGCCAAATGTGAATAAACACCAACTAATCACTTGGTTGTCAAAAAAGGAAAAACCAAACCAAACCAAATTTTTGTCGCCAAGTCAATTCCTTTTGTTTATCAAAATAGAAATAAAATATAAAAAGAATTCCATTTGACCTATATGATATATAATCCATCCAAACCATTCAATATAACCTGTAATTTGCAAGAATCATTCAAACCAATAAAATCAATTGAATCATGAACATCCAACAAAATATATAAATCAGCTAATACTTAACTTATTTAATTAAAGTCATCAACTATTATAAGCTTTCATCCATAAGTAATTCCAAACCACATAATCATCCAATTAAAAAGATCATGTAATCTATATAATTATCCAATTCACATCCATTTAGTACAAAAATTTAAAACATAACAAGTAGTTGTTATTATGTTTTAAATCTTTATCCATATGCATCTATCCAAAAATATAACTAATAGTCTATCCAAATACTTTCCATACACATCTATCCAAAAATATATAATCCTTAAAAAAATGTAACAACTGCCAACTAGTCCTATACAATTCAGCTTCATGCACAAGTTCATCCATCTGTACAAAAGAAAAACAAAAATAATGTCAAGTAATTTTTTTATGAAAATATTTGCACATCACTCAGATTGTAAAATTGGACAAAAATTGAAAAAGGTCCATGGAAATTAAAGATAACATGAACAAATTAAAAGACTATCAATACTATTTTGTAAATAAAACAACATTCACAACATTAAAGTTCTATCAATATCAATGCACCACACTCAGAAAAATTCCACGAGTAACAGATGTATGACCCGCAGATTAAATTCTATCAATACAATAATTCTAACAATTGAAATAGATGTTATCAATCAATGCTTGCATTTGGATTTTATACCTCATATTGCAATAACTGGACAACATAAATGAATATTTGATCTAGCAAGTTAGCTACTATGACCAACAGGTTATAGCACTTGTGATATTTAAATCTCTAACCATGCATCCTATCAATGTGTCGTTTCCTCTCGCAAGTTTGTATAATCTAGGTCGAGGTGACCGTTATGATCTCAGTGCTGTTTGGGGGTTGTTTTTAAGTTTCGCCCCCCAAACGGCCCGTTTTCGCCTTTTTCTCACATTTTTTTTTGGGTTCTAGATCTCTAACTGTACATCCTATTAACACGCTGCTTTCTCTCACAAGTTTGTTTAATCTAGGTCGAGGTGACAAATTGATGAAGGTCTTGCTTTAGAACCCGTATAGAAAAGAGAGACACGAACTAACTTACAATCACAACAAAACACAGGTATGATAACTCATGATCTTGTACTCTTGAGTTTGAATCACCCCAAGGGGCCACTGGAGGTTTGCCTAATCATTTAACTTCAAGGCCTTGGGATTAGTCGAGATACATGTAAGCTAGCCTGGATACCCAATTATCAAAAAAGAAAGAAAATAACAATAATAATAATAACTATGGTGATAATGATGGCAACAACAACAAAAAAGGGAAACCAATCATCATGTGTACTATTCCCACTATCAAATGCTTAAGCACTAAGAAAAAAAGTTGACGAGCTGAAGATAAAACTAAATTGTACTGATTCAATTTACTATTTAACAATTCTGTGACCAGTACAGACTAAAATTTACAATACTGCCATCTTAATTTATTTTACATCCTTATGAATATGGATGTCTTAGAAACTTAATGTATTAAAATAACTATTTCTAACACCAATATCCATAAGCCTGCTTACAAGATTCAGTTGATTTTATAAACTTTTCTTATGTTTCTAGAGAAGATTGAACTTGACATGACCATGAGGAAATATACGCACACAGAGATACACAAACATTATTTCCTAAAAATTATAAAGTGGCGTGAGTGCAAAGAAAATATAGTTGTTTACTTTGCAAAACCCACTTTGCATCTTTGACTTTCTATGGAACAACTGAAACGAAAATAGAAATCAAAATAGAAATGAAAACAAAAATGAAAGCAAACAAGAAAAGGAAAAAGTACCTCAAAAGCCCCATTAAAAATTGTTTGCATTATTTCTAGTCCTCAACAAACTAAATGATAAATGTGTATGTGTGTGTGTGTGTGTGTGTAAGTAAGTAAACAATAAATAAGGTACTACCCATATATTGAATAGATAAGAAACCGCATTCGACCAATTATTATCAGCTGATAAAAGCAAAATACGATCCAATTTCCCATTGAATTTCGTTGATCTTACAGAGGGCATAGTGCAAACCAACTTAAGAGCATCTCCAATCCTTCATCAAATTTAAATTTGATGAAAAAATTGGTGAAACTAAGATCCAATTTATTATAATGTAGCTACTTAAAATATAGAACATAACCATATAAACACATTTAGAAAATGAAACTTACTGGATCACTTCTGAAAAAGACCAGTGAGGTGTGTGTTAAAATAAACCACCTTTTCTTCCAGGATGTCCATCTAATTCCTACATAAGAAGAATTGTATGATAGTAACTTAAGATGAAGTCATATTCTTCACAATATGATAATGATGTACCTTAAATGTGATTTTGAATGCACATTTAAAGCAGATGTAAGGCACGTATTATCAACCAGGTGGGTAATAAACAAAAGAGAGAAAACATTGTGTGCCATCCTTCCAAATTTCTTGTAGTTTATCATTCTTATCGGCAATCGAGTAGCACAATGAGGAAGCAAAACACACATTTGGATGATAAAAATAGTGGCCCACTCTTGAAAACCTGTGGGGTAGTAAATTTTAGAACACATAAGTTCAGTCATTTCTAGAAATCAAGACACAAGAGAGACAAACAAAAACGAAAAATATTTGACCCATCAAATTTTGCAATCAATTAATAATCACTTCTAAAATTTTTATTACAATAACAAAAAAGGCCAGCACTCTTTTTTTCCTTGCTCATCATCATGGTAAATTTTATGTTAGATATATAAGCTTAAACTTAAAAATCTGGTGGTAGGTTCTACAGTTTTACCCTTAAAGTTGAAGCTATTCGCATGCTTTGTTGTATTTGGTTATATTTTCTTGCAACTCATCGGTCCAGTTATTTTTATCTGTCATAGTCCCTACTTCACCTTAGCAACTTGCCTATGAGAGCATGGTTGCTAAAGCAAGTGCCAGAGCAACTGGCAAAGTGGAACTAATATGTAAGGTTTAAAAAATTAGAGGGGCAAAATTAGGAAGCGAGAAGCAACTAGGAAAAGCAACCTTTTGTTAAGGTGATAAAAGATGGGTATATATAGCCAATGATAGGTTAAAAAGAAAACCATTAAAACCAGCTCTGTACACCCTACTTGACAAAGAACACTCTTGTTGGCAATTTGACAAACACATTATCTACAAAAGTTTGTAGATATTTGTAGATAATGGTTAACAACAGTTCAATCCTAATCGCTACATTCATTGAGAGACTTCCATTCTCAAAAAAAATTACCTTAAAGCTAATCAAAATTGTTGTTAAAAGCATTCAATCCAAACAAACCCATCAATAAAAAAATGCCCACAAATATTAATGTAAAATCATAAAAAAACACAATTGATTAAATAAAACAAAAAAATCAGGCACACATGCAAAATAGGTCTAATAAGAGAAGAAATTTTTTTTTGATAAGAAGTAAGTTTTCAAATTGAAACATAGAGAGAAAAAGAAATACATGTCAAGAACAATGGTAGCTAACAGTGGTGTGGTAGTAGGCCAGTGATTAACCTATTTTCAAAATCACAAAATAGAGTCGAGGTTTTCGATTTGAATAAGTATATATGGACAGTTGAGTAGAGGTCTCTGTTCTATATACATAAAATATAGAGACAAATGTGTATAGTTGCGCATAGATGTGTTCAGCAGAATCAATAAAGAGAGAGTAAGAGGGAGAAATCCTTTTTCGCTCCAATGGTTGCTGGTGTTCATGTGCGAAGTGGTAACGCTAAAGTTGAAGGATCTGACCGTGGTGACACAATGCCGACGAGAAGAGTTAGGCTGAAGTTGTCAGCGTTGAAGATGAACGGTCTGACAATAGTGGAGGCAATGGAGAGTTGAAATTGTTATGAGAGTAATTCTGATATATTGAATTGAATGAATAATACAATAGCAGAAGCCTGTATATATAGGCTGATAAGAAACCTAGATAGGTACATAAGAAGATAGAGATACAATGAGATTGAGATAAGTATAGATTGAGATATATTTACAATACAAATAGATAAGTATAATAATATACAGCTAACACCCCCCATCAAGCTCAAGGTAGTAAGGCAGATATCAACTTGAGCTTGGAGAGGAGATCAGAAAAGCGGCCTAGAAGATGAGCTTTGGTGAAGAGGTCGGCAGTCTGATCAACAGAGGTAACAAAGAGAAGACGAACAAGGCCACTAGTAATATGCTGGCGTATGAAATGGCAATCAATCTCGATATGCTTGGTGCGATCATGGAAGACATCATTATGTGCAATCTGAGTAGCACTCTGATTGTCACAATAAAGATTGGTGGTAGCAGAATGAGAAACTCCCATGTCAGAAAGAAGCCAACGGAGCCACACAAGCTCTTGAGTAGTGTCAGCAAGAGCACGATACTCAGCCTCGGTACTAGAACGAGTAACAAGAGTTTACTTCTTGCTACGTCAGGAAATGAGAGAGTTACCCAAGAAAAAAACAGAACCCAGTAGTGGAACGACGATCAGTAGGATCCCCGGCCCAATCGGTATCAGAAAATGCATGCAGTTGTAGAGAAGAGTGGGAGGAGTAGTGAAGACCATGAAACAGAGTTCCTTTGAGATAGTGCAAAATGCGAACCAAAGCGTCATAGTGTGGAGAACGAGGAGCAGCCATGAACTGACTGACAATGTGAACAGCATAAGCAATATCTGGACGAGCAAGACTGCCAACTAGTTGACAATATAAAGTGGCATCAGTCAGTAGGGAACCGTCAAGGGGGGTGAGATGAGTCTGAGGATCAACTGGAGTAGTGGCAGTCTTGCAATCGATAAGACCAGCTCGAGTCAAGAGATCAGAAGTATACTTGGCCTGGGTAAGAAAATAACCAGAGGAATCTTGGGAAATTTCCAAGCCAAGGAAGTAACTAAGCAAACCCGAATCTTTCATCTCAAATTGGCGATTGAGAAACTGTTTGAGACTAGAAAGACCCACCGTGTCATCTCCAGTGATAATCATATCATCCACATAAAGTAGAAGGAGAATAGTACCATGCTTCGTCTTACGTATGAACAAGGCAGAATCATGGGCATTGGAAAAAAAACCAAAGTCACGAATGGTGGAGTTGAACTTGGCAAACCAAGCACGCGGAGCTTGTTTCAAACCATACAAAGCATGGCAAAGTTTGCAAACTTTGTTTGATGAAACAGAAGAACCAGGAGGAGGTTGCGTATAAACTTCCTCAGTGAGGTCACCATTGAGAAATGCATTATTGACATCTATTTGAAAAAGACTCCAGTGGCGAACAGTAGCAACTGCAAGTAAGCTGCGAATTGAAGTAAGACGAGCAACAGGAGCAAATGTTTACTCATAGTCAATCCCATATTCTTGAGTAAATCCCCGGGCTACAAGGCGAGCTTTGTAACGCTCAATGGAACCATCAGAATGAGTTTTGAGCCTGTAAACCCATTTGCAACTAACAGTACTCTTTCTAGGGGGGAGATCAACCACATCCCAGGTATCAGTTTTATCGAAAGCCTGCAGTTCATCAGTCATAGCTTGTTGCTAAAGAGGGTTAGAACAAGCTTCTTGATAGGAAGTAGGTGTAGACACCCCATTTTTGACCGACCTTAAGACTCAGACATCATCGATTAAGCGCTTGGTGATGTTGCATATTGTGTTCGTTCTGAGGTTGCGGAGTCACGGCTGCGAGCCTTGCCTCCGGACTTCCGGACTCTTTTGTGCTTTGCCTCGGTTTGCAAACCAGGTCCCGTTTTCTCCGTTTTCTCTTCCCGAAGGGAGGGAGAGGTCTCGTGGATCATCTCTTAGTGGCCGTAGGTTACGTTTCGTGTGCGTAGGCCATTTTTCCCATTTCGGAGCCCGATTCCCGGTTTTCGGAGCCGTCAGCCGTGTGCCTCGGTTCGGGACCGTTTAACCACCTCCGTTTGCTTCGGTTTTTGGCATACATCTTATTTACTCCCTTTTAAGGGACACTAAGGCTCGAGAGACCAACTTCGTGGTTGAACGCCACCTCCGGTGCTTAACAGTCAATTTTCGGGGCCTCGGGTTGCGTGTTTCGACACCCCGAACCTTCGTTTTGCATCGGTTTTGGTCCATTTTTGGCAGGGACCTTATTTTCATTGTTAGGAAGCTTGTAGAAGGGTGGGAGGCCAGCAATTGTTCTGAAGACTAGCTTTATTCCTTCATCACTCTCCGTCGCCCGTTTTCCTCGCTAGAAAGCTGGTGTTGACCATTCCCGGGGCACTTTTCCTAGCCCTAAACCCCATATTTGTGTTGTACACACCTGGGAGGCCACCAATATGCCATGGCCAGCCAACAATTCAACCTGACTCTTTTGAACCCCTCTAAAAAGCTAGCTTTTCTCTCTTCTGGTTCACTTTTCCCAGTTTTTCTCCACATATTTGTGTTGTTGTAGACGTCCCCGAACGCATCCCGGGGAGAGGAGTGCGAATCCCCCCCGTTCTGGTTCGATATTGGGTCTACTACAGTTCGAAGGACTCAAATGTCACGGTTCTTAATCTTGAACCAAAGAGTCCAAATCCGGCAAATCGTTTTGAAAACAGATTTTTTGAAAGAAGTGCCAAACATGGACTGCTTTGCCAGATACAGAGTCGCCACCTAAATATTTTATAATGGGAAATTTAGGAAACCCTGACTCGGTGCCAAAGGCCACGTGTCCGTCATCACCAAAGTTGCCTCGGCTCGGGAACTTGGGTACGATTGGGGAAGGTCACTTCGTGAGCACCCCCGCTCGCCCGGTCAAAGACCGGCCTCTACTAACCATGATATCTGTTTTTGAAAATCTTGTATGTTCTTATTCCGGTTATTAGCCTAGGTTACTATGTGATGCGCACAGCATACAAGTATAGACTGAGTCGCCTGAATTGGAACAAAACATTTCATGTTTGTTTGTTTGAAAATGGTTTGCTGGTGCTACCCGCAGGTAGGCTAAGACGTGGATTTGCCACCCTCGGGTGGGCTTATGAAAACATGATTTTGCCACTATCTAGTGGGTTTAAAACAAACAGTTAATGCATTGTTTCAATCCAAATAATCCAACCTCCACCCACAGGCATTCAAGGCAGCTATATCACATAAGCAAATAGCCTCATGGCAAGCATGCTATTCATGGCAGTCACTCACACGCATGCAAGGATGCTAAAGCATAAAACTCACCGAGTACTCCAAGCCAAAACAGAAGCTCATTAGAAATCATGCATGATCCTAAATATGCTGAAATGCCTAATGCAACACATGCAAAATGCAACTATAGCAGGCTCGGCTATTCTAAACATGGCACATGGAATGCTACAACTAACACGTATTCAATTTGGAATTGAAATACAAATGCAGTTTGTATGATGCGCCGAGCCCGGTGCGTGCAAAACAGATGAATGATGCAAACATGCTGTCATACTGTATGCTAATTGAAATATGCCCTATATCTAACCATTGTAAGCAGGTAAATAAAAGGGAGAAAGACGTGGGGTTGGAAGACATACATCACACTCACCCACACTTATTACAATTATGCCCTCGCGCAGAGGGTCCAAATAAATAATAATACAGTCCCGAATGAAAGAATAGTACAGTCCAAAATATTACAGATTCCTAATTAATTAACAAATTAACTAAGAAAAACTGTAAACTGGCACGCAAGCCAGGGACTGCCTTGCTTCTGATGAATGATGTATGTTTGGGCTGCTTTGCGCGGAAATCCACTGGGATGTCCCAATTAGCCTCTGTTTGCAATGTTTCTCGAAATGCATGCCAGACTCCGAAAAGTTGCTGATTCTTCATTTTGCTGTAACAGAGAGCAGGAAAGGGGCATAGCAATGTATTTCACAAATATATGCATGCCTCGATCCTCGTGCCACCAATCACGCACATTGATGCATGATGGTCGAGGAGCCGAATTGCACAACTCAATATAGAATGAATGCAAATGAATGCTACAACAAAACCTAACTCCATCATGGGTAATCCGGAGTGTCGGTGACTTAGGAATTGAGATCCGTTCCGTCACTCAGAGTGCGGAACGTAGCTTGTTTCCCGTGCCCGGGCTAACTCCTATCCCGAACATGATGCAATATGCATGATATGTATGAAATGTAACTAGGATACAATCCTAACATACACAATGCTACGAAAATAAGATGTCTCGGAATGCGTGCATGCGGGCACGCAAACCGAGGCAATGATCCTAAGGCATGAAATGGCATACGCAATGCAATTGGACTTACACTAACATGAGAGAGCCTCAGCCACACTCACATAAGAGGCCGCCAGATAATAATGAAGTGCCTCGAAATGCGTGCACACAGGCACGCAAACCGAGGCAATGACATACGGAATGCAATGATGCTAAAATGACATACAGAATGCAAAATGGACTTACACTAACATGAGTGGGCCTCAGCCACACTCACATAAGAGGCCGTGAGATGAAAAAGAGATGCCTCGAAATACATGCACACGGGTACGCAAAACGAGGAAGTGGCATACGCAATGCCGTATGGGCTTACACCGACACGAGTGAACCTCAGTCACACTCACATAGGAGGCCGATGGATGAAAGTGAAGTGCCTCGAAATACGTGCACACGGGTACGCAAAACGAGGCAATGACGTAAAGGCATGAAAGGACATACGAAATGAAATGAGGGCTTACACCAACATGAGAGGGCCTCAGCCGCACTCACATAAGAGGCCGCCGGATGAAAATGAGGTGCCTCGAAATGCGTGCCCGTGGGCACGCAAACCGAGAAATGGCCCGAAGGCATGGAATGACATACGAAATGAAATGAGGGCTTACACCAACATGAGAGGGCCTCAGCCGCACTCACATAGGATGCCGGAGGATGAAAACGAAGTGCCTCGAAATGCGTGCACACGGGCAAGCAAACCGAGGCAATGGCCCTAAGGCATGAAATGGCATACAAAATGAGACGTGGCATATGGCATATGGAAAATGCAAATTTCAGCAGCCAAAATGATGTAAAAACAGCCCCCGAATCATAGCAAAATTATACCCGATGCCCGAAATAAGTCCCGAAATGCAATGGAATGGCCTACAGCTATATCAAACATGCACAATATGGACATGAAGTGTAAATACAGATGCTAGACAGTCCCCAAACTAGCATTTTTCCAGTACAAAGCATGGCCAAACAACAATCACAAGTATGGCAAAAATAGCATGCAAAAATGGGAAAAAAAAGGGGAACAATGAAGCAGATGGTATACGCGATGCTCAAACTGAAAAATACAGTTCTACAACACTGAAGAGGGGCCAAAAATATGAATATTTACAGCTTATGACAAGCCCCAAAACAGTATGTAGATATGCTCAACATAGCATGCAAAATATGAGCCAAAAGAGGGCTATAAAGAGAGGTATACCAAGCATTCACCAAACAGCCAAAGTCCCTTAATGAGATATGTCCAGGGGGTCAAAATATGACCCATTTCAGTTCTGAGGATGGCCCAAAAACAGAAATAAAATAGGCTAACAAAGCATGCAAGAATGGGGGCCAAAGAGGGATATAAAGACAAGCATAACATGGAGACCCCCAATGAAGTTGATCCCTTCTACAATGTTGTAGAGGGACATAAAATAATCCTACTCGCAGTTCATGACCTGCTCCAAAACAGATCGCACAGAGGCTAAACAGATCATGCAAATTTACGGTAAATATGAGAGATTATGAAACAAGTGCATGATAGAGAGGCCAAACAGGGTTGAGCCCTTCTTCAATGTTGAAGAGGGGCTCAAAATAGGCCCACTCACAGTTTATATCAGGCTCATAAATAGATCATACATGAACTAAAAAAAAGCATGCAAGATATTGACATACAAAATGATATTGAAGCAAGTGCATCATAGAGGGCTCAAACAGGGTTGAGCCCTTAAACAAACATGTAGAATAGCTCAAAAGAAGGCCCCTTTCAGTTAGGGCCGGAGTCTAAAATAGTGAGCAAGTAGGGTAGAGGAATGGTGCAAAAAAAGGTGCCAAAAGAGGGTGATTGATACTTACACTTGAAGATCACACTCTTGTTGCTTCTTGGCTCAAGTTTGCTGCTCCTAAGCCTCTGAAAAATCCTTCCTTGCAGCTGGAATGGAGTGGTGGTAGTAGAGCTTGAAGGTGATGAAGAAATGGAGCCTAAACTTGAAGATTTGAGAGAGAAATGGAGAGATAGAGATAGATATCAATGTATATCTTTGAGAGAAATCTTTCAACCCTAGTCTAAGAGTTGGGAGGCTCCTTATATGGACCAAAAGAGAAGGGCAAAGATGGAGGGAAATGCACCCAAGTGTTCCCCTCCAAAATATCCCCCGGATACAGATCTTTTCTGGGGGAAACAGCTATACAGTTGTAAAGCACAGATTCCAAGGGGCATGGCCGGCCCTCTACTTTTGGTGGAGGTGGCCGGCCGGCTACCCCCTATGGCCGGCCGGCTAGGGGTCAAAAGGTTCAAGCTTGGTTTCTGGCCGGCCACCAGATATTGGTGTCCTCCCATGTGTGTACAACAAGGCCCTGTGGTTGGAATTTGACAACTCTGAAACAGGAGAGAGAATAGGCCACTTAAAAGAGGGGTTCAAAAGGGTCAATCAGCATTACTGGCCGGCCATGTACTTTTAGGGTCCTCCCATGTGTGTACAACACAAATATGTGGTTTTGGCTCGAAGAAAATGGCCCTAGGGTGTTCAACATTAGCCCGGAAGTGAGAAAAACGGGCGTCGGAGGGCGAAAATGGAATATAATTGGTTGCTGAGATAATTGCTAGTCTCCCACCCTCCAGTGATCTTCCTGGTGATAAAACAGAGGTACCTGCCAAAAATGAACAAGAACCGATGCAAAACGAATGCTCGGGGGCTAAAACACGCAGTTCGGGGTCCCGAAAACCGGCCGTTAAGCACCGAAAGTGGTGTTTGGCCACGAAGTGGGTATCTAAGACCCCAGTGTCCCTTGAAAGGGAGTAAATGAGATGCATGCCAAAAACCGGAGAAATCGGAGATGGTTAGGCGGTCCCAAACCGAGGCACACGGCCTGACGGCTTCGAAAACCGGGAACCGGGCCCCGAAATGGGCAAAATGGCCTACGGCCACGAAATGTAGCCCACGGCCACTGAGAGATGGTCTACTGGACTTCTCCCCCCTCAGGAAGAGAAAACAGAGAAAACTGAGCCTGGTTCGCAAACCGAGGCAAGGCACAGAAGAGGGTTCGGAAGTCTGGAGGCAGGGCTCACGGCCGCGACTCTGAGACTTCTGAACGAGCACAATATGCAACATCACCGAGCGCTCAATCGGTGACGTCTGAGTCTTAAGGTCGGTCAAAAATGGGGTGTCTACAGTTGCCCCTCTTCGACAGAACTCGGAAGCCAAGAAATGACGGGAGTGAATGTCAAAGCCCAGAGACGACCCATTTTTGACAAGGCCGAAGACTTAGACAATCATACAAGATGCACGGAGATATGTGCCCGCAGGCGTGCCCACAGGCAGGGGGGGCAAAATGCAAAGCGACATGCACAGAGCCAAATGATCATGCAAATGCAGCAAGTTGTAATGAGGCAAGTATTCCCAAATAGATGCAACAGTTTTAAGCAAGAATGCGAAGCAGCAACTACATTTCATGCAGTTAGGAATGCGGAGAATCATTCGATTCTCGTCGCGTCTCACACGGAGAAGATACGATACCTGCGCGATTCGTCTGGTCGCACCAGCCTCAAATGAACCGTACATACAATATCGTGCCTGCAAAAGAGAGAAATTCAACAAGAACAATATGCTAACAACATATATTCAATGTGATTCTTGTGGTTCCGAAAGTTTGACACACGCAGTGTCGGCGAACGAAAGTATCGCAATGAGAGAAAGGAACACGCGTGACAACGCATGCTCAAGCACAGAGGTATGGTATACCAAGAAATCATGCATGACAATGCAAAATGTTGATGAGAATGCAAGTTGTGTGGAAAACAGTGCAAAATGAGCACGAATCAGGGTGCTCGTTTGTCGCGAAACAACGAGTAAAGAAACGCGCATTTCGGCGAAGGCAACTTGATCGCGGCCTCTGATCCACCTCCCGGAGAGGTTACAACATGTTCAAAAAGGATACACCCTGATTTTGATGAGTAATGATGAGACACATGTCAGAAATTGCAGCTGAAGTTCCGGCGGAGCAGTTTCGTGCCAGAAAGTGCACTTTTTTTGAACTTTTTCAGGTCCCGGGAACTCCGATCTTCCTCAAAATTTGCAGAGACCTAGAGGAGGCAGTGGGGAACACCACCGGCCAGGTGATTGCCCTAGGGGAGGTCACCGGCCAGGGGGGAAAAAGCAAATGGCCGGCCAGCCAGAAAAGGTGGCCGGCCGGCCACCTGTCCAAAAGCAGGGGCAATTTTGTCATTTTCCTCATTTCTATATATATCCTCATCCAATGCCTCCAAAATCACTTCCACAGCTGCAAAAACTCATTCCCTTGCTCCCCAAACCTTTTTTTTCTTCAGATCTGCACTTTATACGCGCTTTTCGGCCTTCCACGCAAGTTGTTTTCGCGAAATCTTTCAGTTTTAAGCACTTTGAACCGATTAAATTTTGGTTTCGGGGCTTCTCTTCTCATTTTCACCACTTGAGGTAAGTTTGTCTCAATATTTGGAAGATTTTCTCGGGAGTTGACTTTTGTTGACTTTTCCATTTCCCGAGAGTTGACTTTTGTTGACTTTTTCCAATTTTGGCTCATTTTTGCTCATTTTTGCTCCTTTTGCAGATTTCTTGAAATGGCTGGTGATTTTCCTCACGGTGGAGGCACTCCGGATGCCGGGGATGATTTTGATGTTATGACGTTGCCCCCGAGGGTCCGGCCTTTTATTCCCGGGAGATACGCCCCATCGATACACGTTCTTCCACGGGCTGTTTTTCGTCATTTCACCGACTTCAATGATCGGGTACCCGGGGATCTACTTTTGCGGGAGCCGGAGCATCATCTCTCTTACGAGGTACGAGAGGTATTTTACTTTATTTTCTGCATTTTTCGTGCATTTTGTAGCTTTGTCATGTTTGAACACACAGTTTAGCTTGTGACATAGTACTTTGCTTGCATTCTGAACATATGACTTGAACACTTGAATTGCTAAACACTAGGCTCATTGATCGATTGTGAACGCACGGCACACATTAGTTAAGAATTGAACACACGGCTCAAACGCTGATTTGTCGAACACACAGCCCGAATTTGAAGGTGAACACACGGCACACACTGACTAAGAGTAGAACACGCAGTCCCAAATTCTGATTTTCTGAACACGCAGTCCAAGTTGATGGTGAACACACAGCCCACACTGATTTTGAAATTTGAACACACAACCCAAATAACAAATTTCTGAACACGCAGCGCAGATTGAAATGAACACGCAGTCCACTGACTTTGAAATTTGAACACGGAGCCCAAATAACGATTCACTGAACACGCAGCCCAGATTACAGGTGAACACGCAGCCCACTGATTTTGAAATTTGAACACGCAGCCCAAATACCAATTTACTGAACGCGCAGCCCAGATTACAGGTGAATATGCAGCCCACTGATTTTGAAATTTGAACACGCAGCCCAAATACCAATTTACTGAACGCGCAGCCCAGATTACAAGTGAACACGCAGCCCACTGATTTTGAAATTTGAACACGCAGCCCAAATACCAATTTACTGAACACACAGCCCAGATTACAGGTGAACACGCAGCCCACTGATTTTGAAATTTGAACACGCAGCCCAAATACCAATTTACTGAACGCGCAGCCCAGATTACAGGTGAACACGCAGCCCACTGATTTTGAAATTTGAACACGCAGCCCAAATACCAATTTACTGAACGCGCAGCCCAGATTACATGTGAACACGCAGCCCACTGATTTTGAAATTTGAACACGCAGCCCAAATACCAATTTACTGAACACGCAGCCCAGATTACAGGTGAATACACAGCCCACTGATTTTGAAATTTGAACACGCAGCCCAAATACCAATTTACTGAACACGCAGCCCAGATTACAGGTGAACACGCAGCCCACATAGATAGAGAGTAGAACACGCAGCCCTAACTCAGATTTTCTGAACACGCAGCCCAGATTGAAGTGAACACGCAGCCCACATAGATTGAGAGTAGAACACGCAGCCCTAACTCTGATTTTCTGAACACGCAGCCCAGATTGAAGTGAACACGCAGCCCACACTGATTGAGAGTAGAACACGCAGCCCTAACTCTGATTTTCTAAACACGCAGCCCAGATTGAAGTGAACACGCAGCCCACACTGATTGAGAGTAGAACACGCAGCCCTAACTCTGATTTTCTGAACACGCAGCCCAGATTGAAGTGAACACGCAGCCCACACTGATTGAGAGTAGGACACGCAGCCCTAACTCTGATTTTCTGAACATGCAGCCCAGATTGAAGTGAACACGCAGCCCACACTGATTGAGAGTAGAACACGCAGCCCTAACTCTGATTTTCTGAACACGCAGCCCAGATTGAAGTGAACACGCAGCCCACACTGATTGAGAGTAGAACACGCAGCCCTAACTCTGATTTTCTGAAATTTGAACACGCAGCCCAAATAACAAATTTACCGAACACGCAGCCCAGTTAAATAGTGAACACGCAGCCCACATGGATAGAGAACAGAAACCGCAGCCCTGACTCTGATTTTCTGAACACGCAGCCCAGTTTGAAGTGAACACGCAGCCCACATGAACACAACTCACTCATTTCATTTGCACACAGCTCATTTATTTGATTTGCACGCAGCTTATTCATTTCATTTGCACACAGCTCATTTATTTGATTTGCACGCAGCTTATTCATTTCATTTGCTGAAACGTGTATTCATTCTGAATGCAGGTTGGCTCTCGCACGGTACGGGGGTATGGCTCCACTGCAGGCAGGGATTGGTATGTTGAGCTTCCGGAGGTTGTCCGGGACTTAGTTGATCTAGCAGGGTTTGGGGCCTTCTGCATTGGATTATCACGCTGTCCTGCCAGTAGGACTCTGTTGGGAGCTTTGGTGGAGAGGTGGTGGGACACCACCAATTACTTCCATTTTTCTGCCACCCGGGGATCTGACTATGACCCCGCTAGATTTTGCTGTTCTCACTGGCCTAGACATAGGAGGTTGGCCCGTTCCTTACGACGAGGATATGGGCGAGTGGGAGGCCGCTTGGATGTATTTGCTGGGGGCTCGCCCGCCTGTGGACAGAGCTTCGGGGAGAGTCCGATACACCTGGTTCTCTTCCCATTTTCGGAGGTCGGAGATGGAGCCTGAGTCTCCTACGGAGACTGAGCAGTACGCCCGTGGCTTCCTTATGTTCCTCTTTGGCACCACTCTGTTTGCAGATAGGGGGAACACTGTCGGGTTGTACCTTTTGAGTGCCCTGGTGGACCTATCACAGGTCAGTCGGTACGACTGGGGCGGCGCCGGCCTGGCTACCCTTTATTGCTACATGAGCGCCACTTCCCGCGGGCAGGGAGACTTACTTGGCGGCTATTGAAGAGCCTGGGAGGTACGTTCTGTCCTCTTGATTTACATTTCTGCTCCTCATTACTTGTTCATTGCACACACGGCGCACTTTACATCCCGTATTTTGCACTCAGCATTTTGTATTCACATTCTGCACTGTTTTCCACAGCTATGGGTCTATGTATATTTTCCGACATTAGCCCCGGAGATGGTGGTGGCAGGGCCCCTCATGACCCCGTATTCATTAGTATTCGAGGGTGAGCACCGGCCGAGACCCCGAGAGACTCTCCTCTATCTGCGACAGTACTTTGACACCGTGCGAACGACAGAGGTATTTCAGAACTCTCAGTTTTCTGCCGTTTTCATCTTTGATCTGCCTTGTATATTCCCGATTTCTGATTGATTCATGCACTGGTTATCCGCAGATCACGTGGCAGTCCTGGGCAGTCTTGGGCGATGGTCTCCGATTTCAATATGTCGGAGGATTAGGCACCTCCCAGTACAGGATCCTGCTCGAGGGGACCGGTTGGTAGAGCATGGTTCTTGGGGGAACGCTTCCTGCGTCAGGTGTGGGGATACCTTTCTCAGGATCCTCCTGCAGCACCTCCAGCCACTATGCGGACTGCTGATAGACTTTCTACCCAGGAGGTCACTAGCGCTATGCAGGGCACCGATGCTTTGCTACATCTCACAGAGGGAGACTACGCCACTTATCGTCACACATATCTGATGCCTCCCTTGACAGGAGTGCGTGCTCCGCCACGGAGGTCTGCCGATGTACCCTCTTCGAGTCGGGCTCGTGCTGCGGATATCCCCTCCTCCAGCAGGGCTGGTATGTCTCGAGGTGGGGGCGGATCCATTCCCCCCGATCCCTCCGACTCTTCATCATCCTGGGTGGCCGGACATGCCGACCGAGTTGATGGGGTGGCAGTATTGGACTACTTCTCCGATTCCGATCCCTATAGAGCCCCCGATGCCCGGTCACAGATATGTCAGAGACCCTGATTCACCACCGGTATGTTTTACAGCTTTGATTTATCAGTCGGACATTTGGACATCCATTCCTTTACTGATAGTTTTGCATTTGTGTCTGTAGCCTCCAGTTGAGTACATGGATGAGATGCTTGGGATGCTGGCCTCACTTGAGGGGATGGTCCTGCGTAGAGAGGCGCAGTTGTCCATCATGGGCTTCCAGGTACCCTTTTAGTTTTCTGGTATTTACCATACTCCTGATGATATGCTGATCTCGAACATTCTACTGCATTGATAAGCTGTTTGTGTAGAGCACATCTGACACACACCCCACTCACATACTGTACTTTCATCTGGTTTTCATATTTGAACTGATGTATTGAACTGTTCATTTTCAGATGCCTCCGGTATATGCTCCGTCACAGGCTAGACCGCCTGGGCCTTCTCAGGGAGGTAGACCGTCTGGATCTTTTCGAGGTGCCGGACCATCTGGGCCGTCCCGAGGAGCTGGGCCATCTAGGCCTTCTCGAGGGGCTCGAGGAGCGAGGTCGTCTCACAGACGTAGGGCTCATGTTATTGAGGAGGAGCCTGGTGAGGATGAGGAGGAGGAGGTCGCAGACCGTGAGTCAGAGACATCTGCTGGGGAGGAAGGCTCCGGTCTCGGTTCCGGGAGTGGAGACGAGGCTGAGGGGGATCCGGAGGATGATAGCTCTGACCCGGATAGCGATGATGGTGCAGAGGTTGTCCCGCAGAAAAGGATGAGGGGGCCTCCTCATTCCCGCTCCCGAGGGCATTGATGCTGTTTCCTGCTTCATTTTACTTTTTGCTAGTAATTTGTAGCACTTTGCAGATTATCAAGCAGTTTTATTTTCTGTAAAACTCGTACCTTTATTTTGTTGTAAAACATGACGGAATGAAACAGCTTTTGAAAATGTTGTTTGTATTTGAAAGTCTTAGCATCGCATCGCGTCATTTTGCACAGGATGGAATTGAATGAAAATGTGCGCACTGTGTATTTACCGAGTCAGGTAATGAGCTGACACAACAAAACAAACAACTCAACTCGTTAAGAAAAGACAAGATCTTAACAAGTTTACAACTCGATAAGCAAAATACAACAATGTTAACGACTCGATTAACAAGACTTAATAAAATTGCGTAAACTAAAGAGTAACAACTCAAAACACCAAATGTGACAGCTCGACAAAACTTACAACTCGATAAACAAAACGACAACTCGATAAGCAGAACAACAACTCAATGGACAAAACGAAACGTACATCGGACGATCTGGGTGTTGGGACGCATCCGAAACTGAGAGAAATGGAGGCCTTTGACATTCCCGATGCATCGAGATGCCTCAAATTTCTTTCCGGAGGGTAAACAGGACCAATGAGCGTGGTGGGCCCCACTTTGCTTTTTGGAGAACTATAGGTGGCCGGCCTGCTAGAATAGGTAGCCGACCGGCCACTTTTCTCTGCAGCCTCCAGAATTTTGACACTTGTCCCCTGAATAGTGTTTTCTCCTCTATAAAAGCTCCAACTTCGAGATTCATTCATTTCATCAGTGCTTTACACAAAAATGGAGGCATTTCTCGCAGAAAATCTCACATCTTGGATCTCTTCCCTAGATGGCTCGGAAAGGTTGAACTTCCGGGGTTTCGGCTTGAATGCACTATTCACGCTGGGTCGGACTCCACTGCACTTTCCTTTCCTCCATGCAGCGGCGAGATTTTGGAACCCGGTGACGCACGTTTTCAGCTTTGGAGGGCAAGAGGTATGTCCTACCTTTGAAGATTTTCAAGTTTTGATGGAGTCTGAACATTCAGAAGAGATCTTGCCTCAGTCTCGTTTCGGCCACGCCCAAGCTTTAGGGCGGATGTGTGGTCTCAACGCGCATGATGCTCGATCCCTGATTTGTAACGGGAGGTTGGATATCCCGAGCCTGATTTACCGATTCTCCGATGCCGGTGACCGTGGTGACCATTATCGGCAAGGTTTTCGACAACATGCCCTCTGCTTGTGCATGCTATCTCATTTTCTGTTTGTCTCGGGCTCCGGGGGAGCTAACATCCGTTTGATTGAAGTTGCTCAAGGCTTGAGGGAAGGAAAGAGCTGTACCGCCATGACATTGGCTGAGACACTGCTGGGTTTGGATGCCTTCCACCGCCAGGAGACAACCAGGTTTGCGGGGAGCCCACTACTGTTGCAGGTAATGTTTCCCACCCAAGCTCACATATGTAGTTGCTTACATCGCTCGGCCCTCAGGCTCGGTTTTTCTCACAAAACCCTCATCTTACTTTTCTCTCATCGCACATCTCTCTATTCTTTATTCTCTCATTTTTCATCCCTCCCCAGATATGGTTGATGGATAAATTGCAAGTTGTGGACTCTTGCCCTGCTTACTCAGCCCGCGGCTACTTCTTTTGACAACGCCTGGTTGACGCCCTTGATGAGGGATGATGGGTTGAATGGATGTGCAACTTGTCAGCTGAACGCATTGCTTGGCGCTGTCCTTGGCTTAACCTTCTGGCGATGAGCTATAGCATGTTCTAGGATACTGGGATCCGGTTGATTGGCCTGACCCATTGTGTATTCTATTTCCCATTCCGCATTCTGCGCCAGTTCAGCCATGATCAGACTTGCCCTCCGGAGGGGATAGAGTATCCGGTCGCCTTCCCGATTCGAGGTGCACACCTCGCCCGACATACTACGGCTTGGAGGACTAGAGAGCTCCTGCCCCCCGCCCCTATTTTCAGTTGCACTTTGTCTGATGAGTGCTGGGATTGGCTCAATGAGGAGGCACATATTGGGCCTAGGTCGGCATCGGAGGCTTCGACTAGCTCCGGGAGGGGGCGCAGGGACATCTGACCTGACTATGCCCAGATTTATTGCTTTATTAGTACTTTCAAGTTTTCATTATGAGTGTAATAAAAAACAACTTCAATTGTATGCAAGAGCAAGAGAACTCTGTTTTGAAATCAATGAAATTGAAGGTTGTGGTACTGAAAATTTCCCGTTTTGGTCCAAAAATGGTCTTAGTTGTGAAAAGATTAACTTGAACAAAGTCAACTTTTATTAAAACTTTTCAAAACTATTTTCGATAAGGATCAGAACTGGACATGCCTGAGATCTGTCACTGAGATGCACAACTTCGGATCCTAGCAACTGGAAAGTTGCCCCTAGTCTGAATGGTACCACAGCACCTCCTGGCAACGGAAAGTTGCCCCTAGTCTGAATAGCACTGCACCGGAGATTACGATGAATGCTGATGGACAAGGATGACTGAGATGATCAAAATGAACAAAGTTGATCGGGGAAAATGTTTATGGCTGAACTTCAGGATGAAGCTGCCTACGTATCCCAAAGATGGGAATCAAGCCTTACGTAGTTCAGGCTTAGGTTCGCTCGGGTATTTTTACTCTCCTTTTGCGCTCTAACTTTTGCCAAGGCCGCCCTTTGCTGGTTTTCAACCTTGCGAGCTCAGTTTTTATATTTTCAAATTTTTTGTGCTCTGAGTTTTGCCTAGGTCACCCTTTCGGGTTTTCGGCCTAGCGAGCCTCTCAAGGGTAGTATTTCTTAAACTTGTCCATGTTGATCGGTTGTGAAAACTCTAAGCCATCCAGATCCATCAGAACCACAGCTCCACCTGACCAGATTGACTTGATAATGTAAGGACCAGTCCAATTAGGTCTGAACTTGCCCCTTGGGTCGTGGATGGGAGCTCGGTTGTCCTTGAGCACCAAATCTCCTTCCTTTAAATTCCTGGACTTAACCTTCTTGTTGAAAGCCCGGGCAATTCTGCGTTGATAACCCTGAACATGGTACAGTGCTTTCAGTCTTCTTTCATCGAAAAGCATGAGTTCCTCAAATCTATTTTGCTGCCAATCCGCTTCGGCTATCTGGCATTCAGCCAATACTCGTAATGACGGAACCTCAATCTCAATAGGTAGAACGGCCTCCATTCCATAAACCAATGAATACGGAGTCGCCCCAGTTGAAGTTCTAATTGAAGTTCGGTAGCCCCACAGAGCAAACGGCAGCTTATCTGGCCAGTCCCGGTAGGTTTCCACCATCTTCTGTAGTATGCGCTTGATGTTCTTGTTGGCGGCCTCAACCGCTCCATTGGTCTGCGGCCGATAGGTAGACGACTTATGAAAAGCCACACTGTATTTTTCCAACAAGTCTATCACTTCCTTCTTGAAGTGGGAACCGTTATTTGAAATTATTTCGTTTGGGACTCCGTAGCGACAGATGATGTTGTTTCTGATAAACTTTGCAACGTGCGAAGCCTTCAACACCGCATAAGATTGGGCCTCAACCCACTTCGTGAAATAATCTATCGCCGACAAGATGAACTCATGCCCATTCGACCCCTTTGGCGTGACAACTCCGATCACATCAATTCCCCAGACTGAAAATGGCCATGGTGAAGTCATGTTGTACAGTTTTGATGGCGGGATGTTCATGCGATTTGCATGGATCTGACATTTATGGCATCGTCGAACAAAACCAATGCAATCCTCCTCCATGGTGGACCAGTAGTAACCTTGTCTGAGAATCTTCCGTGCTAGCATTACCCCATTCATATGTGCTCCACATTCCCCTCCATGGATGGCTTCCATTAGACTCTTTGACTCTTCGGCATCAACACACAATTTATGCATTCCTAGATGACCTCTTCTATACAGCTTCCCCCCACAGATGATGAACTGAACGGCCAATCTTCTTATTCCCCTTTTGTCCTTGGCGTTTACCCCTGGCGGGTATGCTTCCTTCTCCAAGAAATTCCAAATGTCGTAATACCAAGGGTGTTCGTCCTGAACTTCATCTATGGCTGCAATCGACTCATAGGCTGGTGCAAATTTCTGGTCAATGATGACTGGACGCATCCGGACTCCACACGGGATGTCTATCATGGATGATAGAGTTGCTAAAGAATCTGCGAACCTGTTGTTCTCCCTTAGTAGATGAGTAAAACTTAGCTTCTCAAACCGAGGAATTAGCAAATCCAAGGTTTGGTGATACATCATCATCTTTTCCTCTTTCACTTTCCAGTCTCCTTTAGCTTGAGACACAACAAGGTTCGAATCCCCAATGACGTTCAACCGTCTTGCCCCTAGTTCCAGGGCTGCTTCTAGGCCAGCAATGCACGCCTCATATTCTGCTTCATTGTTCGAGACTTTGAACCGGAGTTTGAAGGCTAGAGGGATACGGAAATTGTCGGGCGCTATCAGCAACACTCCTATCCCATACCCATGTTGATTTGATGCTCCGTCAAAGTACATCGTCCAAGTTTCATCGTCGATATGCAAAATGGCTTCATCGGGAAACAAATATTCCACTGCTTCATCCCCCTCAACCGGATGGTCAACAAAGAACTCTGCTACTGCTCTTCCCTTCACTGACTTGCGTGTGACATACTTGAGGTCAAATTCGGAGAGCAACAACAACCAACGAGCTAGCCTACCCGTAAACGCTGGTTTCTCGAAAAGATATTTGATGGGATCGAGTCGTGAGACCAACATTACGGAGTGAGCTAACAAGTAGTGCCGCAGCTTCCTGGTAGCCCATACCAGAGCTAAGCAAGCCTTTTCCAGCGGTGTATATCGGGTCTCATATTCCAGCATTTTCTTGCTTAAATAGTAGATGGCTTTCTCCACCTTGTCTTCTGATTCTTGAGCAAGCATACAGCCCATTGTGGTCTCAGTCACTGATAGGTACAAAATCAACGGTTTCCCCGGTTCTGGTGGCGATAAAACGGGCGGGTTCTGTAGATACTCTTTAATCTGCTCAAACGCAGCTTGACATCGGCCGTCCCATTGAAATTTCTTGCCTTTCTTCAAGAGACCGAAAAGTGGTTCACAAGTCAAGGTTAATTTTGAGATAAACCGTCTTATGAATTGCACTTTACCCAGAAAGCCTCTCACATCCTTTTCAGTCCTCGGTGGGGGCATTTCTAGGATGGCCTTGATTTTGGAAGGGTCGACTTCGATGCCCCTTTGTGTAATCAGAAACCCCAACATTTTTCCCGCTGTAACACCAAACGTACATTTTTTAGGGTTCAGCCGCAACCGGAATTCCCTGATCCTTTGGAAAAACTTATGCAAGGCGGTGTAGTGGCCCTCTCTTTCTTTAGACTTGACAATCATGTCGTCCACATACACCTCAACCTCTTTGTGGATCATATCATGTAATATTGTGGTCGCGGCCCGTTGATAAGTAGCTCCAGCGTTCTTTAACCCAAACGGCATGACCCTATAGCAATATGTCCCCCACGGGGTGGTGAACGCAGTCTTTTCCCTGTCTTCTGGTGCCATCACTATCTGGTTGTATCCTGTGAAGCCATCCATAAATGAGAGCAATGCATGCCCTGCTGTGAAATCTACCAACTCATCGATGTGCGGTAAGGGGAAGTCGTCCTTCGGACTAGCTCTGTTCAAATCCCTGAAGTCCACACACACACGGATCCTGCCGTCCTTCTTCGGCACTGGAACAATGTTGGCCAACCAAGTTGGGTACTCAGATACCAGCAGGAAGCCTGCGTCGATTTGCTTGGTGACCTCTTCCTTAATCTTGAGAGCCCAGTCCGGGCGGATCCTCCTGAGTTTCTGTTTGACAGGTCGAGCCTCGGGGTCAAGGGGGATCCGATGCTGTACAATCTCAGGATCGATTCCAGGCATGTCTTCGTAGGACCACGCGAAAACATCTTTGAAATCTTTTAATAAAGCGACTAGTCGCTCGCGTTCCTCCGAAGACAATGTGGACCCGATCTGGACCAGCCGCGGGTCCTCCTCAGTACCAATGTTCACGGTAGTGATTTCGTCCATTAATGGTTTAACAAATCTCTCTTGCTCTTGCTCAATTAAACGTTGTAAAACCGGAGGAACTTTGTCCTCTTCGTTTTCATCAAAGTTTTGAAAGTCTGAATTAATGCAATAAATTAGGGGCACAGAAAAGTACTCGGAAACCACAGGTAGTTCATTCTCATTAGGCACAGCCAGATCGTCCAATTCATCGGTTACAACAGACTCAAATAAAAAGGAAAAAGACGACCTAGACAGGACTGTGGCATCCGGGTTAACATCCCCAGGAGTACCAGACTCAGACTCAGTCGAGCTGGAACCTGATTCCGACTCACAAGACTCGGTGGAATCAGATTCCGGCTCACTACCTGACCCGGTGCTGCTGGACAAAAATCCCTCCTCGTATTGCCAAGTGAGAGAGGGTGCGATAGATGCATCCAAGATAGCTGCTGGTTGGCTCGCAGCCGTTTCATCCCCAATCATCAGCAGCCGTTTCATCCCCAATCATGAAAACCTCGGAGTTATCCCGCAAGCACTTATGGTCGATCGGAGGATCAGAGAGTAGACATGCCAGCGCTACCCCCATTTCAAATTCTGTGCCCTCGGGATCCACTAATCTGTTATGCTCAACCTCGGTTGATGGGTCTGTCTGCTCTGTGGCAACATCCTCCCCGGGTAGTTGTAGGTCGAAGAAGATTTCGAAGCCTGGCACGCGCTTCTTCTCCGCGTTTATCCACGGCTCTGGGAAGCCGCAAAATGGAAAATCCTCCCCTTCCCGGACGAAGCGTCCGTTCAGGGTACCCTGAATGGGCCTGTGTATCAAGTCAAATGGCTTCCCAGCCTGCTTTGCTCTGGCCTTTCCGGCCATTTCTTTCCCTTTCCTTACCCAGTCCTCTTTGGTGGGCAGATAACCCAGTCCAAAGGTATGCGGGTTATGTGGCACTTCGGCCAATGTTGCGACGCCTTTCCTACCGCTCCTTCCTAATCCCATCCCGGGGATGTGTTGTAGCTTGTTCATGAGGTAGATGGATTGAGCACTGACGAACATACCTTCATTTACAGCCATGATGTTTTGTACAACCCGGGCCTCGGCCAGAGTAAATCCTGATATAAACACGTCCTCCATGCCGTGTTCGATTTCTAGGACTGGTGTAGACACCTCTGGAGGGGGATGGATCGATGAATTCCCGAACACGATGGCTACTCCCTTTCCACAGGGGTATTTCACCATTTGATGCAGAGTAGACGAGACGGCCTTCACCTGGTGTAACCACGGTCGCCCCAAAAGCAGATTGAAAGTTGCGGGGACCTCCAAGACATGGAAATCTATCTCGTGCTGTCCAGGCCCAACCTTGGTTTGGATTTTGACAGTCCCCATCACCTCTCGACTTGTATTATCGTATGCTTTGATCACTTGAGTGGTTGGGACGAAGTCCGCGGGCTTTAACCCGATTGCATATGCTGTTCTGGCTGGGCAGACGTTGATAGCAGACCCAGTATCAACAAGTACCACCGGTATCCACTTGTCTCTACATTCCACGGAGATGTAGAGAGGTTTGTTATGATTCACGCCCTCAGGCGACAGTTCCTTATCTGAAAAGGTTAAAGCCGGGGAACGTCCTCCCGGAAAAACCAGCCCGACCAGTTGCTCTGGTGTAGTATCGATGGAGAGCTTGGCCTTGTCCATGGCAGATAGGACAGCCTGTCTGTGTACCCGTGAAGCCATAAGCAGTCCCCAGATGGAGATGTCTGCTTGTATCTTCTTTAATTGCCTCAGCACAGCTTCTTCTTCAATCTGTTTCTCTCTCTGTTTCTCAGCTTCCTTGTCTTTACCAGATGCTTCTGGTTGGTCTAGGTGCGGGGGCTTGAAGTACCACCCACTCCTGGTCATGTGGTCCACCTCATCGAGGTACCAGGTGCTGTCTAGTTGATTTGCTCCCCAATCTTCGTTTGTGTGGGCAAGACATAAGTCGTCGTCTTCCCACCACATCCCGTTAGCATCCAAAAGACACCTGTCTGGTTCTGGCAGATGTGTACTCTCAGTACCTTCATCCCATATGCTCACAGCATTGTCCGTTCTTGTGCCCACAGCACTCTCAGCCCTTTCATGGGCTTTTGCCTTTCTGATTCTCTCGGAATCCCAATACTTCTCCTGTTCTGTCTGCGTTGCTGCAGTCTGTTGTTCCACTGTCTTTGCATCCACAATGCTTAAGTCTCGAGCGGAATTCTTTGTACCGGCGCTCTCCGGCAATCCATTCTGACTCTCGGCCCTTCCGGCCACAATTGATACCCTCGCCCCTGCCGGGCTCTGCTCTGGCTGAAACTCCACAATATCAGGTTGATCATCTAACCATCTGATGGCCTCCGCCGACTCCTCATATTCAAACCAGTTGATTGTTGTATCTCCTGATTCTTGGTCGTTGAAGAACTGAAGGTTGGCGAAGTCCCCCTCCACTGTTACTAGATCATCTGCCCCCTGTTCAAGTCTGTCCCCCTGAATCATGCACAGTTCAGCTTTTTCTGGCAACCCCACACTCGGCTCAAACTGGCCCACTGATAAAATGTATTCGCTTAGATCATAGGCTCCCCCAGCGTAATTCCCAGGCTGTTCCATCCCAGACTCAGCAACTCTGTTCTCCTCTGAAACCCGCCTTATTCCGTCTTTAGTGGTCACCACCTTTGACTCGGATTGGGTTGTAAAGGTGTCCAACATGCACAAGTCAGTGCAGTCAGGAAGGATCACCTCCGGCTTGGGTAGGTGGGAGGGAGTAATGTAGATACTAGGATCGTAGGATACGACCCCAGTTTGGATGAGGTTGACTCTTTTGGGTGGTGAATCTTGGTTATGGGTAGGGAGTGGGTTGGTTGTGACGTTGGGTCTTTCGGGAGGTAGAATAATATTTTTGTCGATGAGGTCCTGAACCTCGTGACGCAGCCTGTAACAATGGTCGGTATCATGACCATGTTGCTGATGGTAGGCACAGTATTTGGCTGGGTTGTGAGAGGGGGGGAGTGGATTTGGTGGCGGCCTCGGTTCCAGGGGTTTTAGATGTCCCTTTCTAATCAAGACCCCCAGAACCTTGGACAAAGGCATGTATAGTGGAGTAAAGGTTCTTTGGCCTCTGGGCTGGAATCTCGGGGCTTGGGTACTGCTCCTGGATGTACTGGAAAAGGGGGTGGCCGCCATGGGCCTTGGCTGGGGAGGGGGATTGGTGGTGACCATACTGACCTCCGAAGTCCTTGTGTTTGCAGCGCCACTCGGGCCTGCGTTGTTGTTGCGGTTAAATGTCCTCCGGGGTTGCTCCCGGTCCTGGTCAATCAGACCTTGCTTCATCGCATCCTCGATCTGTACCCCCATCTCGTGTAAATCTGAGAAGGTGGGAAAGGGGAGTACGATCATCTTCTGCATGAGTTTTGGTTGGAGATTGCGCACAATCATCCTAATTTGATCTTTGTCTGTAGGCCTCAAGGTCATCATCGATGCCTTTTCCCTCCATCGAGTTACGAAGTCTGAGAAAGTCTCCTTGGCCTCTTGCCTCGTCGTTTCGAGATCACGAGTTGTAATCTCGATCTGTGTATTGTACGAGTACTGCGCAACGAAGGCTTCAGCCATCTCATCCCAGTTTCTCTTCACGTCATCTTCTAGTTTCGCGTACCAAATGGCTGCCACACCTGACAAAGTTCGGCCAAACAGGGAAAGCTTTTGTGGTCGGGTTAGGCCCATTGGCCGCAGGATGTCTGAGAATAGCCGAAGATGGACCATGGGGTCTCCGGATCCGTCGAAACGGTCAATTTGTGGCATCTTAAATCTGTCCGGCAACGTTACGGCCACGTCGGTGTACCCATCTTCGATGTCTGGGATGGCCTTCACCCCCTGAGACTTCTTAAAAAGCTTCTCCAGTTTGCTCAATTTCAGAGCTGTGTGGTCTACCTCGAACTCGAATGGAGAGTCCGGGTGATTGGGTGTAAGATTCTTGGACAGTTGAGGCAGAAGCGGGGGCGGAGCCAGCCCCGTTGGATGGCCTGTGTCCTCTTGAATATTTTGGACATTGGGTAGGGTGTTCTGGGTGTTCAGGGGGGTATTCTGGGGATTTGGCGGGGCATTTTGACCAGTGGATGCCTGCTCGGGTAATGGAGCTCCGGGTGGAGGAGGAGCTGGGTGTGAGGTTGATGTTCCGGTTTGCTGCTGGAGCCTGGTAATGAGTTCAGCCTGTTGGGCCATGACTGTGGCCTGTTGCTTAGAAAATTCCGTTTGGCGGATGGCATCCTCTTGCATCTGTCTCATGCTCTCTTGCATTTGGCGCATCATCGCCTCCATCCCTGATGTATTCTGCTGTTCCATCTGAATAACCGGTAAGTGTATCTCTATAGCGGAAATAGCAACCTCAGTCGGATTGTTCACTGCTAGGGTAGGCCTCTGCCCTGATGATCTCTGCTCAAACGGACTGCGCTTTCTAGGCCTTCTCCTAACAACTGGGGGTAATGAGTGGAACACTGGATGTCCGTCAACTAGATCCTCGGATCGATGGAGTCGGCAACCTCGTGTCCAAAGTGCTTGGGGAGTATCTAGTGGTTCAGAAGCAATCGTGCTAAAAACTGCCCTAGCAAAAGATAAATAAAGCGAAAAGGAAATAAATAACCAGATAAACGGGCAGCATAACAGCTTAAATTAAATACACAACACACAGTCGGGCATACAACACACGGTTGATAAGCTAGGTATACACTGTCCTCAATCACTGATTACTGTCCCTATATCACTGTTCCCCAAAACTGAATCCGATACCCGCAGACAATTGATTCTCAGATACTGACTGATGCCCGCAGGCGTGATGCCCAATCTCAAAAACTGATGCCCGCAGGCCTGATGCCCAAACCCATAAACTGATACATGCATTCCTTGTAGAGACGCACTCTAACAAGCACATAACAGATAAGTGAGAGCTAAAACACCCCTATGTTGGGGTAGGGTTTCCCTGTCCTATTTTGTCAGGAACTAGGGTTTCGCTATGCACGCAGCGGTTTCAAACAACCTATAAACGGGTAAGTAACCTGTCCTAGTTTGGAATGGTCACTATGGATCCGAATATGCACTAGGTCGAATGGTCAAAAAGGGTGCCTCGGTAAAACCGGGGTTTGTGTTCCCATACTGGCAGAGCCCGTAACCGGTCAGCCTTACGGACATGCCTTGACAAGACAAGCCTCCGGCAAACCGCTCAGGAATAGCAGATGGCAAACACGGTGTCCTAGGCGCACCATGCAAATGCAATGCAAAGAAACACACAAGTGTAGTCAAAACCAAATATCATGAGTTCGAGTTAAGTTCTCTAAGTCCCCAGCAGAGTCGCCAGAAACTGTAGACGTCCCCGAACGCATCCCGGGGAGAGGAGTGCGAATCCCCCCCGTTCTGGTTCGATATTGGGTCTACTACAGTTCGAAGGACTCAAATGTCACGGTTCTTAATCTTGAACCAAAGAGTCCAAATCCGGCAAATCGTTTTGAAAACAGATTTTTTGAAAGAAGTGCCAAACATGGACTGCTTTGCCAGATACAGAGTCGCCACCTAAATATTTTATAATGGGAAATTTAGGAAACCCTGACTCGGTGCCAAAGGCCACGTGTCCGTCATCACCAAAGTTGCCTCGGCTCGGGAACTTGGGTACGATTGGGGAAGGTCACTTCGTGAGCACCCCCGCTCGCCCGGT
Source organism: Camellia granthamiana (assembly GCA_036172215.1). Taxonomy (NCBI): domain Eukaryota; kingdom Viridiplantae; phylum Streptophyta; class Magnoliopsida; order Ericales; family Theaceae; genus Camellia; species Camellia granthamiana. The sequence continues at coordinate 22,018,719 of CM069908.1, forward strand.
CAAAGACCGGCCTCTACTAACCATGATATCTGTTTTTGAAAATCTTGTATGTTCTTATTCCGATTATTAGCCTAGGTTACTATGTGATGCGCACAGCATACAAGTATAGACTGAGTCGCCTGAATTGGAACAAAACATTTCATGTTCGTTTGTTTGAAAATGGTTTGCTGGTGCTACTCGCAGGTAGGCTAAGACGTGGATTTGCCACCCTCGGGTGGGCTTATGAAAACATGATTTTGCCACTATCTAGTGGGCTTAAAACAAACAGTCAATGCATTGTTCCAATCCAAATAATCCAACCTCCACCCACAGGCATTCAAGGCAGTTATATCATATAAGCAAATAGCCTCATGGCAAGCATGCTATTCATGGCAGTCACTCACACGCATGCAAGGATGCTAAAGCATAAAACTCACCGAGTACTCCAAGTCAAAACAGAAGCTCATTAGAAATCATGCATGATCCTAAATATGCTGAAATGCCTAATGCAACACATGCAAAATGCAACTATAGCAGGCTCGGCTATTCTAAACATGGCACATGGAATGCTACAACTAACACGTATTCAATTTGGAATTGAAATACAAATGCAGTTTGTATGATGCGCCGAGCCCGGTGCGTGCAAAACAGATGAATGATGCAAACATGCTGTCATACTGTATGCTAATTGAAATATGCCCTATATCTAACCATTGTAAGCAAGTAAATAAAAGGGAGAAAGACGTGGGGTTGGAAGACATACATCACACTCACCCACACTTATTACAATTATGCCCTCGCGCAGAGGGTCCAAATAAATAATAATACAGTCCCGAATGAAAGAATAGTACAGTCCAAAATATTACAGATTCCTAATTAATTAACAAATTAACTAAGAAAAACTGTAAACTGGCACGCAAGCCAGGGACTGCCTTGCTTCTGATGAATGATGTATGTTTGGGCTGCTTTGCGCGGAAATCCACTGGGATGCCCCAATTAGCCTCTGTTTGCAATGTTTCTCGAAATGCGTGCCAGACTCCGAAAAGTTGCTGATTCTTCATTTTGCTGTAACAGAGAGCAGGAAAGGGGCATAGCAATGTATTTCACAAATATATGCATGCCTCGATCCTCGTGCCACCAATCACGCACATCGATGCATGATGGTCGAGGAGCCGAATTGCACAACTCAATATAGAATGAATGCAAATGAATGCTACAACAAAACCTAACTCCATCATGGGTAATCCGGAGTGTCGGTGACTTAGGAATTGAGATCCGTTCCGTCACTCGGAGTGCGGAACGTACCTTGTTTCCCGTGCCCGGGCTAACTCCTATCCCAAACACGATGCAATATGCATGATATGTATGAAATGTAACTAGGATACAATCCTAACATACACAATGCTACGAAAATGAGATGTCTCAGAATGCGTGCACGCGGGCACGCAAACCAAGGCAATGATCCTAAGGCATGAAATGGCATACGCAATGCAATTGGACTTACACTAACATGAGAGAGCCTCAGCCACACTCACATAAGAGGCCGTCAGATAAAAATGAAGTGCCTCGAAATGCGTGCACACAGGCACGCAAACTGAGGCAATGACATACGGAATGCAATGATGCTAAAATGACATACAGAATGCAAAATGGACTTACACTAACATGAGTGGGCCTCAGCCACACTCACATAAGAGGCCGTGAGATGAAAAAGAGATGCCTCGAAATGCGTGCACACGGGTACGCAAAACAAGGAAGTGGCATATGCAATGCCGTATGGGCTTACACCGACACGAGTGAAACTCAGTCACACTCACATAGGAGGCCGATGGATGAAAGTGAAGTGCCTCGAAATGCGTGCACACGGGTACGCAAAATGAGGCAATGACATAAAGGCATGAAATGACATACGAAATGAAATGAGGGCTTACACCAACATGAGAGGGCCTCAGCCGCACTCACATAAGAGGCCGCCGGATGAAAATGAGGTGCCTCGAAATGCTTGCCCGTGGGCACGCAAACCGAGAAATGGCCCGAAGGCATGGAATGACATACGAAATGAAATGAGGGATTACACCAACATGAGAGGGCCTCAACCGCACTCACATAGGATGCCGGAGGATGAAAACGAAGTGCCTCGAAATGCGTGCACACGGGCACGCAAACCGAGGCAATGGCCCTAAGGCATGAAATGGCATACGAAATGAGACGTGGCATATGGCATATGGAAAATGCAAATTTCAGCAGCCAAAATGATGTAAAAACAGCCCCCGAATCATAGCAAAATTATACCCGATGCCCGAAATAAGTCCCGAAATGCAATGGAATGGCCTACAGCTATATCAAACATGCACAATATGGACATGAAGTGTAAAGACAGATGCTAGACAGTCCCCAAACTAGCATTTTTCCAGTACAAAGCATGGCCAAACAACAATCACAAGTATGGAAAAAATAGCATGCAAAAATGGGGAAAAAAAGGGGAACAATGAAGCAGATGGTATACGCGATGCTCAAACTGAAAAATACAGTTCTACAACACTGAAGAGGGGCCAAAAATATGAACATTTACAGCTTATGACAACCCCCAAAACAGTATGTAGATATGCTCAACATAGCATGCAAAATATGAGCCAAAAGAGGGCTATAAAGAGAGGTATACCAAGCATTCACCAAACAGCCAAAGTCCCTTAATGAGATATGTCTAGGGGGTCAAAATATGACCCATTTCAGTTCTGAGGATGGTCCAAAAACAGAAATAAAATAGGCTAACAAAGCATGCAAGAATGGGGGCCAAAGAGGGATATAAAGACAAGCATAACATGGAGACCCCCAATGAAGTTGATCCCTTCTACAATGTTGTAGAGGGACATAAAATAAGCCTACTCACAGTTCATGACCTGCTCCAAAACAGATCGCACAGAGGCTAAACAGATCATGCAAATTTACGGTAAATATGAGAGATTATGAAACAAGTGCATGATAGAGAGGCCAAACAGGGTTGAGCCCTTCTTCAATGTTGAAGAGGGACTCAAAATAGGCCCACTCACAGTTTATATCAGGCTCAGAAATAGATCATACATGAACTAAAAAAAAGCATGCAAGATATTGACATACAAAATGATATTGAAGCAAGTGCATCATAGAGGGCTCAAACAGGGTTTAGCCCTTAAACAAACATGTAGAATATCTCAAAAGAAGGCCCCTTTCAGTTAGGGCCAGAGTCTAAAACAGTGAGCAAGTAGGGTAGAGGAATGGTGCAAAAAAAGGTGCCAAAAGAGGGTGATTGATACTTACACTTGAAGATCACACTCTTGTTGCTTCTTGGCTCAAGTTTGCTGCTCCTAAGCCTCTGAAAAACCCTTCCTTGCAGCTGGAATGGAGTGGTGGTAGTAGAGCTTGAAGGTGATGAAGAAATGGAGCCTAAACTTGAAGATTTGAGAGAGAAATGGAGAGATAGAGATAGATATCAATGTATATCTTTGAGAGAAATCTTTCAACCCTAGTCTAAGAGTTGGGAGGCTCCTTATATGGACCAAAAGAGAAGGGCAAAGATGGAGGGAAATGCACCCAAGTGTTCCCCTCCAAAATATCCCCCGGATACAGATCTTTTCTGGGGGAAACAGCTATACAGCTGTAAAGCACAGATTCCAAGGGGCATGGCCGGCCTTCTACTTTTGGTGGAGGTGGCCGGCCGGCTACCCCCTATGGCCGGTCGGCTAGGGGTCAAAAGGTTCAAGCTTGGTTTCTGGCCGGCCACCAGATATTGGTGTCCTCCCATGTGTGTACAACAAGGCCCTGTGGTTGGAATTTGGCAATTCTGAAACAGGAGAGAGAAAATGCCACTTAAAAGAGGGGTTCAAAAGGGTCAATCAGCATTACTGGCCGGCCATGTACTTTTAGGGTCCTCCCATGTGTGTACAACACAAATATGTGGTTTTGGCTCGAAGAAAATGGCCCTAGGGTGTTCAACATTAGCCCGGAAGTGAGAAAAACGGGCGTCGGAGGGCGAAAATGGAATATAATTGGTTGCTGAGATAATTGCTAGCCTCCCACCCTCCAGTGATCTTCTTGGTGATAAAACAGAGGTACCTGCCAAAAATGAACAAGAACCGATGCAAAACGAATGCTCGGGGGCCAAAACACGCAGTTCGGGGTCCCGAAAATCGGCCGTTAAGCACCGAAAGTGGTGTTTGGCCACGAAGTGGGTATCTAAGACCCCAGTGTCCCTTGAAAGGGAGTAAATGAGATGCATGCCAAAAACCAGAGAAATCGGAGATGGTTAGGCGGTCCCGAACCGAGGCACACGGCCTGACGGCTCCGAAAACCGGGAACCGGGCCCCGAAATGGGCAAAATGGCCTACGGCCACTAAGAGATGGTCTACTGGACTTCTCCCCCCTCAGGAAGAGAAAACAGAGAAAACCGAGCCTGGTTCGCAAACCGAGGCAAGGCACAGAAGAGGGTTCGGAAGTCCGGAGGCAGGGCTCACGGCCGCGACTCTGAGACTTCTGAACGAGCACAATATGCAACATCACCGAGCGCTCAATCGGTGACGTCTGAGTCTTAAGGTCGGTCAAAAATGGGGTGTCTACAGTTGTGCACATATGGGAGGCCACCAATATGGGGTGGCCGGCCACTAATTCTCATTGACCCTTTTGACCCTGGCCAGCCGGCCAGGGGAGGTGGCTGGCCGGCCACCTGAACCTCCAAAACCTGGCCGACCATGTTCCTCACACCTGATTCTGGCCGGCCGGCCACCTGAACCTCCAAAACCTGGCCGACCATGTTCCTCACACCTGGTTCCTTACAGGTACACCATCTGTTTCCCCCCAGATCCTGTATTCGAGGGGGGGTCTTTTGGGGGGAAAATTTGAATTTGATTTTCCCCCCCTTTCCTCCCCCCCTTTCCCTATAAAACCAGACCTCCAGCTCCATTTTGAAGGGTTACAAAATTTGGTTTTGAGCTCTTGCATTCAATCTCCCTCTCTCTTTACTCCAAGCATCGAAACCCCTTAAGTCCTACACCATTTTACACTACAACCCATAGCACCACATCTCCAACATCCATTCCAGCAACTTGAGGCTGTTTTCCAGAGGTTAAGAGCTCCCAAACCTGGTCCAAGAGCTGTTGAAGCTTGGTTCTACAAGGGTGAGTCCCATTTTCTCTCTTTCTTGCCTTATTTTGCATGCTATTTTAGCCTTTGTTTCTTACATTTTTGGGCTCCGACCCAAACTGTAAATAGTCATATTTTGAGCTCCTTTTCATATTTGATCAAGGATCTCTTGCTGTTTGAGGTCTCCTACTGCCACTTGCCTCTTTAACTCTCTTTTAGGCCTATTTTTGCATGATATTTTAGGCTTATTTGTGAGCTGTTTTGGACTTGGTCATAAACTGTGAAGTGTCTTGTTTTGAGCCCCTCTTCAACTTTGTTGAAGAGCTCTCCTCTGTTTGAGGTCAGTTGCTACCACTTGTCTCTTTATCCCTCTTTTAGGCCTTTTTCTTGCATGTTGATTTAGCCTCACTTGTGTCCATTTTTGAGGCTTGATATAAATTGTAAAGTGCCATGTTTTGAGCCTCTCTTCAACTTTGTTGAAGGACTCTTTGCCATTTGGGGCCAGATTTTGTCCCTTGTCTCTAACCTCTCTTTTTGGGCCATTTTTGCATGATAGTTTAGCCCTATTTGTGTTCATTTTTGAGTTTTGTCATAAACTGAAAAATATCTTTTTTTAATCTCATCTTCAATTTTGTTTAAGGTTCCATTTTTTGTTGAGATCATATGCTTCCTTGTATGCTTGATTCCTTCTCATTTTGAGCCTTACACCTAAGCTCTTGTTGCATGCTTTGATTGGCCTTCTAGTCACTGAAATCCAGTGGATTTTCAGTGGCTAGCACACTATTTTGAGCCTCCAAATCAGAGGGGGGTGCCCCCCTCTCACCTTGACTTGTTTGATGGCCATTTTGGCCTTTCAAAGGGACCCCTCTTTACATGTTTCGAAGTTACTTTCCAGGGTCAATTTGGTGAGTTTTAGGACTACCATATTTGATTTTCAGAGTTGATTTGGTCATGCTAAGTGTTCTTGATGTATGTGCTTAATAACCCCTTTGTATGCCCTCTAAAGGAGCCCCTCATTTGTGCATGTGTTGGCTGCATTTCCATGGTTATTTGGGCATATTTTCACATATTTTATTCACTGATTTTTGCTGGTTTGGTGAGATTCCATATGCTTCATACACTTGTCATGTAAACCATGTTTGCTAGTCGAAATTGCATGCTATTTTAGTCTATCTTGCTAGCACTTTTTGGCTATGCTTTGAACTGAAAAAGTTCATGTTTTGGGACTCCCTTGACTCTGTCTTCATGCTTCATGATCAAATAATGCATGCTTTGTATAGCTGTAAGTCATTCCATGTGCCTAGTTTCGTGTTTCGGGGTTCATCTCATGCATCGGGTGCCGTATTGCCATGTTTCGGGGCCGTTTAGCATCATGTTTCAGTGCTTAAATTTTCTTGTTTGCATATCATGTTTCATGCCTTACCATGCTTTGGTAGAGTGGCATTCGTGCCTTAGGTTCGGTCCTCGGTTTGCGTGCACATGTGCACGCATCTCGAGTGTCTCATTTCCATCTAATGGCCTCTGATGTGAGTGTGGCTGAGGTCCACTCATGTTGGTGTAAGCCCATATTGCATTGTGTATGCCATCTTAGTCCTTTACATTGCGTATGCTAGGTTGTATGTTAGAGCATTGTGTATGCCATGTTATATCGTGCATTGTGTATGCCATTTCATAGCATTGTGTATGCTAGGGTATATGTTAGTTGCATTCATGCATGTCATGCATATTGCATTGTGTTTGGGATAGGAGTTAGCCCGAGCACGAGAAACGAGGGACGTTTCGTACTTCGAGTGACGGAACGTGTCTCAATTCCCAGTCACCGACACTCCGGATCATCCATGATGGAGTCTCGGTCTTGTTGTGTTTATATGTGCATTCATTTCATATTGAGTCGTGCAATTTGACTCCTCGGCCATCATGCATCGAGATGCGTGATTGGTGGCACGAGGATCGAGGCATGCATACATATGTGAAAATACATTGCCATGCCCCTTTCTTGCTCTCTGTTGCAGCAAATCAAGAATCAGTAGCCTTCCGGAGCTTGGCACGTATTCCAAGAACAATTGCAAACAGAGGCTAATCGGGGCATCGCAGTGGATTTCCGCGCAAGGCAACTCAGAACATGCATCATTCATCATCCAAAGCAGAGTCGAGGCAGTCCCTAGCTTGCATACTAGTTTATTGCTTTCCTAGAATTAATTTGTTAATTAATTAGGGTTTTGTATTTATTCGGACTGTAATAATTTATTCGAGATTGTATTATTTATTCGGACCCTCTGCGTGAGGGCAATGTTGTAATAAGTGTGCGTGTGTGTGATGTATGTCTTCCAACCCCACGTCTTTCTCCCTTTTATTTATCAGCTTATGATGGTTAGATTAGGGCATATTTCAATTAGCATACAGTATGATAGCATGTTTGTATTCATTCATCTGTTTTGCATGCACCGGGCTCGGCGCATCATACTAACTGCATTGTATTTCAATTCCGAGTTGAATACTTGTTAGTTGTAGCATTTCATATGCCATGTTTAGAATAGCCGAGCTTGCTATAGTTGCATTCTGCATGTGTTGCATTAGGCATTTCTGCACAATTAGGGTCATGCATGGATTTCTAATTAGCTTCTGTTTTGGCTTGGAGTACTCGATAAGTTTTATGCTTTAGCATCCTTGCATGCGTGTGAGTGACTGCCATGATAGCATGCTTACCATGAGGCTATGTGCTTATGTGATATAACTGCCTGAATGCCCGTGGGTGAAGGTTGGGTGATTTGGATTGGAATAATTCATTCACTGTGAGTTTTAAGCCCACTAGATAGTGGCAAAACCATGTTTTCTAAGCCCACCCGAGGGTGGCAAAAATCTGCATTTTAAGCCTACTTGCGAGTAGCAAACCGTTTTCAAAAACAAACATGAAGTGTTTTGTTCCAATTCAGGCGACCTAGTCTATACTTGTATGCTGTGTGCATCACATAGTAAATCTAGGCTACTAACCGGAATAAGAACGTATAATGTTTTCAAAACTAGATATCATGGTTAGTAGAGGCCGATCTTTGATCGGGCGAGCGGGGGTGCTCACGAAGTGACCTTCCCCAATCGTACCCAAGTTCCTGAGCCGAGGCAACTTTGGTGATGACGGACACGTGGCCTTAGGCAACGAGTCAGGGTTTCCTAAATTTCCCAAAATAAAATATTTAGGTGGCGACTCTGTATCTGGCAAAGCAATCCATGTTTGGCACTTCTTTCAAAAAAATCTGTTTTCTCAAAACGATTTGCCGGATTTGGACTCTTTGGTTCAGATTAAGAACCGTGACAAATTCGAGTCCTGAACTGTAGTGAGGCCCCAAGGGCGCGTCTACAGTAGGTTCATGGGTGGAAAAGGCAGTGGAACTAATAATATAATCACGGAGAAGAACGGAAGGTTGCCTTACCTGTGTAGAGTGACGCTCTAGTGGAGGAGGAGCCTCAGTGGGAGGTGGAGATGGAGAAACCTCCACAAGAGCTGGAGAAGGCGTAGGACCATCAGCAGACACAGGATCCTCAGGATAGACGATAGGCGTAGGCGACTGTGGAAGCATGGAGCTAGAATCTGCATCAAATTCATTAGAAAACAAGTCTATGGAAAGATCGGTAAAGGCTGGTAAGTGAGTGGACTGTGGTAGTTGAAACTTGGAAAGTTTGAAGAACATTTTGTGTTCCCAGAAGACCACATGACGGAAAATACGAAGGCGCTTGGAGATAGGATCCCAACAACGATACCCTTTATGTTCTATACCATATCCCAGAAAACAATAAAGACGAGAACGAGGTTCTAGTTTAGTGTGTTCATGAGGCTGGAGTAGAACAAAATAAGCAAAACCAAAAACTTTAAGAGTGGTATAGTCAGAAGGAGAACCATACAAGCACTCATAAGGAGAAGTGTTAGCAATGACAGGTGTAGGGACACGATTTATGGTGTGAATGGCAATGAGGGCAGCTTCCCCCCAAAATTTTTCAGGACAAGAAGAGGAGATGAGAAGAGCCTGGGTAGTGTCGAGAATATGATGGTGTTTCCGTTCGGCTCGACCATTTTGTTGGGATGTGCCTGCACAAGATCGATGAGATAGTGTACCATGAGCTCGAAGAAAGAAAGAAAATCAGAATCCAAGTACTCCTTAGCATTATCAGAACGGAAAATCTTAATAGTACGAGAAAACTGAGTGCGGACCATGGCAGAGAAATCATAATAAATCTGCTTAAGTTCAAAGCGATTTTTGAGAAGAAAAAGCCAAGTATAGCGAGAAAAATCATCAACAAAAATCACAAAGTATCTTGACCCCCCCATGGTTGGTGTGGGGGAAGGTCTTCAAATATCAGAATGTACAAGATCAAAATGAGTAGTAGGAATAGAAGTACTTTGATTAAAAGGTAAAGCAGGTTGTTTAGCAATTTGACAAGATAAACAATCGACATCTTCAAAACGGACACGACCTAACTGACGACTGGAAACCAAAGGTTTCAAACGACTAAAAGAGACATGTCCTAAGCGACAATGCCAAAGATAAAAAGAAGACATAGTAGATGCAGCAGCAGATGACGCAATGGAAGCAACAATAGATGCTTTGTGTGGAATGCGAAGATGTAGAAGCTCGAACAGACGTCCATACTTACGGCCTATCCCAAGGATCTGTCTCGTTTGAGGGTCCTGCACCAAACAACCATTGGCAGAAAATGTAACGGTTAAACCAAGTTCACATAATTGACCAACAGAGATAAGGTTCAATTGAAGAGCATGAATGTGATAAGTATCAGAAAGAGACACAGTGGAAGTAGAGATTGGGCCACTATGACTAACAGACATTTGAGAACCATCAGCAGTGTGTATAAGGGGAACAGAAGATGATGATAAGAAAGAAGAAAATATAGTGGAGTCAGAAGTCATATGATTACAACATACGGAATCAAAATACCATGAAGAGTTACCTGAGGTCATTGAACGAGTAGTAGAGGGGGGAGTACCAGATTTGGCGAGCACCTAGTTGATAATGGACTCAACATCATCCATAGAGAAGGAAAGAGTGGTGGAATCAGTGGAGTGATGAGTAGAAGAACCCTCAGAGGCAACAGCAGCAGAGTGAGAACCTTGGCCAGAATTGGACTGATACCGAGAACGAGAAGACCTGGTCTTAGGTGAAACAGTAGAAGGAGCTCGAGGACAACTACTTTGGAGATGACCTGGAGCAGTCTTGTGACACGTCAAGCATTCGCGAACTTGGCACTGAACAAGAGAATGATTGGTTAGCAAGCCGCGGTTGCGACAATAACTGCATAGACTAGATGGCTGAGGAGATGAAGAACTCTGAGATGATGGCGTCACAAGAACAGAATCTATGGTTGGAGATTTGAGAATCCCAAAATGAGTCTCCTCTGATAGTAGCTCAGTAATGGCTTGCTCTAAAGTGGGCAAGGGCAAACGATGGAGCAAAGAAGTACGCATGGGCTCAAAAGTGCTATGAAGAGCCATAAGAAACTACAATAGCCGCTGATGATTCCGATAGGTAATAAATAATTGTGCATCATCAGAATGAGCCCATGGAGGTTTAGAAAGAGCGAGCTGGTCCCAAATAGATGACATTTGGGATAAGAAGTCATTAAGAGATTGACCAGGTGCTTAGTGCATGTGATGAAGAGTCTGCAACAGTTGATACTGATGAGCATGTCCAGTGGTCTGATAACGTTCCTTCAAGAAATCCCAAATTACTTTGGCAGGAGAGGCAAGGGAATCATCTTCCTGAAAGCGTCCAAACTGAAGGTGGATGGAAGGAACTGAGGTAGCTCGGAACCATGTGATAATCTGATAATTCTTACTTTCCTATTCGTCAAGACGGTCATCGAATGCAGAGTCAGGCTCATCTTCCTTCTGGTTGGGTTTGAGAAGAGTACCAGTAATGATCCGCCAAAGGCATTTGCCTTTGATGAAGCTAGAGAGAGCTTGGGCCCAACTAACATAATTGGACCCATCAAGAATAACAGAAACAGATTGGATGTTCTCAGTACGATCCATAATTTCAAAAACGGAGGTCACCAATAGAATCAGAAGGTTGGAAAACCTTAGGGATAGGTAGGGTTGATGTCAGCACTGTGGCTGTGATGATGTCAGCAGAGAGACAGTGGTTGAGTAGGGCTAACGTCAGCAGCTGAAGATGAAGGGAAATAGCTGAGGAAGCTGGGTGGAAGCCGAGGTAGGGGGCACGCGGCTAGGAGAAGCCGGGCGGAAGCCAATGAGGATTCGGCTGATGAGGAAGTCGATGGCAGTTGATGTGGAAGCCGACAGCCAAGCCGAGGTAGGATCGGCTGAGGCAGAAGTCGAGGGACCGAAGCCGAGGGAAGCTGGCTCTGGCTGAGACACGTGCGGAAGCGTGTTGCTAGTAGAAGCGACGTCAATTGACGCGCTTCGCTTTGGGAGGCGCGTGAGGGCGCATGGAAGTGTTGATGGTGGTGATTCTGGCGTCGTTGTTTTCGTCTTAAAGAGTTAAAGAGGCTGGTGTAGTCCAAATGTGAAAACAGTGATGGACGAGAAACACAGAACCCAATAAAAACCAACGTGAAACAGAATCAAAGCTGCCAGACCAATAAAATAAAATAAAAAAATGTGAAAAAGAAGAAGAAGAGACTAGGAGAGAACCCTATGCTCTGATACCATGTTATGAGAGTAATTCTGATATATTGAATTGAATGAATAATACAATAGTAGAAACCTGTATATATAGGTTGATAAGAAACCTAGATAGGTACATAAGAAGATAGAGATACAATGAGATTGAGATAAGTATAGATAGAGATATATCTACAATACAAATAGATAAGTATAATAATATACAGCTAACAGAAATAAATAAATTGAATCACAACCCATTATCAGAGGGGAAGCTTGTACATCTAAGTATTCAGAAATCAATTGAATCACACAACCCATTATCAGAAGCAGTGTGGGTAGAAATTAGATCAGAGATAGAGAAAAGTAATGCATATACCTTGCCATCGATGACAAGCCAATAGTCTTTGGGGTTGTTGTGCTCGGAGACCTCAGCCAAAGTAAAGACCTTGCCGTCGCCACCCATTAATGTAAGACAACTAGAGATTAAAGAGATAGAGAGAGATGTGTAGCCTTTTCTTTGTTGGCCTTTGCTCTCCCAATACACACACACTCACACAGAGTGTGTGTGTGTTGGTGTGTATCTACATATGTGAATACATATATATATATATGTGTGTGTGAAAAATATATATTGGTACACAATTCGTGACTAAACATTTTTGTCGGTAATTAATTTTATAAATCCCTCCAAAATTTGAAATGTTTCCCTCCAAATATTTTAGTTTTTTGGCGACTAAACATTTTTTTAGTCACTGAAAATAAATTTTTGGCGATCCAACTTTTGGTCGCCAAAGATAAAAAGTAAATTTTTGTTCTTCATTCGGCAACTAAATAATTTTAGTAGCCAAAACTAACTATACAACGATTAAAATATTTTTACTTGCTGAAAATATATTTTTTGTGACCAAAAAAGATAGAAAGTAAATTTTTATTTTTCATTCGACGACTAAATAATTTTAGTAGCTAAAACTAACTGTACAGCGACTAAACATTTTTTCAGTCGCTGAAAATAAATTTTTAGCGACTAAACTTTTGGTTGCCAAAGATAAAAAGTAAATTTTTATTTTTCATTAAGCGACTAAATAATTTTGGTAGCCAAAGCTAACTATACAACGACTAAAATATTTTTTAGTCGCTGAAAATAAATTTTTGATAACCAAACTTTTGATCACCAAAGATAGAAAGTAAATTTTTGTTTTTCATTCGGCGACTAAATAATTTTAGTAGCCAAAACTAGTGTTTTTCATTCGACGACTAAATAATTTTAGTAGCCAAAACTAACTATCGAGCGACTAAAAATTTTTTTAGCCGCCAATAGTGACATTTTTAGCGACTAAATTTTTTTTTAATCACTAATAATCAATATACCTCGAGTAAAAAAATTAGTAGCTAAATATTATACTTTTACCGACTAATATAATTTTTGGTTGCCGATTTCACAATTTTTGACAACTAAATTTTTTTTAATCACTAAATTTAATCGTTAAAAGTGTAATTTGTTGTAATGTAACAGCATCTACCTAGTCCATCACTGATGCTCTCAAAAATTTAGAAAAAGACCATGGAGTGGATCCCTCATAATGCGGTGCCGCAATGTAAGAAAAAATTAAAAATCTTATTGTTTTGTTTGTTTTATTTTTGGGTGCAATGGAAGGAAGCTGAAAATTCAGTGTTGTTATAAATATAGCCCAAGTGGATCTAAATATAGAACTCCCACAAAATTGAAAACTGTATTTATATCTAGGTGATTGAAAGGAGAGATAGTGGCTGTGAAAATGCTCAGCGGACTACAATGGAATGCTAGGGATGACAAGTAAGTATATATATTGTACGGGAAGCAAATATTCAGGCAAGCCCGTACTCCTTTCTTCCAAGCTCCGTTTCTGTCCGATCACCTGCGAGCACAACGGCGGTGAGCTACCCGGCGGTGTGTGGCCGGAAAACCCCTCCGACGATCAAGTTAGCACACACCATGGGATAGAGAGAGAGTGAGGAGAGTGTTTGAGTATAAGAACGTCTTACAAAGTGTTCGTCTGTCTCGTATGGGGGGCGCAGACATGCCTTTATACCCTCTGCGCCCCATATCCACTCCCAGTCATCTCCTGACACGTGGCTCTGCTATCCCATCTGTCAGCATAAACCTTGCTGAACACCACCTAACCCAACTGCCAGCCCACTCTGCTGGGAGTACGGCAGCCGGGCAACATTATCTCGGCTATCAACGGCCACGACGCACTTCATGCCCAAGTGCCCCAATAACCAAGCTCAAGGAAGACTGGGCTAGGCTGCATTCCGGCAAAGCCGAGCTCAGAACAGCTCATGCCCGTCTTCCTTCGACCTTCCTGCCGGGCAAACTCTAGTAGCTCGGTTAAGCTGCGCGGTACCTGGCGTTAGACAACATTCGACTTGCTCCCTTTCCACGAAGCCAAATAGCTCGGTTTAGTCAAGGCCTTGCCATAACCGAGCAAGACCACGGCCCAATCTAGTCCGGCCCAAATCCGTCCGGCTAACACCACGGCCCAATCCCTGCTGATAAATCTCCCTCTCAATTGCCCCTTAATTCCGTCCGCGCAAGCGTGACTGGGATTACATGATCTGACCGGGGTAGATTTTTCCTCAGTCCTCAGTTTGCAAGACATCAATCCGCGCTATTCCTCTTGCTCGGTTTCTTGGCTTGCTTGGCTGAAGCCTTAACATGCCTTTCTAGCAGGTAAAATCAGCTCAGCGAGGAACTCCAAAGAAGGCGAGCAAGGTCCACTCCGCGACTTCCATTTTGGCGAGCAACATCAGCTCGGCAAGGAGAACACCAAGGTCGGCGAGCAAGGTCCGCTCCGCGACTTGCTTCTTGGCGAGCAAGATTAGTTCGGCCAAGTAACTCCGATGAAGGCAAGCAAGGTCCGCTCCGCAACTTCCTTCTTGGCGAACAAGATCAGCTCGGCCAAGGAACTCCAAAGAAGGCGAGCAAGGTCCGCTCCGCGACTTCCTTCTTGGCGAGCAAGATCAGCTCGGCCAAGGAACTCCAAAGAAGGCGAGCAAGGTCCGCTTCGCGACTTCCTTCTTGGCGAGCAAGATCAGCTCGGCCAAGGAACTCCAAAGAAGGCGAGCAAGGTTCGCTGCGCAACTTCCTTCTTGGCGAGCAAGATCAGCTCGGCCAATGAACTCCGATGAAGGCGAGCAAGGTCCGCTCCGCGACTTCCTTCTTGGCGAGCAAGATCAGCTCGGCCAAGGAACTCCAAAGAAGGCGAGCAAGGTTCGCTCCGCGACTTCCTTCTTGGCGAGCAAGATCAGCTCGGCCAAGGAACTCCAAAGAAGGCGAGCAAGGTCCGTTTCGCGACTTCCTTCTTGGCGAGCAAGATCAGCTCGGCCAAAAAACTCCAAAGAAGGCGAGCAAGGTCCGCTGCGCAACTTCCTTCTTGGCGAGCAAGATCAGCTCGGCCAAGGAACTCCAAAGAAGGCGAGCAAGGTCCGCTGCGCAACTTCCTTCTTGGCGAGCAAGATTAGCTCGGCCAAAAAACTCCAAAGAAGGCGAGTAAGGTCCGCTGCGCAACTTCCTTCTTGGCGAGCAAGATCAGCTCGGCCAAGGAACTCCAAAGAAGGCGAGCAAGGTCCGCTGCGCAACTTTCTTCTTGGCGAGCAAGATCAGCTCGGCTGAAACTTCAGAGTTGAGCAAATCATCAACTCCTCTAGCCGGAGTAAATCATCTCGGCTGGAACCTCGGAGTTGAACAAATCATCAACCCGTCAGCCAGAGTAAATCATCTCGGCTGGAAGCTCACAGTTGAGCAAATCATCAACTCTTCAGCTGGAGTAAATCATCTCGGCTGGAACCTCGGAGTTGAACAAATCATCAACCCGCCAGCCGGAGTAAAACATCTCGGCTGGAACCTCGCAGTTGAGCAAATCATCAACTCTTCAACCGGAGTAAATCATCTCGGCTGGAACCTCAGAGTTGAAGAAATCATCAACCCGTCAGCCGGAGTAAAACATCTCGGCTGGAACCTCAGTTGAGCAAATCATCAACTCTTCAGCTGGAGTAAATCATCTCGGCTGGAACCTCGGAGTTGAACAAATCATCAACCCGCCAGCCAGAGTAAAACATCTCGGCTGGAACCTCGCAGTTGAGCAAATCATCAACTCTTCAGCAAGAGTAAATCATCTCGGTTGGAACCTCGGAGTTGAACAAATCATCAACCCGTCAGCCGGAGTAAAGCATCTCGGCTGGAACCTCAGTTGAGCAAATCATCAACTCTTCAGCCGAAGTAAAACAACTCGGCTGGAACGTCAGTTGAGCAAATCATCAACTCTTCAGCCGGAGTAAAACATCTCGGCCGGAACCTCACAGTTGAGCAAATCATCAACTCTTCAGCCGGAATAAAACATCTCAGCTGGAACCTCACAGTTGAGCAAATCATCAACTCTTCAGCCAGAGTAAATCATCTCGGCTGGAACCTCGGAGTTGAACAAATCATCAACCCGTCAGCCGGAGTAAATCATCTCGGCTGGAACCTCAGAGTTGAACAAATCATCAACCCGTCAGCCGGAGTAAAACATCTCGGCTGGAACCTCGGAGTTGAACAAATCATCAACCCGTCAGCCGGAGTAAATCATCTCGGCTGGAACCTCGGAGTTGAACAAATCATCAACCCGTCAGCCGGAGTAAATCATCTCAGCTGGAACCTCACAGTTGAGCAAATCATCAACTCTTCAGCCGGAATAAAACATCTCGGTTGGAACCTCAGTTGAGCAAATCATCAACTCTTCAGCCGGAGTAAAACATCTCAGCTGGAACCTCGGAGTTGAACAAATCATCAACCCGCCAGCCGGAGAAAATCATCTCAGCTGGAACAGAAGAGTAGGCCCCTTATCCACTATTATTTCGGGCACAACAAAGCTCTTCAGCAAAAGTAATTCACTTCTATTACATTGACAAAAAGAGTATTTGCATTCAGAAGTGTAGGGGAAACAAGTCCTTCTTCAAAAAATTACATAAGGCCGCATTCCATGGCCGGGGTATGCCTTTGCCATCCAAATCTTCTAAGTGGTATGCCCCCTTGCCCGGTTATCTTATAAGGCCCTTCCCAGTTTGCCCCTAGCTTGCCTTCGCTCGGCACTAGTGCGTTGCCCATGACCTTTCCTAAAACCCAGTCGCCCACTTGCTCGTTGCCACCGGGGTTGTCTCCGCGGTGGACGTCGCTGCATCATCCTCTACACGGATGTGCTCATTGATACGCTGCATTAGGTGCCACATGGATGTCTGCTGGCTCATTGTAAGTGAATCCCTCAGCCTATGTCCGATCGGGAGACCGCGCTTATATTGGGTGATTGCCAGGTTGACCGGGCAGTCTAGGATCTCATTGAAGGTTTCCCAGTACTTGGAGTTGTACGCCTTGAGAGTGTCGCTCGGTTCCATCTTGATGCTCAGCAGGTGATCAACTTCCTTTGGTGTTTTGGTGTTGGTTTTGAAGCACGTCACAAAGGCTTCGGCCAACTGATACCACCTTTCAATACTCCCCTCCGGCAGCCGCTCGAACCATTTCAAGCCCAGCTCGCCCAAACTTGACGGAAAGATGAGGCACATAAGAGCATCATTCCGCCTATGTCCGGCCATGACCTGTCGGAAGTGGCTTACATGCATGTAAGGATCGGTCTTTCCGTCGTAAAGTGTGAACTTTGGCTGGTGGAAGCCTGCCGGAAGCTGTGTTGTTTCTATTTCCAGGGAGAAATGGGTGGCACTCAACCTTGCCAAGTCGGAATCCACAAGGAGTGGCGCCGCTAGGCGGGGTGGAGGCATTCCGACCTCCTCGCTGGCGTGAACCCCGTAGGATAACCGCTGGAAAGCCGGTATCCTCTGTGCCTCCCGCCGGCGAGCCCGTTCCTCCAAAACTACCCGCAAATCTTCTGATCGAGCGGAATAGGTGTACCTCGACGTCGTCGCCGGACGTGAGGGCTGGTAAGTGCTATCTTGCGCGCTGGACTTCTCTGCGCGCACATCGGAATCACCAACCTTGTAACTTCTGGTAATAGAGATGGACGGTGTGTGCCGCTGACTCTGACTACCTGAACGGCGGGGTTGGGTGCGCTCACTGTGGTCTCCCACTCCAGCTACACCCTTCCCTTTAACATGCCGCTTCAGTTCCTCCATCTCCGCCGCCACTCGCCGGATGACGGTGCCCTGGTCCTTCAGCTTATTTTCCAGACGCTTGGCGTGTGAGTCTCTCCTCCGCCGGTGACCGTCTGGACTCCATGAATGGCCATGACTTCTTCCGCACTTATCCCGCGGGTCTCCCGACTGTCCTCCTGGGAATGTCTCCAAGTCCCCCATCGGAGTAATGGTGGGGTGTCCCTCTCTCCGCCTGCCCGACTCCGGAGTGACTCCATTGATGGCGGACAGCGGAATCTCTTTGTTGTTCGCCATAGAAAGCGATCGGATGAGCTTGGAAGACAAGGTTTTATCTGCAAAGCTTCCCACAGATGGCGCCAATTGTACGGGGAGCAAATATTCAGGCAAGCCCGTACTCCTTTCTTCCAAGCTCCGTTTCTGTCCGATCACCTGCGAGCACAACGGCGGTGAGCTACCCGGCGGTGTGTGGCCGGAAAACCGCTCCGACGATCAAGTTAGCACACACCTTGGGATAGAGAGAGAGGGAGAAGAGTGTTTGAGTGTAAGAACGTCTTACAAAGTGTTCGTCTGTCTCGTATGGGGGGCGCAGACATGCCTTTATACCCTCTGCGCCCCATATCCACTCCCAGTCATCTCCTGACACGTGGCTCTGCTATCCCATCTGTCAGCATAAACCTTGCTGAACACCACCTAACCCAACTGCCAGCCCACTCTGCTGGGAGTACGGCAGCCGGGCAACATTATCTCGACTATCAACGGCCACGACGCACTTCATGCCCAAGTGCCCCAATAACCAAGCTCAAGGAAGACCGGGCTAGGCTGCATTCTGGCAAAGCCGAGCTCAGAACAGCTCATGCCCGTCTTCCTTCGACCTTCCTGCCGGGCAAACTCTAGTAGCTCGGTTAAGCTGCGCGGTACCTGGCGTCAGACAACATTCGACTTGCTCCCTTTCCACGAAGCCAAATAGCTCGGTTTAGTCAAGGCCTTGCCATAACCGAGCAAGACCACGGCCCAATCTAGTCCGGCCCAAATCCGTCCGGCTAACACCACGGCCCAATCCATGATGATAAATCTCCCTCTCATATATATATATATATATTATAAATTCATCTTCAAAAATATTATTTCAGTACTTCATTCTGTTAAAATATATCTAGAATATATTATTTTTCATATTTGTTAAGTTTTCATAATTTTATAGATCAATTGTGATAGAGATTATATATGTAGGTTACAACAATATTATTCAACATTATTCAATATACAGAGATTCTCTTTTTTCTTCTCACTCCATACAATTATCTTAACACATTCAATGCATCTTCTTGTATTTCGCTCTCACAATCACATACCTCCTAATGTTTTGCTCTCTCTCTCTCTCTCTCTCTCTCTCTCTCTCATATTTTTGTTGTTGTTTTGCTTCTATTATATTTTTGTTGTTGTTTTGCTTCCATAGACCTTTATATTTCTCAACTCATAATATTTTGAAGTCATAGATGATGGGGACTCTTAATTGGTCAAGTGCTATTCTTTTGGTCTTTTGGTTGGTTGGTTAAAGTGAATTTGTGAAATTTAATTTTAAAAAAGTTCATACAAACAAAGGATCTATATCGGTTTGGACCAAATCAGCATGTGAAAATAGTATCGTAGTCCACTTGTGGGCTAAGAGGGCCGAAAACTTCATGCCGAAGTCTTGCTTAAGATGCTCGGCCTAGACAGACTAACAAGTTGATACTCAAATTAAGTGTAACGAATTAAGTTTCTTATATATTTTTAATTTTCATTTATTTATTTACTTTTTTCCTATTTTTTTATTTTCCTTTTCCTATCGACACTACAACATTTTTTTAGTTTAGTAACATTTGAAAGTGTCACAAAACTATTGGTTTAATGACATTTTTTAGTCTTGTGGCATTTTGAACAAGTGCCATTTGTATCCGTGCCACGGTAAATACTTGCAAGTGCCACTACACCATCATGGCTAAAAACTTTCAATGACATTTTGATGTCATGGTAGATATTATTTGTGGCACTATCAAGCGCCATTAAAAAAAGACTTAGTGACACTTATAAGTGTCATTACACCATCAAGACTAAAACCTTTCAGTGACACTTTAATGTCATGGTAGGCACTATTCATGACGCTATCAAGTGCCATTCGTGACAATAATTCATTGTATTTAATTTGATCAGCTCTTGCGGAGACTCGAACCGCAAACCTCCCACACCATAAACCTTATACACCACACTCTTCCCACTACACTTCTATAGCACTACATAATTATATATGCAACATATATTATTTATATAGTACATACGTCCATATTAATATAAAAGTATATGTATAAACATAATTATTTTATTGAACATAATTTATGTAAAATAAACTATTTACTAGCAAAATAAAAAAAGACCACTTTTGACGACTAAAAATATTTTTTAGTCACCAATTCTATATTTTTGGCTACTAATTATTTTTTAGTTGCTAAAAAACTTAACTTCTGCCGACAAAAATCGGATTTGGTTGCTGAAGATGCACTTTCAGCTACCAAAATTTTGGTCGCCAAAAAATTTAATTCCCGCCTTAGGATTTTAGTTCTCCCATGCTAAAAATGACCACTTTTGGCGACTAAACTTATTTTTTAGTCGCCAATTGTAGACTTTTGGCTACTAAAATTTTTTTAATCACCAAAAGGTTTTACTTTTGGCTACTAGAATTTTTTTAGTCGGTAAAACCCATATAATCAGCAACCAAACTTATTTTTAGTGGCCAATTGTAGACTTTTGGCTACTAAATTTTTTTAGTCACCAAAAAGCTTTATTTTGGGCTACTAAAAATTTTTTAGTCACTAAAACTCATATAATCAGCGACCAAACTTAGTTTTAGTCGCCAATTGTAGACTTTTGGCTACTAAAATTGTTTAGTCGCTGAAAGCTATACTTTCAACAACTAAATTTTTTTTGGTCAGGAAATTTAGTCGCCGAATGTGCTTTTTCCTATAGTGTATATTGAGTTTAATTTATTTATTTTTAATCATTTACTGCATTTTAAAAATTTAGAAAATATATTGGCATTTTTTATTTTTTCAAAAATGCCATTATAAGCTTGGAAAGTTTTTGGCTTAGTGGCATTTCTCAAAATGCTATAAAATATTTGTTTATGACACTTTTCACCTAAGTGCCATAAAAAGTAATTTGCACCTACCTAGTGTCCTGACATTTTTTTAAAAATGCCATTGCTACTAAAGTTTAGTGGCATCTGTTCGTAAATGTCACGAATATGATTTTTTGTGTCATTATTTTATAAAATGTCATAAAATTGATGTGACATTTCTTTATTGAAATGCCACTAGGGCCTTATATGTTTGTGGTTCTGTGACATTTTTCTAAAATATTTAATGCCAATTTTTATTTTTGTGGCATTTTCTAAAAACATGCCACTAGTGTAGTGTCACTAAAGTGTAAATTTGTTGTAGTGACATTTTTGTTGTAGTGAAGTGACACTTTTTTTAATTGAAATGCCACTAGAGCCTTGTATGTTTGTGGCTCTATGACATTTTTCTAAAAAATGCCACCAAATATTCTTTTTGTGACATTTTTTAAGAACATGCCACTAATATGGTATCACTAAAATGTGTTTTTGTTGTAGTGCGAGCTCAAGAGTTGGGCAAGGCTTCAATATCTAGGCCGAGCCCCAAGTGCAGCCAAATTTGGGCCAAGCCATCATGCTTGGGGAATAAGCTTGGACCAAGCTGGTGAGATCATGGGCTTTCCAGATAAACAATGACTCTTAACATCACTCAAGTCTTCCCCCCTTTCCCATCACAAAAAATGGCTAATTATTTTTTATTTTTATTTTTTTGCACTTTGTAGGATATTAATGGATGAATAAATTAGGTGAAAGCACATATGCTCGAATCCAAACCTCTCCTTAGAAACTTAGTGCTACAATCACTAGAGTTACATATGATCTAAGGAAATGCAGTGAGATTTTCATATATATGATATATCCATATAGAGTGATGTTATAAATGAGAAATACTATCTATTAAGGGCATCTCCAACAATCTCCCTAAACCCATCCTTTACCTATTTTAAGGGGTTGAAATCACTTTATACACCTCCAGCAACTTTTCTAAACTAATTTTTGCTACAGTGACTCTCTATTTGTAGGGAGTCACTGTAACTCCCTTATATCTGATAAATTCTTATTTTATTTCGACGAAGGCGTGAAGGGGAAGTCCCTTGGATGTCCCCTCGGACATCCCCCGAATGTCCCGTGAGAGTCCTGGAGCTAAAGAAGAAAAATGTCCAAAATTAGCTTGACCGGTCGACCGCCTGGTCGTCCAGCCGGTCGATCGCCCCTGTTTGTTTTCCTCTGCTGCTTCCTGCTATGCTGTTGCATGTTGTGCTGTTGCATTTGCTTTTATTATTTTATTATTAAAAAAAATATTTAAATTTAAAAGTAATTAACAATATTATTTTAATAGAATAGAGAAAGAATAGGGAGTTTAATGAGAAAAGTAAATGAAAAAGTGATTCCTCAAATAGGAAATGAATTTTTTAATAATATTTTAGGATAAAATTTAAGTAAACTGGTGGAAATACTCTAAAAGATTATTACTTAGGAAGTGTCCGGCGTTTTTAGTGTATATTGTGGATTTAAGCTTAACGTTAGGTAGGCCACATTCAAGATATTTGATTAATCATTTCAAATTTTGAGTACTTTTTTGAATAAAAATTATAAATACGTTTGTTTTATATAAATAGAACACCAAATTATATTAGTGTATTTGTAATTTGTCACTTGTATTAATTTGGTCATTATAATTCTAATTTTCTCAATTTAATTCTTGAAGTTTTCAATTTGTGTTAAAAACAAGGACAAATTAAAACAATACTCTCAGTAGCTTACTTGTATAAATTTAGTCATTCTAATTATAACTATTTTACCCTTTAATTTTACATTTTATATCAAATTAGTCATATTGTTAACGTTTGTCAAGATATTTGAAAAAAAAAATTTGTTACATACTCCTTATGTGCCCATTCACATGGACCAAAATAGAAAAATGAATAATTGCATACGTACATGGAAATTTTTCTATCTTCTCTCTCATTTTATGTATACTAGCATTTGAGTCCACGCGATGTGTATACTATTACTTTTTGAAATCGGGAAGAGATTTGATGAATAAAATTTAAAAAAATTTTTTTTTGAATGTTTTACATATTTGTCTCTTTTTGTGGTAAAGAAACACAAACAAAAAAGTTATCTCATGCATTGGGTATTTTGGGAAAAAATTTACTGTAATATTACATCAAGTCAAGTGTTCACATATATAATAGTATAGATATACAATATATATAGACACACGTTACTCCGATTTGGTGCAAGAGTTTAGCTAAATGGTCGGGTTTAGTAAGAGAGAGAGAGAGAGTGAAGGGTATGTTGGTTTGGGCCCTTTGTAATTTTCTTAATCTAATATAGGAACCCAAGATAAGGTTCAATACATATGGAGTCTATAGGTTGGCCTGTTAACTACATGGCCTTATATGTTTTGGGCCTAAAAGTTATCTGGCCCATTGGGCTAGGCGACTTAAAACCTAGTTCGAGTAAGTGCCTTCAAAAATTTTAAAAGAAAACAATGTAAAAAATGCAGAGTAGCTGTAATTTTTTCAAATCTTAAAGAAGGTTAGTGTAATTTATCTGATAGGAAAAGTTGTCATTTGATTAAATACTTTTAATGGCATCAGAAGACCAATTTATTAAGTGAATTTAAAATTTAAGAGAAGTTGCTATAATTATGTCAAAATTATGGATATAGTCATAATTTTTTCAAATTTAAGGGAGGCCAATGTGATTTATCAAAAAAAAAAAAAAAAAATTGAAAAGGTTAAGTTTTCCAAATTTATTTCTAAAATTTAAAAATAAACTACAAATTAATTTAACAAGAATAAAAAAATTATTTTTGTCACATCAAGGATAAAATCATATGAAAATAATAAATTTTTAATTTTAATTTTAGTTTTTCTCCCACTAAACTAGTTTTTGAAAAAAATTGAAGTAAGAACATTCAACTAAACAAGCCATGTTGACTCGTGTCCTAACAGGGGAAGGAGAATTGAATAATTGAGATTTGAAGTTTGTAATCTAATTTTTAATTTTAGTTTTAGTTTTTCCCACTAAACTAGTTTGATTTGTAAAAAATTTGAAGCATAACTTTCAACCAAATAAATCATGACGATTTGTGTCAATTAAGAGAAGAAGAGATGAATGGTTGAGATTTGAAACTTGCTATCTAACTTTTAATTTTGTAACGTCTTCAAAATAATAACATTAATCCCAACAATATAGACATGCTATGATATATAAAAGGTCCACATCCTTCCATTCACCAGAGTTTTATTACAAAAAGTATCACATGTTAACAACAAAAGCAAATGCCCTAAGGGCTTGCAGCTTTCCAAGTTAACACTTGGTTACACAAAAGTAGAGTGCTAACTCATTTACACATAAAGCCCTCGGCTTGAATTTACATGTAATACAACAAAAGGAGAGACAACCCAAAATGCCTGTCCGCCACTAGCCTCCCAACTAAGTCCTTGGGGGTGGCATGCTACCTGTACCTGAAAATGATGTTTCCATATAGGGTGAGCCACAGCCCAGTAGAAATATACTAAACCAATTATGAATAATGACTAAAAGATTAACAGTTGATAGATGGTCAACACTTTTACATCCATTCATGACATAATACAATTCCAAGACACTTAAATCTATATTTCCTTTCGTTTCCATTTTCATTCCTTTTACTTGCCATTTCATAACCTTGGCTCAGAACCTGGCCAAACATCACACATGAGACAAACACTCATGCCAACACTTTTCACTTCATCAAAGATAAATATAACAGTTATATCAATACTTCCAAAGACAAGCATATACGCTCTGTCAATACACTTCTAGATAAGCATACAAGCTCTATCTACGGAGTTCATCCCCTATCTTCTCCCAACAACATCCGGTTTAGAGGTCCATCCCCTATCTCCCCCTAAACCGTGGAGTACATCCCCTATCTCCTCCAACGCAACATAATGCATATAAACAACAATTATACACATCACAAATCAGTACAATTAATTATCCAAATTAATTAATCAATGTAATTAGGGCATTCTCCATAATTAACATCACAACCCTTAGGTTCCAATTTCCTTAATGTTTCAACATTAATTCCATGTTTCTATACCAAACATGCTTCTAGGTTTATCATAGATGAAAACCCCAACTTTTGTAAAATTACACAATGGCCCAAAGTTTTTCCAAAATTTCACAACAACTTCCAACATATCAAAATGCTAAAATGTAAAGACAAAACTCATAAAGAGGAGTAGGATATCCCTACCTCAAAGGATGAGTTCCAAAGGAGAAGGACCCAAAACCAAAATGCTCCAAACACCAAACTATTCGGATCAAAAAGATGCCTTCGACGATCTACACCCTTTTTGTGAAAGACCAAAGGTGAGCAAAACACCCTAGCCAGATCAATACTTAGAGAGAAGTTAAGGTTTTTGAGTGAGAAGCTCTGAAAATGGCGTTTTGATAAAGTAGGAGAGAGAAGACAAGTCAAAAAGTGATTTAAAATGCCCAGTCCCACTCAGTTATACGACAGGTCCGCTCGAGCGTAATACACTCCGCTCGAGCGTAAAGACACATAAAACAAGATCCGCTCGAGCGCAACATTGTCCGCTCGAGCGCCAAGACACAGACACAAAGTTCGTCCGCTCAAGCGTAGATTCCAGCCCGCTCGAGCGCAGGTCTCCCCCTCCCAGAACTCCCACCAAAGACACACTGTCCGCTCGAGCGCAACATCCACGCTCGAGCGCAACCAGCTCGAGCGTAGAAACCACACTTGCAGAAGTTTTGCAGGTGCACGAAATACTGGATGGGTGCATTCTCCGCTCGAGCGCCAAAATCCCCGCTCGAGCGTACAAGCAACAACAACCTCTCCGCTCGAGCGTAATACACTCCGCTCGAGCGGATCAGCCAGAACCTGGGCAACTAGACTTGGTTCCTAAGCTCAACCAACCTGTAACAAACCTACCCAACACATCCTATAACTCAATTACAAAGCAAGAAAGGATGTAAATAAGACAATACTCAACTATCAACATCCACGGACACATGTCCGGATCGCTATACAACAGGGGTAAACCCGGGACCGCTATAAATTTTAATCTCAGATTTTTTTTCACTAAACTAGTTTAATTTAAAAAAAAAAAAAAATTAAAACAAGAGCATTCAGCCAAGCTTGTCAACTTATGTCGATCAGGAAAAGAAAAACTAAAATAGTTGAGTTTTGAACTTCGTGATCTATCGAATAGAAACAGAACACATAGTCACAAATTGACGTTAAGTCAAAATTGACTCCAAATACAATTTGATTGGCCAGCCATGTCTCTAAAAGGGTAAAGCTAAAGTGACTTAAAAGAGTACAACACCGAATCATCTTTTTTTTGATCATGTGAAGAATATCACATCACAACCATCTTAAAGGTCCAGATTAAGTTTGTCATTCTTCATTTGAAAAGCTGCATGTCACTCTAACAATAAGCATCCCTAGCTTAATCATATAAATACAAATGTGTTTTAAAGTGTTAAGATGAACAAAACAATAATTTATCTAAGCTGATTTTCAAAGGCTGAAGAGAGGAAAGATTGTGATGATGCCTAACCCACAACAATCAACAAATGCTAGAGATGGATAGTAAGTACAAAGTCTTTTTTTTTTTTTTTTTAAGATTAAATTTGCTTTGCTGTTAATAAAATTTTATAGGAAAAATTACAAAAAAAGAAAAAAAAGCCCGGCTGTTACCTTTTGAACAAAATAAAATTTGAATTTTTTATTTTATTAATTTTATTTTAATCTTTTGATTTGTTTTTAATTTAAAGTATTCATCTATTTTCATTAAGTAAAATTAACAAAAAAATATTTAGTCACACTACAAAAAATTTGACTTTTTGCGACGGCAAAATGCTGTTGCAAATACTCAAAATGCCGTCTCAAAAACTTTTTTGCGACGGCAACTGACCTTTAGCGACGGCAAGTGAGGGGTCGCAACAAAAAGCGTTGTTTTTTTTTTTTGCGACGGTAAAGTTGCCTTTTTGCAACGGAATGTTGCTGTCGGCTTTACTATGTAAAAAATCTGAGATTTTTTGAGACGGCACTGTGTTGCCGTCGCTAAAAGTGTTATTTGTGTCGGCAAAAATGCCGTTGCGAAAGTGTTTTATTGCAACGGGTAACCTGTCGTCGCTAAAAGTTTATTTGAGACAACACGACAACGCCGTTTCTAAAAGCTTATTTGCGACGGCAAATAATACCGTCGCAAAAGGTTTTTTTCAACTGTTGCCAATATCTTTTGCGACGGCATTGCTTACGTCGCAAAAAAAATCTAGTTCTAATATTTTTTAAGACGGTGTGATGCCATCTCAAAAAAAAAAAAAAATTGCAATAAAATTATTAAAAATATGAAAATTACTTATATTAAATGAAAAATAATTGAAAAATAAACCGATAATTACATAATAATATAAAAATTCCAGTATAAAAATAACAATTCATCCATAATAAAAATATTCTTCCACTCATAACAACACATCAGCAAAATTATCCCACTACATAATGTTGCTTAATACATGTACAATGTTTAAATACATAATGTTGTTCACAATTCAAAATAACGTAAATAAAAAACAAAAGTTTTCCTCATGATTCTTCAGTGAGTAACAAAAACAAAAATTAGTCGCAATCTTTACACGGCTGCATTCCACAAAAAGCAAACTGCTACTCAGGGAATATCTGAAAACAAAAAATAAAAATAATTAATGACAATATAATTATGTGTTGATATTTTAATTACAAAAAAAATAAAAAATTAACTACTATATAATTACAAAGATAATTAAGTAAATAATTTTGATTAGACAGAAATCCGGCTCTAACTCCCAAACTGAGAACCTGATTGGAGTCCCGTCTTCTCCCACAAGTCTCTCGTGCCTAGGCGGTCGTGTGTGCCAAGTTTCATGCTAAACCGACGCCGTTTGATGATTTTGGGACGCCAACACCTCGAATTCAAATTTCTTAAGGAACTAGTTTGCTTAAACCGAAATCCGGCTCTAACTATCAAACCAGGAACTCGATTCGAGCCCCGTCTTCTCCCACAAGTCTCTCGTGCCTAGGCGGTCGTGTGTATCAAGTTTTGTGCTAATCCGACACCGTTTGGAGATTTTGAGGCGTCAACACCTCGAATTCAAATTTCTTAACTAGTTTGCCTAGACCAAAATCTGGCTCTAACTCCCAAACCGGGAACCCGATTGGAGTCCCGTCTTTTCCTACAAGTCTCTCGTGCCTAGGTGATCGTGTGTACCAAGTTTCGTGCTAAATCGACACCGTTTGGTGATTTTGAAGCGTCAACACCTCGAATTCAAGTTTCTTAAAAAACTAGGGCTGTGTTTGGTTGTTAATTCAAAACATGATTCTACATGTGAATTCCCGCTTCACGTTTGGATAGGATGTTCAAAAGTTGATTCCGCGTGTTAATTCAAATTACACTTTGAAAATCTGTTTGGCAGCTTGTATCTCCACTTTCAACATTTCTGAAAAACTTCCATGTCCTTCTCCTCCATCGTCTCTGTTTCACGTGAACCTCATCTCTGTATCAAACATTAGTACTTTAGATTCGGATTCATCACGAGTAGCTTCTCTGTATCAAACATCAGTTTCAACGTTTCTGCCTTCTGCCTTCTTCCTCATATTTCAGAAAAGCTGAATTGGTGTGAGATGGATGACCGGCCGGATGACCACCCGGTAGTCCCTTTTCGACTTCCTAGGTTCTATCTGAAGGTTCCACTGAAGGTTCAGAAGGTTCAGCTTGGTTTTTATTTTTATTTTTTACATTATGATTTCTATTTTAAAATATTAAACTTAGTGTATTTATGTTAATTTTTATTAATATGTATTCTCAAAAGTTGTTGATTTTAACAAAATTTTAGAAAAAAATAAAAAACGTATTGTAGAAGATGTTTGTACAGGCGTAAAAAATGAATTGATAGAAAATTTAATTGACACAAAATAATTGACATAGATTTATTTTAAAATGAAAAAAAAAAATTTGAGAAAAAAATTATTCAAAAAAAATTACTGAAAAAAATTAATTGAAAAAAAAATCAATTTTTAATTTCAGTATTTTAAAAATAGTTTGGTTATTACTGTTGATAAAAAAACGGATATCGATATATGAGTTGTGTGTTTGATTATAAATTATTGATTGAATTAAGTTTTGAAAACTATTTCCAAAACACATCACCAAACAAATTTTCTTATTACGGGTACAATAATGCATGGTCAATCTGTTACCACTTTATTACTAAATTAATAACATGTAATAAATGAGAAAAAAATATTTAATAAATGGGAAAAAAATTGATAATATTTTGTAAGATTTACGTTATGATTTGTATTTTTAAATATTAAACTTGGTATATTTATGTTAATTTTTATTAATATGTATTCTCAAAAGTTGTTGACTTTAACAAAATTTTAGAAAAAAATAAAAAACGTATTGTAGAAGATGTTTATACAGACGTAAAAAATGAATTGATAGAAAATTTAATTGACACAAAATAATTGACATAGATTTATTTTAAAATGAAAAAAAAAATTGAAAAAAAAAATTATTCAAAAAAAATTACTGAAAAAAAATTAATTGAAAAAAAAATCAATTTTTAATTTCAGTATTTTAAAAATAGCTTGGTTGTGACTGTTGATAAAAAAAACGGATATCGATATATGAGTTGTGTATTTGATTATAAATTATTGATTGAATTAAGTTTTAAAAACTATTTCCAAAACACATCACCAAACAAATTTTCTTATTACGGGTACAATAATGCATGGTCAATCTGTTACCACTTTATTACTAAATTAATAACATGTAATAAATGGGAAAAAAATATTTAATAAATGGGAAAAAAAATTGATAATATTTTGTAAGATTTATGTTATGATTTGTATTTTTAAATATTAAACTTAGTATATTTATGTTAATTTTTATTAATATGTATTCTCAAAAGTTGTTGACTTTAACAAAATTTTAGAAAAAAATAAAAAACGTATTGTAGAAGATGTTTGTACAGACGTGAAAAATGAATTGATAGAAAATTTAATTGACACAAAATAATTGACATAGATTTATTTTAAAATGAAAAAAAAAATTGAAAACAAAATTATTCAAAAACAATTACTGTAAAAAAATTAATTAAAAAAAAAATCAAATTTTAATTTCAGTATTTTAAAAATAGTTTGGTTATTATTGTTGATCAAAAATATGGATATCAATATATGAGTTGTGTGGTTGATTATAAATTATTGGTTGAATTAAGTTTTGAAAACTATTTTCAAAACACATCACCAAACAAATTTTCACCTTTCACATGTCACATCAAACTTTCAAAACTTAATTCAAAATACATCTTCAAAACGCAATTCAACACTCTATTTAAAAACCATAACCAAACAAATTTTCTACACTCAAATCATAATTCTACAACTCACAAACTCAAAATACAACTCATACTCTCAAATCACATTTACAAAACACAACCAAACCCAGGCTAGTTTGCTTAGAGTGAAATCCGACTCTAACTCCCAAACTGGGAACCCGATTCGAGTCTCGTCTTCTCCTACAAGTCTTTCGTGCCTAGGCGGTCGTGTGTGCCAAGTTTCGTACTAATCTGACCCATTTGGAGATTTTGGGGGCGTCAACACCTTGAATTCAAGTTCCTTAATGAACTAGTTTTCCTAGAGTGAAATCCGGCTCTAACTCCCAAACCAGGAACCCAATTGGAGTCCCGTCTTCTCCCACAAGTCTTTCGTGCCTAGGCGGTCGTGTGTGACAAGTTTCGTGCTAAACCGATGTCGTTTGGTGATTTTGGGACGTCAACACCTTGAATTCAAGTTTCTTAAGGAACTAGTTCGCATAGAGTGAAATCCGGCTCTAACTCCCAAACCGGGAACTCGATTTGAGTCCCGTCTTCTCCCACAAGTCTCTCGTGCCTAGGCGGTCCTGTGTGCCAAGTTTCGTGCTAAACCAGTGCCGTTTGGTGATTTTGGGGCGTCAACACCTCGAATTCAAGTTTCTTAAGGAACTAGTTTGCCTAGAGTGAAATTCGGCTCTAACTCCCAAACCAGAAACCCGATTCGAGTCCCGTCTTCTCCCACAAGTCTCTCATGCCTAGACAGTCGTGTACGCCAAGTTTCGTGCTACTCCGACGCCGTTTGGTGATTTTGGAGCATTTAACACCTCAAATGAATCAACCATTATGGGAAAGAGGGAAAGAATCAACCATTATGGGAAAGAGGGAAAGAATCGACCATTATGGGAAAGAGGGAAACCAAAACACAAGAACAAAAGGAGCCAAATTATGCAAAATGGATTGGAGTGGATCACATTCTGGAGATGTAGAAGGAAGTCATGAAATAGGGAAAAGAAAAATTAATGTGGGACGCTTATTGGAGCAAACACACTGAGCATCTTCCAAAGTATTTGTCAGTATATCCAAAAAGTATTCTTTAGGGATCCCTCCATTGCTAAGAAGTGCAATCAAGTTCCTTGACAGATAATTTTTCTTAAGTTTATTGCTGGAAGATGAAAAATGAAACTTGGGAGTGTCAATTTTAACAATAGAATCCAAACCTAAGATAATTTACTTGGATGTCCTATCTCTATCATGATAAATTATTGTCATCCTAAAGTATTATTACGATACCAATTATGGAATTTGGAACCCCAATCCTAAAGTAAAAATTAGATAGATTTCCTGGTCTAACTCAAGTACAATAACAATTTGAAGTTATAGATCATTTATCAATGTAAGATAAGGAAAGACAACTAATTATATCAAGTGCCACTAGTACATGACATAGTGATTGTATATGACCACAGTACAAAGTCAAATTTCAAAAAAAAATACATACCTAATTCCAACTATCTCCAGTGAGTTAAAAGTTTGCACATTTGAGAGTCTTGAATCCGCCTCAACCTTTATCATTGAAGACCTAACCTGAATTGTTTTTTCTGGAGGCTACAAATATTTAAGAGGCAATTTGTCAACTTAAAAACTTTAAATAAAAAAAAAATAGAGGCAAAAACTTAAACCTGTAATTCAAAAGTGAGAATATTGTCAATAGCAACAATATAGTGATTAACAAAATGTTTACAACAAACTCTTCCTTTTTGGAACATAAGGAAACTAATTGATTTTTCGATAACCTGTTATTTTCAGCTCACCTCTCCTTTACCATCAACAACTCTATTGCCACTAAAGCACACTGTTAGATAAATGGTTGGATTTCTATTTCTCAAATTTCTTTCTAAAGATTATATGACCCTGACATCATGTTTGACAGTCACAATCATTTGATCCCAGTTCGTATATAATAATCGGGTCTATGTTTGACAGTCACACACTACCATACATTGAAAATGCAATATATGTTTATCAAACATAAACAACAAACTTTTGATGACCTTTTCATTGGATGTTATTTTAGAACATATTAACAACCTTCTCCATTGTAACCTTGTAGAGCAATAAATTGATTCCTTCTTTCCACATTTGTATCTGTCATTGAGAAAGTCTTAAGAAACTGTAAATGCATTCATGCAAATTTGATATTTATACAATTATATATATATATATATATATATTTATCAATGACAAAGAGAAGATTATCACAAAAGAAAAGAAAGAGATACATAAAAGGTGCAAGGGTGACAAGAAGTCCACCAAATGGGAATGGGAAAAAACCAAAAAAATTAAAATCACACATGGTTCTCATGATAAATAATTGATAACTAGAGAGGTAAAAAATTAGAACCCTTTCTAATTCAAAATTGTCGAAGTCACATTAAATATAATGAGCATCTTTCATGGCTTTACAAAATTACACGAACTAGCCCATTGGCTGTAAACTTACAAAGGTGATCTGTAGCAGAAGTAGAGTTCCATTTCCACATCAGATGGGTGGACGATCTCGAGATTGGCATTTGACTCTCTTCTCGCATGTAGCTGATAGGGGGCAAGCAAGCAATCTTTTTCACTAAATTCTCTCTTTCTTGAGAACCAATCCTTTATAAAAGCAACACAGACTAAATAAACATTTGCTTCCGCTAGAGAAAAGGCAAACCATAATCATTAAACGGAAAATACAAATCGTTTCTGCATTGGCATCAGGCACTTAACTAAGGACTTGGCAACTACTTTCATGAAGTGAGCATATGCATAGTTATGTAAAACACAGAGAAAAGAATGGTGGTGTTTGGAGAGGGGGAGGGGGGGATATAGAACAATTAAAGATTGGTTTGAATAAACCAGAGTGCTCCTAAAGGCATAGGCATTAAAGACTGGAAACTTTAACAGTGGATAGTCAAAAGTCCAAAACAATTTCAACAAACTAGTCTTAATTGACAATTTTTTTGGTAAGCTATTTGTGGCACATAGCTCTTTAAGAAATTAGCAATGATAGAGAAAATATCACAGAGGCATTAACAATACCATTTCTAAAAGAAGTAGCATGAGCCAATAGAGGAAATAGATCAAAAATGGTGGTTGGTGGTTGTAATTTTTTTTTTACGATTAACTAAAAGATGTCCATTTTTTCATCCAGACATCTTACATATACTGAGAGGGAGATTTATGATCTGGAATTGGACCGGACAGATTTGGGCCGGACAGGTTTGGGCCGAACAAGGGATGGGCCGAGGTAGTACGGTCCTGTCACAACCCAAACCCGGCCCTATGGGTTTAGCACCGTAACCGGCCAGTAATCCGAGATTACCGAAGGCCTGCTTAACAGTAATACAGTAAAACAGAGTACAGGGCCTGGCGGAAGCCAACACAGTAATAAAATAATGTCCAATGAGCTGTGACAGTCTGTATGCCAAAAAGATTTTTCATACATATATACAGAACAGTACATATACATACATGTCATTCAGTGAAACAGGGACTTAATCCCCACTCAACAGTACAGTAAACATTCAGTCTATACAATCCATTCGGTTATTACAAAGCAGTGGGACAGTGCAAAAAGGGGAAATACTAAAACACCCCTAAGCCTTAGCATGATAGGCTCGGGACCTCGCAGTGAGGCACAATGGTTGGCTTGACAAAACTGGAGTTTACCCCGACGCTCCTAGCTGCGATCTGGTGCCTGTGCACCTACATATATATATGAGCAGTGAGCTAAAGCCCAGTGAATAACATAATGCGTAAAGGAGTTAAGAATGAATGTCCTTACAGTAATGAAAACAGTTCGTTGATTCAGTATATCTGTCATTCGGTAATATGTGGTACACCCATTAGCATAGCAGTACAGTAAACGGTAGGTCTTAAAAGACCGAACAATAATTGATGGCCATCAATCAGTAAACAGTAGTGGTTCCAGCATGGGAACCGAGTCTATTAGACAAATCCGCCCGTTCATAGACCGTCGGTGGGGCCATCCGTTCACAGACCGTCGATGGCAGAGATTTCTCAAACGGTAGCAGTAACAGTAAACAGTAGTTGTTAAGGATGCCACAATACAGTTCAGAATATAGGACATACATTCATACAGTAAACAATATCAATTCAGTAAACAGTTCAGTTCAGTATTTCAGAAGATAATCATTTGAACATATCTTTACACAATTGTTACTCACAGAGTTTGGGCTACAGTATGCTAGAGCGTCTCCTCGGAATGCCAACCCTATACAGTTAACAGATTGAACACACTCTAAGTTTCACAGTTGGGAAAGATAATCATTAAATCCCTAAGTTTGCCTCGGTGTGTTCTACATCTATGTCCTCATTAAGATGTCTTAAACTAGGCCTAGGAATGCCTAGGGTGGAATGAGGATGCAAAGATGTATTCAGAAAACATTTTCAGAAATTTCAGTGAAATAGAGTCCCGCTCAAGCGCAGGTTTCCCCACTCGAGCAGACCAGCAAACAAAGGTACCCGCTCGAGCGTTAACTTCCCCGCTCGAGCGTGTCACTCAACACTCCGCTCGAGCGTACATTTCTCTGCTCGAGCGGACTGATGAACAGTGCAAAGCACTGGATGCTCGATTTTCCCGCTCAAGTGTGCATACCTCCGCTCGAGCGAACTGTAAAACAGATCAAAGTACTGGGAGCTCGATTTCCCCGCTCGAGCGGCACTTCCCCCGCTCGAGCGGACAACCAAAATCTGGAAATTCCAAATTTGAGCTCCAAGTTCAAAATCAAGTTCAAAAGCAATATTTTCGATCCTCTTAGGCTATTTTCTGGAAAAACTCTTGCAAACTCAATGTACAACAAGTTTCAAAACTCAATTTAAGAAATCAAAGCCCAAGGGTGTTTAATTCAAACCCAAACTCAAACCATTTTTCAAGAATGAAACTCAAACACAACATGCAAGACTTTAAATCAATTTAAGGCTTCAAAACATGCTCTATTGGGCTCATTCTTTTCAAAACAAGGTGAGATCATGGTTCTTAACATTAACATGGACATGCATGTGAAAATCTTTGAAGAATAACCTCAATAATGTAAGACAAGTACATGCATGCAACAATTGAGTTCCAATTCAACATGTTAGAACTTAAATCATGACTTAACTCTACAATGAAACATGAATCATGCAAGAATTAGCTTAAACACAACATTAAGAAGGTAAAATCCTTACCTAAGTCTTGGATTAAGGGTAAGTAAGCTCAATTGATCAAGAACTCTTCCAATCCTTTCAAATTTCAAGCATGCAAAATGAACTCACTCTAGCCTCCTACTCTCTCTCTCTCTAATTTCGGTGGGAACTCAAGAATGAGGGCTGATCAAATGTTTGCCTAAGTGTATGTAAGGCTCAAATGTGTTGTCTACATGGCCCACTAACAATGGCAATCATGTAAATAAGGCAACTCTTATAATTGGCTCATTTAAATCTAATTTACTCACACCAAATCACAATTCAGATAAATATACCATAAAGTCACATAAATTATGACGGTCCTAAAACACCAATCAATTTCTAGTTCGGTCGCCGATAAGGCCTTCAATTTGCAGTTTAAACGGAAACACATAAACAGATAATTAAACAATCAACAGATAAAATGTAAACCAACATATATATATTCAATCAATTCAGTTCCGGTTTTCAGTCAGTCAATTCAGTATTTATCCAGCTCAATTATCAGTTATAATCAGTTCAGTTTAACGGTAATCAGTGGTTATTCGGTAAACAGTGGTGAGGGTCATTGCAGGTCCTATCTTGAAAGAACTTGCTTTGATTAATACAAGGCGTGGTTTGACCGAGCTACCTAGCTTCGCGTATCGAAGTCAGTGGAGCGAGCAGTCTGGCACCAAGGAAAGGCGAGGTTGGACCGAGCTACTAGTGTTTGCTCGGCAGTGAGGCTGACAGCAAACCTGCATGAGATATCCCGAGCTCGGTCATGCCAGGATGCAGCCTAGCTCAGTCCTCGTTGAGCTTAGCTATTGGAATACAGCCGAGATGGAGAAGCTCAGCTGCCGAGCTCCCAGTAGAGTGGGCAAGTTGTTGGGTTAGGTGATGTTCAGCGAGATTTGTGCTGACAGATTGGATAGTAGAGCCACATGTCGAGAGATCACTAAGAGTAGATTTGGGGCGCAGGAGGTATATAAGCATGACTGTGCCCCCCATATAGGGACAGATGAACATTTGGGAAGAGAATCACTTACACTCAAACACTCTCTTCTTCCTCTCTCTATCCCTAGGTGTGTGTTAACTTGATCGTCGGAGGGGTTTTCCGGCCACACACCGCCGGGTAGCTCACCGTCGTTGTGCTCGCAGGTGATCGGACCTAAACGGAGCTTGGAGGAAAGGAGTACGGGCTTGCTGGAATATTTGCTCCCCGTACAATTGGCGCCGTCTGTGGGAAGACTTTACAGACAAAACCTTGTCTTCCAAGCTCGTCTGATCGTCGTTCATGGCGAACCACGAGGAGATTCCGTTGTCCGCCATCGACGGAGTTACCCTGGAGTCAGGCAGACGGAGAGAAGGTCATACCATTGTCCCTCCAATGGCGAACTTGGAGACATTCCCAGGAGGGCAGTCGGGAGACGCGCGGGATAAGTGCAGAAGGAGCTATGGTCATTCACGGAGCCCAGACAGTCATCAGCGACGGAGAGATTCACATGCGAGACATTTGGAACACAAGCTCAAGGACCAGGACGCCGTCATCCGGCGAATGGCGGCGGAAATGGAGGAGCTGAAGCGGCATGTCAAAGGGAAGGGTGGAGCTGGAGTGGGAGACCACAGTGAGCGCACCCAACCCCGCCGCTCAGGCAGTCAGAGTCAGCAGCACGTCCTTCCATCTCTATTACCAGAAGTTACAAGGTTGGTGATTCCGATGTGCAAGCAGGGAAGTCCAGCGCGCAAGATAGCACTTACCAGCCCTCACGTCCGGAGACGACGTCGAGGTACTCTTATTCCGCCTGATCAGAGGATTTGCGGGCAGTCTTGAAGGAACGGGCTCGCCGGCGAGAGGCTCAGAGGGTGCCGGCGTTCCAGCGGCTATCTTACGGAGTTCACACCAGCGAGGAGGTCGGAATGCCTCCACCCCGCCAAGCAGCACCGCTCCTTGTAGACTCAGACTTGGCAAGGCTGAGCGCCACCTCTTTCTCCCTAGAGATAGAAACAACACCGCTTCCGGCAGGTTTCCACTAGCCTAAATTCACACTTTACGACGGAAAGACCGATCCTTACATGCATATAAGCCACTTTCGACAGGTTATGGCCGGACATAGGCGGAATGATGCACTCGTGTGCCTTATATTCCCGTCAAGCTTAGGCGAACTGGGCTTGAAATGGTTTGAAAGGTTTCCGGAAGGGAGTATCGGGAGGTGGCATCAGTCGGCTGAAGCCTTTGTGACGCGCTTCAAAACCAACAGCAAAACACTAAAGGAAGTTGATCACCTACTGAGTGTCAAGATGGAACCGAGCGACACATTGAAGGTGTACAACTCCAGATATTGGGAGACCTTCAACGAGATCTTGGATTGCCCGGTCAACCTTGCAATCACTCAATACAAGCGTGGTCTCCCAGTCGGACATAGACTACGGGACTCGCTTACCATGCACCAGCCGACATCCATGGGCCAGCTCATGCAGCGTATTAATGAGCACATCCGAGTTGAGGATGACGCGTCGGCATCTACCGCGAAGGCGATTCCCTTAGCAACAGACAAGAGGTCAACTGGAAAAGTGCACGCAGTCGGACAAGAGTCCAGCCGATCAAGTGACCGCGCTGAGGAATCAGACCGTGGCTCAAATCGCAGAAACCGGGGTAGGGGGCGTCGGAATGACCGGGATTACTACCCCCTGGATGATGTAGCCGATGCAAACAGAAGGTTGAAAGCAAGGACAGGCATCACCACGGTCTTTAAGATTCCAATCTATCGCATACTGAGCGAAATCCGTGACGAGGAGTATGTCCGGTTTCCAGCTAAGTTAGGCGACGGACAGAAGGCCTTCAATCCGAGGTACCGCTGCACGTTTCATCGGGAGCGAGGCCACCGGACAGAGGACTGTTTGCCTTTAAGGCAACACTTGGAAGAGCTAGTCGCAGCTGGACACCTGGACTTTTATATTGATGGGGGTGTGAAGGCAAATCAAGCTCCGATTGACCCGCGGGGACTGGATGACCGAGATGCGCCTCCACAAGGGGTTATTAATGTCATCCACGGCATAGTGGAACCAGCACGTGTATGCGAGCTCCGAGATATGATCAAGAAGGTGAAACACATGAGGGAAGTTTTGTCAGTTTACCCTGCGATCAAGAGGGGGAAGGCCGAAGAGAAAGATGTGATTAGTTTCTCCTCAAGAGACCTAGAGCGCATTCAGACGCCACACAACGATGCCCTAGTGGTAACACTCCGTGTCAAAGAATTTGATGTCAAATGGATCTTGATCGATCAGGGAAGCTCGGTCGAGATCATGTACTACGACGCTTTCAAACAGCTCAAGCTCCGAGATACAGATTTGGCCCCGGTAACTTCGCCGTTGGTTGGTTTCAACTCACAACCGGAGTGGCCGTTGGGAAAGATTATCCTGCCGATCAAAGCGGGATCCGTGGTCAAGCAAGTGGAGTTCTGGGTGTTGCAACTACCATCTACTTATAACTTGATCCTTGGAAGGGGATGGTTTCACGCGATGCAAGCCGTGTCATCGACCTACCATCAGGTGATGAGGTTCCCCTCGGCTATAGGGGCAATCAAAGAGATTTGGGGAGATCAAGTAATGTCAAAGCAGTGCTTCATGGCAGTCAACGGGAGCCGGGCTGCTAAAAGATTCGTTCAAATGATAGAAGGACCGGAAGACTGGGGAGTTCTTGATGATGTGGGCACCAGGGCAGAGGACAAAGCCGTTGAAGGATTGGTGGAGGTGCGAATTGATGCAGAGCATCCGGACAAGTTCTTCTTGCTCGGCTCCAGCCTTACAGCCCAAGAAAGGACCAAAATGGTTGAGTTTTTGATGGCCAACATCGAGGTCTTCGCATGGTCGGCTTACGACATGCCCGGACTCGATCCAAGTTTTATCTGCTATCACCTCAATGTCTTCCCCGGAGCAAAGCCAGTCATTCAGCGAACGAGGAGATCGGCACTGCATCACGCCGAGGCAGTTGCAGAGGAAGTGAAAAACTTGCTTGAGGCACGAGCTATTCAGGAAGTGCACTACGCTCGGTGGATTTCAAACACAGTGGTTGTACCGAAGAAGAATGGGAAGTGACGAGTTTGTGTCGACTACAAGACCGTCAACCGAGCTTGTCCAAAAGACAACTTCCCTCTGCCCAGAATTGACCAGCTTGTGGACTTAACGGCTGGACATAATAGGCTCAGTTTCTTGGACGCCTACCGCGGCTACTATCAGATTGCCATGCATGGGCCCGACCGAGAGATCACCTCATTCACTATACCAAGGGGGCTCTTCTGCTACTGAGTCATGCCTTTTGGTTTGAAGAACGCCGGGGCAACTTTTCAAAGGATGGTGACCAAGATGTTCGCACCACTTCTAGGCTGGACAATGGAGGCTTATATTGATGATATGGTGGTTAAGAGCCGGCATCAAACAGACCATTTGTCCGACTTGGCCGAGATGTTTGCCATTCTCAAAAAACACAAGCTACGCCTGAATGCATCTAAGTGTGCCTTTGGCGTGAGATCCGGAAAGTTTTTGGGATTCCTAGTCATGAACCGAGGTATCGAAGCAGACCCCATACAGATCAGAGCCGTGCAAGAGTTGAAACAGCCTAGCTCGGCTAAGGACGTGCAGCATCTGGTTGGAATGGCCGCCGCACTTAATCGATTTATTAGCCGGTCATTAGATCACTGCCGTCCTTTCTTTCAAGCATTGAAATCAAAGTTCTCGTGGGATAAAGAGTGTGACCGGGCTTTGGCCGAGCTCAAGGAGTATCTGTCTTCGGCGCCGCTATTGGTAACACCGAAGCCCGGCAAGGAACTCTACCTTTACCTGGCCGTTTCACAGCATGCAGTCAGTGCGGTGCTTGTCCGAGCTGAAGGAATCAAGCACCTCCCAATCTTCTACGTCAGTAAAACCTTGCTACCGGCTGAGTCGAGATACTTGCTGTTGGAAAAGCTTGCGTTAGCATTGATGATGGCTTCAAGGAAGTTGGCGCACTATTTCCACGCCCATACCATCATCGTTCTGACCGAGTTCCCCCTTAAGGCTTTGTTCGAACGGGCGGACTTTTCTGGTCGAATTCTCAAGTGGGCGGTCAAATTGGGACAATTTGATGTAAAGTTCCAACCGCGCACTGCTATAAAAGCGCAGACCTTGGCCGATTTCGTTGCCGAATTCTCACCTGGAACTCATCCGGTGTGCCCGGTCGATATTGCTGCGGCAGATGTGGAGGTGAATGCAAGCCTGACCGAGATACAATAACTTGGTGGAGTTGGCGACGCGGAATTTGCGCGCCCCACCGACACACCTTCAGTTAGTGCGATTACGCCGCCC
Source organism: Camellia granthamiana (assembly GCA_036172215.1). Lineage (NCBI taxonomy): Eukaryota > Viridiplantae > Streptophyta > Magnoliopsida > Ericales > Theaceae > Camellia > Camellia granthamiana. The sequence goes on from CM069908.1 coordinate 22,059,656, forward strand.
GGTGATGCGATGATGGAGTTGGATATTACCGACCAACCTGTTTTGTCCGGTACCGCATCACTAAGGGGGGAAGGCATGGAACTACTCAGCGCAAAGCCTGCGGCCGTCATAATACCGCAACCTGGTGATTCGCCTACGGACTTAGGCATTATAGATCAACTTGCTGAGTCCGGTGCCGAATCACCAAGGGGGGTTGAAGAGGAACCAATCAGCGCAGAACTTGAAGCCGAACAGCCGAGCAACCGTGATCCCATTAACCTTCAAGCCTCTCAGGACCCCTCAAAATGTTGGAAGCTCTTTGTGGGGGAGATGTGGAAACTTTTCGTTGATGGAGCCTCAAACCATCACGATGCCGGGCTAGGTATAGTTCTGATCTCGCCGGACGGCCTGACTATTGAACATTCTATCACCCTTGGCTTCCCAGCATCCAACAATGAGGCCGAGTATGAGGCGCTTTTGGCCGGGCTCAAGAGCGCGCTCCAGATGCAAGCATCCGAGCTAATTGTTTACAGTGACTCCCAGCTTGTGGTTAACCAAGTTTCTGGGGTTTACGAGGCAAAGGATGACAGAATGGCGAAATACCAAGCCCTGGTTAGGGACCACATCAAGCGATTTCAGGCGATCAGGGTCCAACAGATTGGCCGAGAAGAAAATGGCCGAGCAGATGAGTTAGTAGGCCTTGCTTCCATGGTCGATAGCGCATCTCCCAACCCTCTTTTGATTGAATTCCTTCCGAGACCCAGCATTAAGGAAACCGGGCAGACAGAAGTACTCTGTGCCGAGCTAGGTCCCTCTTGGATGGACCCTATCATCCTGTTTCTTAGAGAACGGACTCTTCCAGCCGACAAGAAGGAAGCACATAAAGTGCGGGTAAAGTCAGAGCGGTTTTGGCTTTCTCCATCCGGCGCTTTATACAAGAAGTCTTTCACCAGTCCCTACCTAAAATGTGTGCACCCGAGCAGCGTGGAAGCCTTCTTGTACGAAATTCACGAAGGCATCTGTGGCAGTCACATAGGGGGCAGGTCCTTGGCCTACCGAGCTATTTCGCAAGGCTATTGGTGGCCGTGCATACAAGCCGACGCACAGAAGTATGTTCGCAGGTGTGAGAAATGCCAGAAGTTTGCCCTCCATATCCACCAGCCTGCCAGGGAACTTCTTCCCCTCACCAGCCCTTGGCCCTTGGCCCTTTGCGATGTGGGGGCCAGATATAGTGGGGCCGCTCCCCACCGCACCAGGCAACCGGAAGTTCTTCATCGCAGCTACAGACTACTTCACCAAATGGGTTGAGGCGGAGCCCTTGTCAACAATCAAGGAGAAAGACGTGAAGTGGTTTGTTTGGTAGAATGTGGTCACGCGGTTTGGCGTCCCCAAATTTCTAATCTCTGATAACGGCACCCAGTTTGACAGTCACCTCTTCAGAGGGTTTTGTGAAGATTTAAAGATTGAATTCTACAACTCCACTCCGGCTTACCCGCAGTCCAATGGTCAAGCCGAGGCGTCAAACAAGATCATACTTGATGGGTTGAAGAAACGGCTGGAAATGGCAAAGGGAAAGTGGGCTGAGGAACTCCTCAGCGTCCTTTGGGCATACCGAACAACCCCTCGGCGGTCCACCAGGGAAACTCCATTTGCTTTGGCTTATGGCATGGAGGCGGTCATACCTTTGGAAGTTGGCATGCCCACACTCAGAAGTGAAAGTTTTGAGCCCGAGCTGAACGCCGAGGCCATTGCCTTGGAACTGGACCTAGTGGAAGAGCGTCGGGAAAAGGGTCTCATCCACGTGGCCGCTTATCAACAAGAACTTTCAAGGAAATAGAACAAAATGGTGCACCCCAGACCGTTCAAAGTAAGTGATTGGGTATTGAGGAAAGTCATGGGCAATACCCTGGTGCCAGGTGAAGGCAAATTAGGGGCAAATTGGGAATGACCCTACAAGATAACCGGTCTGGCGGGCAAGGGGGCATATCACTTGGAGGACTTGAATGGTAGAGGAATATCCCGGCCATGGAATGCAGCCAACCTCAAGCTGTATTACTTCTAGCTTTTGCTTTCTTTTTGTGCAAAGGAGTTTTTTGCCTTACACTTCATGTAATATCCATTTTTGTCAATATATAGAAGTGACTCATGTTTGCCTTAGCATTTTTATTGTTGCTTTGAGTTTTGAGATTTTCAACTGAGATGATTTACTCCGGATTGAAAGAGTTGATGTTTTGTTCAACTTTTGTATTCGCAACCGAGATGTTTATTCCAGTTGAAGGAGTTGATGTTTTGTTCAACTTAGGCATTCGCAACCAAGAGGATTTATTCCGGTTAAAGGAGTTGATGTTTTGTTCAACTTAGGCATTCTCAACCGAGATGTTTACTCCGGTTGAAAGAGTTGATGTTTTGTTCAACTTAGGCATTCGCAACCGAGATGTTTATTCCGGTTGAAGGAGTTGATGTTTTGTTCAACTTAGGCATTCTCACCCGAGATGATTTATTCCGGTTGAAGGAGTTGATGTTGTGTTCAACTTAGGCATTCTCAACAAAGATGTTTATTCCGGTGAAAGAGTTGACGTTTTGTTCAACATTCGGTATACTCGACCGAGATGTCGATTCCGGTTGCAAGATTTATTATTGTGATCAACTCTGGGTGTACTACCGAGATGGATTATTCCGATCATATGAGATTAATTAATGAGATTTGTCTTGCCGAGATATTTTGTCCGATTGAAGTTACTTAGCTTTAAACCGTGCAAACACTTGGGTAAAACTAGATCTTTCTCATTGATGTAAAAAGAAGTACAAAAGGAGGGGCAGACAGCCCGGTTACAAATGCAAAACAAAAAGCAAAAAAGAAAACTAAGCTAAGGGGGAAAGGTTGGTGAATTCATCTTCGGTTGCCTCCAGGTTAACCGTAGGAGATCGGTCTTGGGCACCGGGCTCAGTTCAGCCGGGCTGCTCCTGCTCTTGTTGGTCCTCTCCTTCGGCATCTGTCTCGGCCCCTTCTTCCAGACCTTCCTTGGCCTCAGCCTGCAACGCGCTGAAGACGTCGTTGGCATATGGCACGAGATGGGTCGGTAGGAAGGCAGGCGGCGGAGTGGCAAACACGTCGGTGTCTGGACCTTGACCAAGATGTTCGCAGGCAGACTTCCAGCCGGCTTTGAAGTAAATGTCTTGAGTGGCGAAGACTTGCTTCTTGTAGCTGTCTTCAGCTTCATTGAAGCTGGCGTTGTTGGCATCTTGACAGTCTTTCTTCCTTGACTTCTTGAGCGCATCCAGCTCGGCCTGGAGCTCATCCCGCTTCTTCTCGGCCTCGTCAAGCTGACTGAGCAACCTGTTGTTGTCAACATTTGCTGTTTGAAGTGAGGACTTTGCTCGGCCCAACTCGGTTTGAAGGCTTTGAACTTGGCTGGCAGTGTCATTCGCCTTTTGCCGAAGTCGATGGATGCGCTCCATGACCAAGTGTTGCTTTTGGATGGCCTACAAAAGAGAGTTTGATCAGAGAAGAAACCGAGCAAACACTTGTGAAAATTTCAGTAGAGGATTAAAGCTCTTACCCTGGTCAAGGACTTCACGGGTGATTTCACCAACCGGGTGTCGGGGACGTGGTCGCTGCCAACCACGTCGCTCAGCAGCAGAAGAGCTTTTGAGAGGTCGAAGGCGAGCAAGTGCTCCTTGTCGCCCTTAACAGAAGCATTTGCCGGGATGTCTTTTCCCCGGTGCTTCAGCTGCGGTCGCCATGGCGGTGTTGGGTCAACCGTGACGGCAGGCTGCTCGGTAGTTAGCTCAGCAACCAGCTCGGCAGATGGGTCTGCGCGAGGCCTTTTGCTTGCCCGGCGAGCTTCCTGTCTGGATTGCCCGGCGGCTGGAGAAGCCAAGGTAACCACGGGGCCGTTGGATTGACCGGCAGCGGGGGAACGGGTAACAATGCTCGGTATCTCGGCTGAGGTCGCCGTGAGCAAGTTTTTGATGCGACTTCTTTTCGCCATCTCTTCGGCTTCTGTCAACCGGATTAGTGGAACGTCTGGCAGAGTTGGGTCTGGAGGAGGTGATGGAGCACGGAGAAAGTCTGTTACTTTACTCCGGCGTGGAGCTGAATATCTGTAAGTGGGAGTGTAGCCGAGCAGCTCGTTACAATCCCGGTGGTTGTAGCGAAGCACGGTCCGGATGGCCTCAACATTGGGAAATTGGTAGTTGGCTTGCAAGGCTTGAATTGCTGCAAAAGAAACAGGAAAAGTTGTTAAGTACAGAATATTGGAGAAAGGCAGATAACCGAGCAAATTAGCGCGGCTTACATGTGGAACCGAAGTTCTTGCTAATCGCCCAGCCCGGTACGTCGGCTGGTTCATAGTTGCCGGACACCGAGAAAAAGTCGTCGTCATGAAGGTCTTTATCTGGGGTGCCGGTCACTATTTTCTCTTTTCCCGGTCGAATTTTTAAGTAATATGCAAGGCCATCCCCGGTGTGCCCAAGTGTGTATTGCCTCAATATCTCGGCTAAACCTAAGTTGGTGCCTAGTCGGTTGTTAAGCTCGTGGACGCCGTTGATAATGCGGTAAGTGTTCGTTGATACTTGTGTGGGCGCAAGTTTAGTCCGGCGCAGAAACTCGGTCATCAATGGGTTGACCCGGAAGTGGAGGCCTCCTTTTATGATGGACAGCACGGCAAAGGGGCACTGTTCTAGTCTGCCCCAAGGGGTCGTTTCAATTGGCGCAAGCTCAAGGTGGACGTCGGCCGGGATATCGTACTCCTCCCTAAATGCGGCCAGCGCAGCCGGAGTATCGACGAGGAAGCGGAATTTCCCCATGTGAAACCGGCTAAGTTAGCTCGGCTGAGGAGGTTTGGCACTGTCTGGTGTATTGATGGCTGCTCGGTCTTTGGGAGCCCCAATATTTAGGCAGTGGTCCCCTTGGACTCTGTAGGAAAAAGGATGGCAATGAATTGTAAGTGTGAGCGCGGTCGCGCAAAACGAGCTTGACTTTAGCTCGGTCATGAGGAGTGCCAAACCACCTCAGTTGTAAAGGCTAACCAAGGAGCACGGTCGCCCAAGCGGACCAGATGTTAGCCCGGTCGAGCGGCCAGGTCCTTTTGCTATCCCGGTTTTTACTAAGGCTGGGACAAACAAGTTATTTGCTCGGTCAGATTGGCTTTTTGGATCAAATGAAGACCTGGAGCCCAGTCCGCCCCAGTTCTTCAGGAAAAATGAAGAACGCCATTCACAGTCGAAGGTTTGGGATGGTTTTAGTGCCTATGTCCTAAAAACTACGTTTTAGTGCCCTAATGTGAGAAATATCAAAGGAAATAACAACAAAAGGGGAGTTGGAGGCCATACCTGTGAAGGGCAGAGACTTCTTCTTCGAGTACAGGCTCAGGAATGGCAAGAATGGAGGCTTGACAAGAGGCACTGGAGCTTTGAACACACGAACGGCAGAGAGAATCAGTAAAGAAGAAATGAGAGGTGAACCAGGCGTATATAAGAGAGAAAGACCGCCCAAATTCGAATTCTAGGGGACGGCAGGGTTGGCTGCTCGAGGACCAATGGGAGATTGACACGTGTCCCCATTAATGGTAACGTCAGAGTTGAAGAGACAGCGAGATCAGATGAAGAGTCGACCGGGCAAATCAAGAGACGGGAAGGGCAGACGAGACGTCGACCGAGCAAGACAAGGATATGGACTGCGAAAATTAGCTCAATTGGTTTCTTGCAAATTGTGAACCGAGAAAGAGATTATCCCGATCGGAATATGTAATCCCAGTCACACTTGCGCGGACGGAATTAAGGGGCAATTGAGAGGAAGATTTATGATCTGGAATTGGACCGGACAGATTTGGGCCGGACAGGTTTGGGCCGAACAAGGGATGGGCTGAGGTAGTACGGTCCTATCTTGAAAGAACTTGCTTTGATTAATGCAAGGCGTGGTTTGACTGAGCTACCTAGCTTTGTGTATCGAAGTCGGTGGAGCGAGCAGTCTGGTACCAAGGAAAGGCGAGGTTGGACCGAGCTACTAGTGTTTGCTTGGCAGTGAGGCCGACGGCAAACCTGCACGAGATATCCCGAGCTCGGTCATGCCGGGATGCAGCCTAGCTCGGTCCTCGTTGAGCTTAGCTATTGGAATACAGGCGAGATGGAGAAGCTCGGCTGCCGAGCTCCCAGTAGAGTGGGCAGGCAGTTGGGTTACGTGATGTTCAGCGAGGTTTGTGCGGACAGATTGGATAGTAGAGCCACGTGTCGAGAGATCACTGAGAGTAGATTTGGGGCGCAGGAGGTATATAAGCATGACTGCGCCCCCCATACGGAGACAGATGAACATTTGGTAAGAGAATCACTTACACTCAAACACTCTCTTCTTTCTCTCTCTATTCCTAGGTGTGTGTTAACTTGATCGTCGGAGGGGTTTTCCGGCCACATACCGCCGGGTAGCTCACCGCCGCTGTGCTCGCAGGTGATCGGACCTAAACGGAACTTGGAGGAAAGGAGTACGGGCTTGCTGGAATATTTGCTCCCCGTATATATATAAATTTGAAAAGGTGGTTGGTGATTGTGACTTTTAAAGAATACTTTTGGCAGAACCCACCACCCACATCAACACACACAGCAACACATACAAATGGAGGACTATAATAAGTGGGTATTTATAACTCCCAGCTGAGCTAACATTCCATATCTAAAAAAAAGCTTAGTGCTAAGGGCAAGAGACATGATAGATTGTCAACATGCCCAACCCAACACTAGGGCGGAGCTAGAAAATTTTTAAATTAAAAGGGGCAATTATTAATTGTAATAATTTTTACAAAAATATTTTATGTAAGTTTTTTACGATTGATTTCAATAAATATTAAAAAAAATAATAATTAGTGTGTTCGGTTTCAGTTTTCTGAATTCAGTTTTTTAAAAACTAAGTTTTTTATTTTTCGTTTTTTTTGTTTTTGTTTTTAGTGAATATTTTTTGAATTTTAAGTAATTTTTTTTACTTTTTTAGATGCACCTTACTTAGATGTATCTAAATAGTAAAATATTTGTAAAAAAATATTTTTAAAAATTAATAAATACACAAAAATACAAAAAATATATTGAGTTTGTTTTTTTTTTTTTTGGTTGTATTTTTTGGTATTTAATGTATTTTTTAAATATTTTTTTTTACAAATATTATACATTTTTAGTGTATTTATGTTAGGTGTGTCTAAAAATTAAAAAAAAAAATTGCTTAAAATATTAAAAAAATTCATTCTAAACATTAAAATACGAAAAATAAAAAAGTAAATTTTCTGAAAACTGTTTTCTGAAAACTGGAAACAAACAAGCTGAATGTTATTTGCAACTAGTGTATCATGGACAATACAAAAAAAAATATATGGATATAAGCCTTAAAATAAATTATATAATGATAAATTATTTTTTGATACCAAATTTGATTAAAAATTCAATATAATGGTAATACCATGCCATTATTGGTATGTGATATCATCCACTAATGGTAAATAAACGCATAAAAAGTGAACCTCACATATCAAATATAACTAACAATCTAATAAATTTCATATCTTTATAATGAGATTACTTATACTTGCATATCACTAATAATGACATCACTGTTACATTCAAAAAATTTCATAGCTAATATGATTTATTTATAATAATTTTTTCATTTTCAATCAAAACAACTATTATTATTTTCATAATTTTTAAAATGTTATTGACATTTCACTCTAATAATATTTTTTTTATTTAAAATATTTTTTTTATCTTTACAAAAAAAAAAAAAAAAATCCCAAAACCCAGGGACACGTGACCCCTGGTCACATGCTCCCTCCACCACTGCCCACAACCTACCAATGTTAGAGATGAGAAGTGAGTGCAATTCATGTGTTCTTTTTATTTTTATAAATTATTTATTTGCGATGTTTTTTTTCTTGATTGATTTTAAATATATGTAATCATTATATTTTACATATATTAAATAATTACTGAACTTAGACTAATTTCGACTTGTAACTTATTGGGATTGTACCAAATTTTATTTATTTTTGGGTGGGTAAAATTGTACAAAATTCATTTGCTTTGTAATGTTGTTTGCCCATTTTTTTTAATTAAATGTACTTTGGTATTAAATAATGGTTAATTGTATGTTTGTTAAAAATAGTTGAATTGGCCACGTCCGTACACTTATAGATGAGATGTTAAAGGGTTCAATTTTATCAAAGACGAAAATTGATAATTTCTCCTTTATTATAGGAACTCTTTGTTGGATTCTTTATTTTTATTTTTGTTTTCTCTCTTATTATAATGACTCTTTGTTAGGAATGGCAACAGGCCAGAGTGGGACCGTGGATGACACTCCCCGTTCCTGATTCCTGAAGATAAAAAAATCCCATCCCCGACCCCAATCCCTTGCGGGAAACGTATCACCTCCCCCACCCCCGCCCTTACCCCCTACCCCTAAAGGGGATCGGGTTTTCCCGACCCCGAAAAATCCCCGATAGATCTGTTCAACATACACACACACAAGAACCAAAAAAAAAAAAAAAAAAAATCTGTATATGGACAGATTTGTTCATCAACAACAGAATTGGACAGATTTGTGTATAAGGACAGATTTGTTTATCAACAACAATTATCAAAAAATGTAATCTATATATGAACAACAATCATCAACTTAAAAAAAAAAAAAACATTTGTTCATCAACAACAACAGATTTGTTCATTACACACACACACACATATATATATATATAGATAGAGAGAGTTGTGCAGATCGGTGGCTTGACGGTTCACGGACCACGATCTGTTAGGTCGGTAGCTTGACGGTTCAGATCGGTGGCTTCACGGTTCAGATCGGTGGTTTCACGTCGGTGGCTTCATGTCAGTGGCTTCATGGTGGTGGATCTGGATGATGATGATGATGATGATGATGATGATGATGATAATGATGATGATGATGAGAAGTGAGAGAATGAGGAAGAGGGAGAGAGAGAGAGTGAGAGAGAGGGAGATGAGAGACGTGGTGACTGTGAGAGGAGGGTTTGGTTTTTATGTATATATATATATAAAGAGGGGTAAAATGGTAATTTCACTTCGGGGACTAACGGGGACGGGAACGGGCCGGGTATGAGACTGGGACACTTATCCCCGTTCTCGGCCCGAAACTGATCAGGGATTGATTCTTAAATACCATCCGCGTCTCGTTGGGAATATTTTTCGGGAAAAAACTGCTCAAATCGGGGTTGGGGGTTGGGGGGTTGGGTCCCCGTCGGGCTGGGTTCAAATTGCCATCCCTACTCTTTGTTAAGTTGCTTGTTAGAGTTCTATTATTAAACTATATTTGTGCTGTTAGACCCAAAAAATATATATATATATTTTACCTATGATATGTTGTTACTTTATCCCTTTTAATTAAAAATTGTCACATTTCAATTCCCTAATTGTTTGATTTGTTTCAATTTCAACCTTCTATTTAACATTCTATTATGAAAGAGAACAAAAGAGTAACATATAAACTGTACATGCCAATTTTATGATCAAAATACATATTCAAAAGCTAATTTATACACATATATGTGATAAATATGTATATATCTTGTTCTCTCCTCATGAACTTTTTTTTTTTTCTTTATAAAAGAGACGAATATATATATACATATCTCTCACATATATATAAATAAATTAACTCTTATCCCTTCAAAGGTTAATTTATACACATATATGTGATAAATAGGAAAGCCTATAATGTGCACCCCTTAGGTGTGCATACCCACATGCACCCTACTACGAATTGGTGAAATTTTATTACAAAATTTCGTAACATCAATCACAAAATACTTGCACAAATTAATGTAATAAAATGTCTAAAATTTTGTAATTCATGTAACAAAAATTTGTGGTTTGGTTACAACATTTTTTATTACACTAATTTGTGGTAATATTACGCATTTTATGGTTGATGTTATAAAATTTTTAGATAAAATTATGCTAATTTATGATAAGATGCATATAATATACACCTGAAGGGAGATGCACACTATAGGTCATAAAATTAGTATGTGCAACTCACATGCCAATTTCTTTGTCCATCTTCATAACAGAAAGATGAGATTGAAACAAATTTTAAAATTAGAATAAATGTAGCAAGTTTTCTATTAATGGGTTACAATGACAATGGTTTATAGTTAAAAGGGACAAATATTTGCCCCGCAAAAAGAATTAGTTAACTTTTATTGAAATTTGATATAAAAGCGAGTAGAATTTGATTAAACTTTGGAGTTTTTTTTTTTTTGTAGGTTTCTAACATAGCTACTTGTGATTAATTTCTTATTAAAAGATAGTGAGAAAGAATAATAGTTTGTCATATAGTTGGGATTAATACCTTATTTAAAAATATTTTTATAAAAATACTGAAAAAGAACAATAGCATTGCTCAATTCTTATTGGTCCACATTTGACTCTTTGGAAAGTGATAAAAACAAATTAGGGGTAATTAAAAAAAAATCTCAAAATTTGACCCATTGTAATAAAATAAAAAGGATATTACATATCACTGTCATATCATAAAAATAATTATAAATTAATAAAAAAAATTATCAATATTAATAAATAAAATTATAAAATTTTCAATGATTGTGTACTTTTTTTTTTTTTTTTACCCTACATTGTAGTGTAGTTTCCCCTAAAATAAACAATGAATTTATAACTTTACCAATTTAAATCGTAATTTTTTATTTTGTTTTTAATCTAAATCATCAACCTATTTCCTGAAGTAAAATCGACGGATATTAAACTCAAATATATATATATATAATGTTTAAAATACCCTTTCTTGTTGAGTTTAATAACTAAAATATATATTTATTTATTTTTTTATCAATTTTACTTAACATAAATAGGCAGATTATTTAGATTGCAAACAAATCAAAAGTTTTGATTTAAATTAAAAAAATTAAAAAATAAAATATTATTTTGTTACAAGTGTTAAAACCCTGAGGATTTTTTTGTAATTATCCCAAAAAAAATATTACACGGCTCTGTAATAATCCAATACTAGCTTGGGCCATCTAATTAGAAAAGTGAAGGTAAGGCCCAATATATATTTGTGCTCTATTGGGTTGGTCCAGTAAAGTACATGATCTTTCGATGTATTGTGTATCAAATTACTGGGCTTTATATGTATTGGTCTCCATGGCTTTGGATTTACAAGTGAGGAACTTTTTACATAATTACATTTTAGGACATCACAGTTTTATTCTAGTTGACTTTGGCAGTTAAATTAGTATTTATTTTCTGATTTGTTTAATGGTATGAGTTTCAGAATATTGTTATAATATAGATTTAAACTTGGTAAATATATATAGTTTTACACTCTGGTCTATATATTTTATTTTTGAAGTAATTTTTGCATTATTTTTTGTTTATTCATGTGCAGCCTTATTACATGGTCCCTAAACATGATTCAAAGAATTAGTGTAAAATGATTGTCATAATTATGCTAATGATTTTCATAATTGTGCCTTGCAATATAATTAATTCGAAATAATAAAAAAAACCATAACCCTATTGATTTTCGGTGGCTGTGTGGGTGTGTGTTTGGGTAGAAAGTGTATGTATAATATTTGAGTCAAGTGTTATAATTAGAATATAGGGTGTGTGGAATGAGACAAATAATACCTAATCAAATTTATAAGTGTGTATACTGAGAAATGATGTGCACTAATGTGTGGAAATAAAATTTCCCAAGGAAGTGGGTTAAAAGTTAGGAAGTAGCTTTTAACCCACTTCCCAAAATAGGCCTTAATTAATTACACTTAACACTCGTGTACTTTTATTATGATCTCACTTTGGTTCCGTCATTTTTAATTGTCTCGTTAACTTTTTACACTTTAAGTCAAGTTTCAATGTCATCTTTCCGTCCATCTATCATTAACAAGGCTAATGAAACTTATTATGTGAGCCACCGTAAATTATACTCACCTCCTTTTAGGTTTGAAAAAAATACAATTTGCTTCATACTTTTGACATTATTGACCTCCCTTAAGATTTTAATTCATATAACAGTTAAACTCTTTTTTATATATAATTCGTTAGTCGTATAAATAAACAAATGATGTTTTCATCTATTTTCTACTAAAATGTATATTTATCTTTATTTATTTTAATATCTGTTTAGTATCTACATCAGTTTTAGTTATTTTAGTCTTTCTAAAAGGAAGATCAATATAATAATTATGTCGAAGTGTGGAGCTAATTGTATTTTTTTTTTTCAAACCTCAAGGGATGTGAGTGTAATATTTTCTCCTTTTTTTTTTTTTTTTTTCTATTTTAAAAATTTGTACCAAAGTATTTGATGCAAATTTTGTTTACAACTTATGAGACAAAAATAACTTAAATAAACTAAAGGCAAATTGATTATTGAGAAGCTAAGAGAGAAATGATTTTAACTTGTATTTTTTGACTGTTAACTTTTTAGTTTGAAGAAGTTACACCAAACAAGACTTTATTTTTTATTTTTTATAGACTTTACATTAAAAGAGATTTACAATGAAATATAATAAATTTATAGAAAATTTATGAGACATATAGTTATTGTTAGGGGAAAAAAAAAGTTAATTATTATTATTTTGTGTAAATTACGGTACAAAAAAATGAGCAATGCTATAGACCACTAATTTGCTATCACTAACCCTACCACTAGTGAGGTGGCAATTGAAAAAAAAAAAAAATCAAGGCACAAATACACTGTGGCAGTGGGTGGGACCCACTACCACATCATTAGAGCCACCACTAATTAGTGGTCTAAGGCATTTTTCCAAAAAAATAACGAAGTGCTACCATAAAATTTTACTATAAATTTATCATATTTAAAACTTGTTAAGCTTAATTTTGAAGTTACTTTATGAAAATATTCATCACAAAACTGATTAAGGTAGGGGAAAATGCAAAACTGTGCATTTGCTTTGAAACGTACAACTTAAGAGAACACTCTGTCATATATTATTAAAATATTAAGGTTAAACATGTAATTTTAGTAATTTTAATTTCATAAAAGGTAAATCAAAACGAAAAGACTATATATATATATATATTTGGAATTGCAAAATGATTTCATTAATGAATAAAGGTAACATCAAAAGCTAACAAAGAAGAAAGCAAAACAGGTGGCTTGCATGAAGTTGGAGTTAGTTAGGATAGTAAAGCCCTTTGAACATTCTAGCCCAAAAAGGGTTGGACTTGCTCCAACTTAAATATCAAATGCAATACAATGTTCATTACAATTTAGGGTAGTTGATCTTAATAATTGGACTCAATTTTTATAAAGTTCTATTAAAAATAAGTCATAATAAAATCGTTGCTAAAAATATTTTTTTGTGACGGTTTTTTGCATATATTGTTAAAAATTGACATGAACTTTTTTGTGATGATTTTTATAAATTGTCGCTAAAATTTATAATTAGTGATATTTTTCTGTGACTAACTTTTTAAACTGTTGCTGAGAGTTAAAAATTAACGACTTTTTTGTGATGATTTTTTTAAACTGTCGCTAAAATTTATAATTAGTGACATTTTTGTAACAAAATTTCAAACTATCGCTGAAAATTAACAATTAGTTACGTTTTTTAATAGTGTTTGATAAAAACCGTAATGAATTATCATGAGACCTATTAGATAATAAGTCCACCTATTAGAATCTATACATAAATCCCTCTAACAAATATTGACTATTAGTAGAATGAATAATTGACGGGTGATGAACACAATTTTTACAATGCTATTATGTTTATCATTTGTTTTTATCATAAAAAAATATTTTGAGCACCTAAAACATCTCTTTTAAATTGATCTCAATGACGTGGACGGTAGAATGTTAATTGTTGATTTGTTTAAAAATTAGCCAACTAATACCCAGTCTCAAATTTGTTTTTTTTTTGGCTAGAAAAGTGTAGAGCTAAATTCTTTAACTATTTGGTGATAATTTTTTTTTTTCTCCAAGCATTTGATTTGATTTTTTTTATTTTTAAGTGGAGGGGAGCAAGATGGTTACTTCTGCCAAGAAATTTCATGCCATGTTTATCCTTCTCATTACCACTTTGAGTACATTACTCCAGGTGAAGTATCAAAGCAAAAACTATTCCCCATTCGAAGCTCACTACAAAACTATCAAAGCTTTCATTGTTGCTTTATTCTTCTATGTCATTGCTTTGGCAGCTGAAATTAGAAATTGGACTCAATATTCTGTGATCAAATCTGTATCTTCTTAGGAGCTCTCGCCCCAATTCTATTGCTTATAACTCTTGTCCCGGCTTTTGGATGGATTCTTTTGGTTTTATGCTGTTTTTTCTTTGTAAAGGTATTGCATCGCTCATGTGTTGATTTGTTTTACCAAACGTTGTTGAATGTTTTACAGATTTTGTTGATGGAGCAATCGTACAGTTTACCTGTGCAATGGCAGTTCCACTCTAACTAAGCTTTGTGATCAATGTAATAAATTGTCAACTTACATTATTTCCTCAGCAAAACAACATTGGTTTGTATGTAATAGTAGTCATTTAAGTCACCAATGATTTGTTATCGCACCTCACATCAAATTATAAGAAAGGAAAATATAGTATAAATTTTATATCCTCTTTTTATTAACAAATACTAGCATATCACCCGTGTTATGCACGGATTGTGTTTACAATTATCTATATATGTGAATTGTGATTTTTAAATATATATATATATTTTAAATGTCTTCTTTTTTTCCTTTTTATATTATATTAAAGTTTAATATTTTGATAATAATCATATGTGTTGGACTTTTCAAGAATTTTTTTTTATGCTTGTTCTTAATGCATTAAAGTGTTATTATGAGGGATAATAATTATATTTGTTGGGACTTTTTAAGGAATTCATATGTGTTGGATTTCAAAGAAATTTTTTTATGCTTGTTCTTAATGCATTAAAGTGTTATTATGAGGGCAAGACTTGGGAGTTGGGAAAAGTTAATAAATGCTAAGATTTTATTTTTTTAAAATCAAAAAATCAAGAAATTTAGATTGGCAGATTGGAGCTCCCACAAAACTTGGGGCTAAAAACCCTTTTTTGCTTAATATATAGTATGGATTCAGTAAATAAATCATTTAATTTTTTTAACTTACTCTATACCTTGAAGATTTTAAAAAATATAATCAATTTCATAATTTCGAATAATTATGTTGAACTCTCCAAAATTTTAGGATTGGATTTTCCTCATATTTATACTAACATATCACCCGTGCTATGCACGGATTGTGTTTACAATTATCTATATATGTGAATTGGTATTTTTAAATGTTTTTTTTTTTTAAATGTCTTCTTTTTTTCCTTTTTTGTATTATATTAAAGTTTAACATTTTGATAATAATTATATGTGTTAAACTTTTCAATGAATTAAATGTCTTTTTATTATTATTATTATTATATTAAAGTTTAATATTTTGATAATAATCATATGTGTTGGACTTTTTAAGAAATTTTTTTATACTTGTTCTTAATGTATTAAAGTATTATTATGAGAGATAATAATCATATGTGTTGGGACTTTTCAAGGAATTCACATGTGTTGGATTTCAAAGAATTTTTTTTATACTTATCTTAATGCATTAAAATGTTATTATGAGAGTAAGACTTGGTGGTTGGGAGAAGTTAATAAATGCTAAGTTTTTTTTTTTTTTTTTTAAATCAAAAAATCAGAAAATTTAGATTGGGATATTCTTGGTTAATTATGAAACATAAATCTTTTATTTTTTAACAAATTACAAATATACCATAAAATTTATTTAAAATATGAATTGGTCATATAATAGTAGAAATTACAACTATCATTTGTGATAAATTTTAATTTAATACAATACTCAAGGAAAAGAAAGAAAGAAAGAAAGAAAAAAAAAAAAAAACTATTCTCCTATGCAATAATAAATTATCAAAATTGTTTATTGAAAAATATTTCTCATATCATTAAAAAATTATTAATTGACTTAATAATTTATTTATTAACAAAATGGTTAACTGAAATCTTTTTTCATATCATTAAAAATTATTAAATTACTTAATGATTTACTTATTAATAAAATTGATCAGTTGTTGTGAGAGTATGATTTATGTATTAATAAAATTAGTCATTTGTATATGTATGTATTTTCTTCTACTTCTTTATTAGTTCAGTAACTTATTTTAGTATTTTTTTTAGATAAGAGAATTATCTTAGTATTTGTTTTATATTTATCTGTTGAAAATAACTACACATTGTAATTTTTTTTTTTTTTTTTTATGAATTCGGAAGAAATATTTAAAACTCATAAATTCACCTAAAATGATATGATAATAAAATTGGAGTCAACATTATTGGTTGTATAACAAATCAAAAAATCATACATATCATAATACATAATTCTATCATATATCTAAATGTCTTCTTTTTTTCCTTTTTTATATTATATTAAAGTTTAATATATATATATTTTTTTGATCAGCAAAGAAAAATTTCATTAAAGTTTAATATTTTGATAATAATCATATGTATTAGACTTTTCAATGAATTAAATGTCTTTTTTTTTGTATTATATTATATTAAAGTTTAATATTTTGATATAATCATATGTGTTGGACTTTTTAAGAATTTTTTTTTTATACTTGTTCTTAATGCATTAAAGTGTTATTACGAGGGATAATAATCATATGTGTTGGGACTTTTCAAGGAATTCATATGTGTTTGATTTCAAAGAATTTTTTTTTATGCTTGTTTTTAATGTATTAAAGTGTTATTATGAGAATAAGACTTGGGGGTTGGGAGAAGTTAATAAATGCTAAGTTTTTTTTTTTTTTTAAATCAAAAAATTAAAAAATTTAGATTGAGAAATTGGAACTCTCATAAGGCTTGGGGTTAAAAATCTCATTTTACTTATTATATAGTATGGATGACACTTATTATATCAATCAAGTAGGCTATGTTTTAATTTCTAAAGTTTCTTGATTGTCACATCAACATGATTTTAAACCCTATATGCTCTTAATTTTTTCTTGGTTCCAATGTTTGCACTAGATTTACAGTTTTTGATATAAATAAGTAAATTAATAAATATTTTATCCTTCAGGTTTTTTTTCATGCATATTGGTGACTTTGCCCCTTCTCATACAATGAAAATTTCTTGGAAAACAATTTTAAATCTTAGAATTAAAATAACATAACTAACTCACACTTGTTAATCAAAATACAATATATATGCTAATTAAACCATTTTTAAAACTTTAATGGTGTTTTCAATCACTACCCAATTGAGAAAATAAACAAAGAACCTAGCAGTAATTTACATAAAATATATAATAATAAAAAAAGGGACCTCAATCACTGGAAAAGAGACCAAGTTCCATTATTCACACTCAAGGAGTAATACAGAGATGAGAGAGAATTTAGCACTCGGTTTATTCTATAGAAGCTTTTTTTTTTTGTTTTTAGTGTCTGATATGTTAGAAATAAAAGTTAATGAAAACTGAGAAGAAACTGATTTTCATTAAAGAATACTTGTAAACTGTTACATCCTCTTATACTTGTAGAGCTCTATTAAAGAACTTTGTTACAGAAACTAATTCTGTTAAAGAAAACAAACTAACAAAACAAACTATTCAATAGACTAACAAACTATCCAACTAACTAACTAACTGGGCCCTGTTATTTGTTCAACTGAAGCTTGAGGTTGTTGAGTCTGTGTAGATAAAGATGGTGTCGACTCAATACTCTTATCATGCCCCCTCAAGCTGAGAGGACGGGGAAGCACTTGAAGCTTGTCCAAGAGATAATGAAAGCGAGAAGAAGATAAAGCCTTAGTGAAGAGATCTGCCAACTGATCTGTGGAAGGTATGTAACGAAGATCAATTTGTTTGGAAGCCACTCTTTCACGAATAAAGTGACAGTCAATTTCTATATGCTTGGATCTGGAATGAAAAACTGGGTTGGAAGCAAGAGACATGGCAGAGATGTTGTCACACCATAAAATAGGAACAGAGGAAAGGGGCATGGACAAATCAGTCAACAGTTGTTGAATCCAGCATAGTTCAGCAGCAGTGTTAGCCATAGACCGATATTCGGCTTCAGTGGATGACCGAGAAACGGTAGGCTGCTTTTTGGCAGACCAGGAAATGAGATTGGTACCCAAAAAAATACAAAACCCAGATGTAGATCGTCGATCAAGACTGTCACCAGCCCAATTCGAATCGGTATAGGCATGAAGAGCAAATGGACCAGGACTAAAGGTGAGACCATGAGTTAAAGTGCCTTTGACATAACGGAGAATTCGTTTGACAGCAGCAAAATGAGCCATGGTAGGAGAATGCATATATTGACAAGCTTGGTTAACAGCAAAGGACAGATCTGGCCGAGTAATTGTGAGATACTGAAGGGCACCAACCACACTGCGATATACTTCAGGTTGAGGAAAAGGAAGAGAATCACTAGGAGAAGAAGAGGGCTTGACAGCAACAGGAGTAGCACAGGATTTGCAATCAACCATACCAGACTTAACAAGTAAATCACTAGCATATTTGTGCTGAGATAAGAAGAAACCGGAGGCATGGTGCTGGACAGAAATACCAAGAAAATAACTGACAGAACCAAGCTCTTTCATAGAGAACACCTCATGCATTTTATGAACCAAGGCAGCTATGAAATGAGAATCACTTCCGGTGAGAAGAATATCATCAACATAAATCAAGAGAACAGTAATATGAGATGGACTTTTATGGATAAAGAGGGAGGAATCAGAATGACTGTTATGAAAGCCTTGAGATAGAAGAAAAGATGAGAAGGTAGAATACCAAGCTCGAGGAGCTTGTTTAAGGCCATATAATGCTTTCTTAAGCTTGCAGACATGATGAGGAAATTGAGAATTAACAAAACCTGGAGGTTGGGTCATGTAGACCTCTTCTTCAAGAACTCCATGTAAAAAGGCATTAGAGATGTCAAGCTGGCGAATGGGCCAATTAAATTGAAGAGCAAGACATAAGAGAAGACGAATAGTGGGCTGTTTAGCAACAGGGCTGAAAGTTTCATGATAGTCGATTCCCTCTTGCTGAAGGTAACCTTTAGCCACCAACCGGGCTTTGTATCTAGCAATACTTCCATCAGAATTTTTCTTTATCCGAAACACCCACTTGCAGCCAATGACAGATTTAGAAGGAGGCAGAGAAACCAAATCCCAGGTAGATTGGCGCTGAAGAGCGTGAAATTCTTCAGTCATGGCTGCTACCCAAACAGGAGATTGTAAGGCCTCGGAGATTGTTGTAGGTTCAGTTGAGAGAAGAGTAGTAGCAGCAGTGAAACAAGAAGGGTGATGAGACTGACGAGACTTACTACGGGTAACCATAGGGTGAGAGGAGGCAATAGGAGGAACAGATGCAACAGGAGGAACAATAGGAGCAGCAGGAGCAGAGGCAACAGTAGGAACAGGAGGAAGATCGATAAAAATGGAACCAATAGGAATAGAAGAAGGTGGAGAAGAAGAAGAAGGAGGTGGAGCCGAAGAGGTAGGTGGAACAGAGAAACTAGGAGAAACAGTTGGAGGAGAAGAGGATGGAGACCAGAAAAATGAAGCAATACGAGAAGCGGAGGAGGTGGAAGAGGAAATAGAGAAAGGAAAACAGTGTTCATTAAAGAGAACATGCCTTGACACATGAATCTTACCAGATGTAGGGTCCAAGCACCGATAACCTTTGACGAAGGGATGATAACCCAAAAACACACAAGGTTGAGAGCGGGGCTGGAGCTTATTAGAAGTGTAAGGCCGGAGCCAAGGAAAACACTGACAGCCAAAAACTCTGAAAAAAGAGTAATCAGGGACAGAGTTAAAAAGAACCTCAAAGGGAGACTTGTGAGCTAAAGTTGAGCTAGGCATCCTATTAATCAAAAACACAGCTGTGGCAAAAGCATCAAACCAGTATTTTAAAGGAAGAGAAGACTGATGAAGAAGAGTGATAGCTGTCTCGGTAAGGTGCCTATGCTTTCTTTCAGCAACCCCATTTTGAGCGGGGGTGTAGGGACAACTAAGTTGATGAATAATACCATGAGAAGTGAGGTAATTGTCCATTTGCTTATTAACAAATTCAGTACCATTGTCAGTGCGTAAAATTTGAAGCTTGGTGGTAAACTGTGTTTCAACATAAGCTTTGAAAGACAAAAATATATGAAATACCTCACTTTTGTAGACTAAAGGAAACAACCAAGTAAATCGGCTATAGTCATCAATGAACAAAACATAAAATCGGAAACCAGAAACAGATGGCTCAAAAGGCCCCCATACATCACTATGTACTAAGGAGAACACTTTATTAACAGAAGAATTAGAAAGTTTAAAAGGCAATCTATGCATCTTAGAAACATTACAATGTGTACATTGAGCTAAAGGAAGTTTAGGAGAAAGTGAGTCTGGCAGATAAGGTAGAGTATGTTGAAACTTCAAAGGAGAAGGATGGCCAAGTCGACTATGCCAGAGAGAGACTGAAGCAGAAGATGAAGGAGAAGAAGTCTGAGATGCACCAGCAGCATGGAAAGCATGACAAGGTTGAGAAGAAGAACTCGGTGGAGCAACATGATAAAGACCATGATGATTAGGACCTTTAAAAAGAACCTGATTCGTAGTCTTGTCCTGAATCAAGAAGGAGTTATGATCAAAAGTAATGACACAATTATTGTCTTTAACTAATTGATTAACTGATAACAAATTTGAAGAGATAGCAGGCACATGTAGGAGATCAGTTAAGAGAAAAGAATATTGTGGTGTGGGAAGTAAACCCTTACCAATGTGTTTAATAGGTAAAGCAGAACCATTGCCAACAGTAACCTGGTCAGAACCTGTGTATGGCTGATAGACACTGAGATTTGCTAGATCATTAGTGATATGATTTGTGGCGCCAGAATCAAGATACCAGGGTGAAGCAGACGAGAGAGGTGAGGATGAGGTTGTGGTAGCAGTATAAGCACGAGAAGAACCTCTAGATGAAGAAACTGAGGAAGGTGGAGAAGAAGAAATTGGAGACTGAAAATTAGGATCCATACGATACCAACAATCAAAGGCCATATGACCGAATTTGCCACAAATCTGACAACTAACAGTGTTAGTAGAACTCTGACGACCTCCGCGAGGGCGATTAGAAGAATAATCATGAGAACGACCACGAGAACCTCCACGAAATTGATGAAATTGATTTCTGCCTTGATTTCTGCCTCAATGATTAGAGTAATGGCCTCTTGAATAAGAATACTCAGGAGAATTTTTGGATGCAGTGTAGGCTACAGTTAACTCAGAACCTGGTGACTGAACTTTTTGATCGATATGAATCTCCTCAGAACATAGAAGAGAACAGAGATCCTCCATGGTGATTGCTTCAGCACGAGCTCGAATCGTAGTTTTAAAAGCATCATATTCGGCAGGAAGACCATTCAAAGTGAGAAGAACCAAATCTTCATCATCAACACTGGCTGAAGCTAGGGCAAGTTTATCAGAAATTTCTTTGATAAGACTGAGATATTCTGCCATTTTGCGAGATTGCTTCGAAATAGAGTGTAATTGATTCTTCAGTTGATGAATATGGGATCTGGAGAGAGAAGTAAATCGCTTTTCAAGATGATTCCAAACCTGTGCACAACCTTGAAGGTGAAGAATCGATGAATAGATCGTAGGAGATAGTGTTGCAGAGATGCAACTAAGAAGGTGAGCATCAATTTTCTTCCATTTCACAAACTCTGGATTAGGTGTACTTTTGCCTTGAGAATCAAGAATCTCTGGATCTGGACATGGAATTGAACCATCAACAAAACTGAGAAGATCTGTAGCACACAGAAGATTCTGCATTTGATTACGCCATATAAGAAAATTTGTTGAATCTAACTTCACTGTGATGAGTGAAGTGAAATTTGAAATCAGAATTCCAAGATTTGAAGGCAAAGAGGATGAAGATGAAGACTCCATTAAGACCTTGCTCGTTAGAGCTCTCTTAGCTCTGATACCATGAGAAGAAACTGATTTTCATTAAAGAATACTTGTAAACTGTTACATCCTCTTATACTTGTAGAGCTCTATTAAAGAACTCTGTTACAGAAACAAACAGAAACTAATTCTGTTAAAGAAAACAAACTAACAAAACAAACTATTCAATAGACTAACAAACTATCCAACTAACTAACTAACTGGGCCCTGTTATTTGTTCAACTGAAGCTTGAGGTTGTTGAGTCTGTGTAGATAAAGATGGTGTCGACTCAATACTCTTATCAAAAACATTCAGTGATAAAAAAATAAAAATAAAAATAAAAAAAGTTGATTTTGGTTGAAAACTTTTTTTCTTTTTCTTTAAAAAAAAAAAAAAAAAATGTTACAAATTAGAGTCTTGTAAAAGCCTCTGCCAACACAATACCACCACCATGTTGCCGCCACCTTGCAACCACCAACACTCACGAACCCATATTACATTATTTTTAAGGTCGCAACAAAACATAAAAAAAAGGGTTTTCTGCTAACAGATGGAGTATATCATGAAGAATCAAAGAATAGAATTATAGGACACAGCAAAACTATAGAATTATAGGACACAGAATTATAGAGACAAGGATAGAAAAAGAGAACACCAGGTTTCTTTCTGCTTGTTGGAGACATTTTCAGTCATCCAAGTTGTCAAAACTCTCCTTTTCTTTTCAAGTTGGTAATAAAATATTCAAACACTTGCTGATCAAAATATATATAGACACAAAAAAAAAAAAAGGTATAGTCAATCACATGCTTTGTCTTTGGATGATTTTCATTGAGGGCAATATAGAAATAAAGTATCTTCAAAGGATTCCAAACTTATTTCATATGAGGACTAAAAAAGGATAAATAAATTCTATGCTAATTGTTAAGTGTAAATCAAATTCCAACTTCTTAATATCACAAGATAATAGGATCTCCAAAAAATTAATCTACTTCCAAGAAACATTTCAAATTAGCAAGGATCATCCATGTTCATCTACCAAATAAATAATTAAAAAATAAAGAAGAAGAACATAATAATAACCCTTCTGTCTAAATTACTTCAAACACTTAAAAATACATGTTCTGGAGTTATGTTCCAATTTATGAAATCAACCACATTCTGTAGCCATAAACGGAGTGGATCATCAAACGTGTCATTCTCCATTATCTCAGAAATTGATTCAAGGTGTGGAAAATCATCCAAATCTTGATGATCGACATATTCAGGAAGCCCAACGAGTTTGCCAAGGTCAATAGCCTCCCAAGTGTTGAGCTTTTGTCACACTAAATCTTTCCATCATCAATATATTCATCCGTGTATAGTCATCATCTGTCTTGGGCATCAACTTTTTTATCTTGCATGACAAGCTACAAGGTTGGCACAAAATTCGTATAGCATATTTTTTCAATACTGGTAGATGCTCACCACAATAATGCCACCATAAACCTACACATAGTAAACAATGTAACACTCTTTAATATTAAAATTTAGCTGTACAAGAATGTAGATAATTTAAATAAAAAGTAATGAAACTTATGCGGATGTGATGTTTTTGACATCTTTAATGCTGTAGTCGTGAAAACATTTGGTGCTTTCATGTGATACAATTGTACCTGTTCTGCAAAAGCTTGTCTTTCACTTGCAGCGACCAAGTTATCCTCAATAAAGCTTATGCCTTCTTTCATTTCAAGATCCTCCACGAAGTTCTCATTACACATGTTGTCAGGGTTTAAAAAGGCTGCAGCTGCATGTATTGGATGAATTATATCATTCATTTTTCTTTCTTCAAACAACTCTAGAATTAGCTTGTATTTGGCTTGATCTTCATTACAACATTGCCTAATTTCAGTGCTTGTCTTTTTCATTCCTTCATATAAGTAACCTGAAGTAGGAGCATCACCACTAACTAATTGGAGAACTTCAAATAGGATATCGACAATATGTAACACCTCTTTCACTAATGTCCAAAATGGTGTGCTCTCAATGACATTGGCAACCCACTTCGCCAACTTTTGCATATTAAAATCCAAGCTTTTCCAATCTAAAGATGCATCTAGTAATTGTAAGTCCTTCAATTCAGTTTCAAATTCTAAAATTGAGTGGAGCAACGAGGCAAATCTAGCTAGACAAGGATGTTCAAATTTCTTGTATTTTGTGTGTTTTTGTATTTGAAAAGACAGATTGACACCGTGCTTATATATATAAGAGAGAATCATTTTTCCAGCCATGGCAATCCTTCGAAACCAATCAACTTTTGAAAATAAATCCATTAAAAGTGATTGAATGCCATGAATTGCACATCTAGTTATGTACACCTGAGAATACTCTAAAAGCATGTATGCAGTTAACTCAAAACCTTCATCGTTGTCAACGATAAGTTGTAGAACCTTGTTGACCCCAATTTCATCAATTGTAGAAGACACAATGTCTTTAAGATAAATCCAGGTCATCCCATCCCTTGAAGTTACCGATGACTTTAAAAACACTACCCCTTTTGGACAATATGAAAAAACATTAACGTATGAATGTTCTTCGCCATTCTCTATATCAACCATCAATGTGCAACCTGTTACAACCCAAGATTCCTTAGCATTTCGAACATACCGCAAAATTTCCCTATCATAATCCAAGACTAACTTGGCTTGGCGAACTAAGTTTGGCAGTTCATAATTGGGGCCAAATTGACTAACCCCTTTCACGAAGTCAATGAAAGCTTGTGATCGAATAACATCCTCAGAAATGTTATTTAAAAGAATGAATTTAATGAACCTTTTGTCAACCGCATCCTTGTCATTCACGGATGTTGTCAAAGTTGAATTAATTCCACCCCCAACACCACTAATTGAAACTGCAATGTTCTTAGCCTTCTTGTAAGGAGAGCCAATTGCTTGACAAGCCTCAACTTAAACATTATCAGGCACTTTTAAACAAATTTCAATGTCACGACCTTTTTTACCAGACAAATGTGATTTGATTCTTGATATCCCTCCAGCAAATTCTTTTTGACAAAAGTTACACTTAAAACGACCTTTTAAATCCTCCACGTACTCCCAAAGTCGATCTCTTTTCTTAGTCATAGTTCGTTTTATCCTACATGTAATAAAATAATTGAATCATTTCAAGCCATAAGGAAACAAACGATCATCGCCAACAAAGCTTATGATTCACAATTTGGTCAACATAATATATTTATTGAAAAATTAATAATAAATAATCACCACAAATACTTTAGAAAGGTCAAATATTATTATGTAACAATTTTGTACCAGTCTGTATCACTTCCAATGGTCTAAAACTCGGTAATGCTATTTAATTTCAATTCCCTCAACATTTTTTAGGCAAATTAAGTGATTTAAGGCCTATCAATTGTATTCTTAATCTTTTCTTGTTTCCAATGTTTACACTATGAATTAATTACACAAAAATCCAATGAACTATTGTCAAGTATCACCTTGACCCCCTAAATTAAAAAAGCATACAACTAGGCCCCATACTTGAGACTTCAAACTAGAAGCACATAAGCCAATCTGGAATCTTGTTGAATTTGTTTTAGAGCCCCCCCCCCCCCCCCTCCCAAAAAAAAAAAAAAAAAAAAAAAATCATTGGAAGTTTGACTAAACTAATCATGTAATATAACAACTAAACAGAGGCATATACATGTATGCATTTATTTATTTATCTATCAGTTATTCTTGCAATGAGTTGCATATGTGTTCATTTATGTATGAAGAATAATTAAGCCATCTTAAAATCTCAATGGCCATTTCAATCACTACCCAATTGAGATCACATTGGAATGAAAGATAACTTCAATGACATGAATTATCTAAGAAACTAGTTGTAATTTATTACATAAAATTCACAAAAAAAAAAAAAAAAAAAAAAACCCTCAATCACAAGAAAAGAAACTCAAGTTCTTTTATTCACATTAATGTACATGTTTGGATCTTAGATTTGTTATAAAAAATAAAATAAAACAAAGCTTCTATTTAATTCACTTCTCCTCCCATTTTCTTTTCCATTCACAAACTTCTCTGTGAATTGAAGATGCAAAAGAAAAGAAAAGAAGAGAGAGAGAGAGAGAGAGAGAGAGAGAGAGAGAGAGAGAGAGAGAGGCGTCATCTTGAGCTGACTAATGATCAGTACATGAGCAATCAAAGAGGGCAATAATACTAGTATTATATCAGAATTTGAACAATGTCAGAAACATTACCTGGTTGCAGAGAGAGAGAGAGAAGAAGCATAGCAAGAGGCCCTGACCTGCAAGTCCCTTTCTTTTTGTCTTCTTGCAAGTATATGGGAAAGTGATTCCCTTCCTCTTTCTTTCTTCAACTTTAATGTATTAAGAAATTAGGTACTTTTGAAAAATTAAGGGTAATATAATTAGTTTTATAAATTTTAAAAAATTATATTAATTTTTTTAATGAAATTAAAGTAATCATAATAAATACAGATAATAGATAAACAATGAAAGAAATAACAATAATAAAGTATATATTTTATTAGAAAGAAATGATGACATGATGTTTCCATCCGTACGACTTACAAATTACTGTTAAAAAAAGATTAAAGTATTATGTGAATTGAAATTTTGAAAGAAATCAATTTTGATTATGTAAAAATTTTGAAGTAATCTTTCCAAACTTAAGGCAAATTTGTAATATATCCAAAAATTAACTTGAAAAGTTATTTAAAAATATAATATTTAGTAAAGATTTAAATTTAATTTGATAATTTATAATAAATTCTTTTGTTTACAAAGATTAACCCTAAGACCTTTTCAATTCATGTGGTTACCCAATCAATTTTTTTTTTTTAAATGTACTTTTATTTTTGTCAGTTGATAATAAGTTAATTAGAAATAAAAAAATATATATTACACCGAGTTGGGTTGTTAAAATTCAACAATAACTAAACAATTAATAACAATCAAACTCAATAACCACAGTGCAAATAAAGAAGGAGAAATAACAGTTCCTACAAAATTAGAAAAAAAATTACACTGTAAACTTTATAAACATTAATAATTAAAATTCTAAACTTTTTCTTATGTTTGTAAAAAAAAAGTTCAAAAGACCACATACTTGTAATTTTCCCAATAAAGAACCACACATAACCCTATAATTCTAAGCAAATAAACTCTAAGCAAAGGATTTAGGGTGGTTGTTGTGTTGAGGGCACATCAGTCATTATTGTACAACCAAATGAGTTCATTTTAGAACCTATTTTAATGATTTAAACTGTTTATATTTTAAAGTAAATCGAATAGACCATACTTATAAAAAATTAAGTTAATTAGATATCGTTAATCTTTTCATCCACTAGCAATTTAGGCCCTAAAAGTCTCTTTCAAAAACCCAAAATTAAATTATATTTAATAAATAGTTTCATGTTTACATGAAGGCTTCGTTTGTCAACTATACATTTTAGCCAAAAAATAAAAAAATCACTATAAGTTATCATATCACTTTCTCTATTTTTTTTACACATCTTTTTATAAAAAATTAAAAAATTACTAAAATGACTTGTCCCTAAACTGAGGCCAAATTTGCATAAAAATGTAATTACCAATCATGATTTTTCAACATACTATTATCAAACTTTCACTTCAAATATAAATTTAAAAACATAATTACTAAACACTGTTTCAGAAAAAGAAAAAAAAAATGTGTTTAATAATCATGATTTTACTATATATATACACATTAGAAGTAACGATATATATGACATGTGCACATATGATTTTTTTTTTTTCTTTTTTTTTTAACAAAACTAAGATATAAATTGTATGATTGAGGACAAGGGAACTATGTTGTCACAACATCCCACTATGATGGTCCGATTGAGATTTGTATCGATTTTATTTTGATAATTTAAATTATTTACGTTATAGAATCCGCTGCATATATTATTCATAAAAAAAATGAGGTTAATCGAATTTGTATAGTCTCATGATCGAACCAGAATTGTTTTTAAAAAAAAATATCAAAATTATGCTAACTATTTTTTTAAAAACATAAATGTGATCTTGTTATAAGTTATAAATCTACTTGACTTGATTTTTTTATAGATAATCTACTCATGAAACCCTACAATATGGACTCACAACTCGGTGTAAGTTCTTATGATTGAATTCAAATTTTGAAAAATTGAAATGAATTTTAAAAAATCAAAAGTTGAGAAAAAAATTTTTAAAAAAAAATTGAATTAAAAAATGTTCAATACCAACTTTACCCTTCACATATATAATAGTATAGATTGATTTATGAGAGACTTACGTGTCGGTCATAATGGAATAGGGGATGCTGCTGCGCACCTCGCGCAGCAGCAACTGTTGTGTGGCAAAATGGACTCATTTCGAGACCCATTTTGATAATCTGAACCGTTCACATTTTAGAATACATCAACTAGAATATGTCTATAAAAAATCAAATTAATCAGATATTATTTACTAATTCATCCACTCACATTTTGTATTCATTTTAATACTTTAAATCACAATTATTATTTATTTTTGTAGATCCAAATGTGAGTGGATGAATGGGTAAACGATATCCGATTAATTTGATTTTTTACAGGCATGTTTTATTTGATGTATTCTAAAATGTGAACGGTTCGGATTATCAAAATGGCCCCCCGAAATGGGTCCATTTTACCGCACAACAGTTGCTACTACGCGGGGTGCACAGCAGCATCCCTAATTCTGGTCATAATAGGTGTACTTATTATTTATTAGGTCCTGTGAGAATTAATGACATTTTTTATCAAATAATATTTAAAAAAATGTTACTAATTATTAATTTTCAATGACATTTTAAAAATTATCACAAAAATGTCACTAATTATAAATTTTAGTGACAATTTAAAGAAATTACCACAAAAAATCAGTAATTTTCAACTTTCGTCAACAGCTTGAAAAATTCGTTATAGAAAAACGTCACTAATTATAAATTTTAATGATAATTTAAAAAATCGTGACAAAAAAAATTCACTAATTATAAGTTTTTAATGACATAAATAAAAAATCATCACAAAAATTATTTTTAGCAATAATTTTGTTAAGATTTATTTTTGAGTAATGCTATATGGACCAATTAGTATACTAACTAGCGTATCAATTGATGATGTGACATAATTTAAGATATTTTTAATATTTATAATTTATATAATAAGTGAAGTCAATAATAATATTATAATTAATGTTGATATATTAATTTATATACTCATTGATATATATAACATCACTCGTCATTTTTAATATGATTGAATGAGAATTAAGTTTGATATCTATTGATAATTTATTTTGAGTAATTCGTGGTAGCTCGAATTATCGTGGCTCGATGTGGCTCGACAGCCCAAAACGACGTCGTTTTGGGCTGTCTATTTTTTTTTTTCTTTTTCTTTTCTTCCTTTTCTTTCGTCTTCTTCGTCGACTGACTTCAAGTTCAACACAGAGGAGAGAGAGAGAGAACGAGAGGGAGAGAAAGAGAGGGAGAGGGAGAGGCCGTCGCCGTCGCCGAGCGCCGATCGCCGCGCCTCCGCCTTCGCCGCCTTCGCCGCCTTCGCCGCCTCGCTGCTCTGCTCTGATCGTCGCCGTCGATCGTTGCCTCCAGTGCCTCGTCGGCTCTGCCCCGTCGCCTCCGCCGCCTCCGCCCCCTCCTCCCCCATTTTTTAGGGCCTCCTCCAGTCCTTCCTCCCCTTCCTCCTCCTCCCCCTCCCCTCCCCTACCCCTCCCCCTCCCCCTCCCCTCCTCTTCTTCGTCTGCTGAAATTCGAGCCGTTTGGCTCAAAAATGTTTCGAGCTACCAATCAGTCCTCATTTATTTTTTACTTTTTTATTTTTGAAAAAGGACTGATTGTAATGTCCCAAAGTCAACCGAAGTCTTTCATATATATAAATCGATTTTTTTTTTTTTAATTTTAAGCCGAACTATACAGGACATCCCGTATTGTACGGTTGTGGTGATAGAAAAACGCCTCTAGTCCAGAACCCAGAAGCAAAAGAGGCTACAGACTTTTTGTGCAAAAAAACAAAATAGGCTGAGACCTAGTTTGACAATTATAGTCCTATGGAGGGAGAGGTTTCCTACATTGTTCATAAGCCACAACTGGGTGTTGCGAAGGCTTGCGTTGCGTGAACTCATTCCGAGCGTATTTTAATAATTTGAAGCGTTTATTTTGTAAAATTAATTGGGAAATCACTTATATAATAAAATCAAATTCATTGAATATCGGTAACCTATGATGATGTCTTAATTGTTTAAAACAAATGGATGAAGTGTCTATTTTAACAAAAAAAATAAATAAACATGATATTATCATGTGATTATAGATGTCAAATTAATTTAATTTTTTTCTTAAACAATATGTTTAATGAATTTTATAAAATTAACAAATTGAATCATCAAAATAAGTTCACGATGAATCCACCAAATAAGTCAACTATGATAAAAAAAATTTTACGATTAGTTAAAAAATGTCCATTTTTTCATCCAGACGTCTTACATATAAAAATTTGAAAAGGTGGTCGGTGGTTGTGACTTTTAAAGAATACTTTTAGCAGAACCTACCACCCACATCAACACACACAGCAACACATACAAATGGAGGACTATGTATTTATAGCTCCCAGCTAAGCTAAACATTCCATATCTAAAACAAGCTTAGTGCTAAGGGCAAGAGAGAGGATAGACTGTCAACATGCCCAACCCACAACCCCCCAATGTCAGAGATGAGAAGTGAGTACAAATTCATGTGTTCTTTTTATTTTTATAAATTATTTATTTGCGATGTTTTTTCTTGATTGATTTCCAATATATGTAATCATTATATTTTACATATATAACTTAGACTAATTTCAACTTGTAACTTATTGGGATTGTACCAAATTCATTTGCTTTGTATTGTTGTTTGCCCATTTTTTTTTAATTAAATGTACTTTGGTATTGTTAAAGTAAATAATGATTAATTGTATGTTTGTTAAAAGAAAAATGCCTAAGATCCCAGTGGGGGTCACTGGGGGTCGTGTGTGTCAGCGCCTGATTGGCCAAAAAAAAAAAATTGTTTTTTTTTTTTTTTTTTTTTTTTTTTTTTTTTTTCAACGAATGGCGCGCTGCCACGTTACTGGGGGTCTGTAGCAGGGCCGTTGTTAAAAATAGTTGAATTGGCCACGTCCGTACACTTATAGATGAGATGTTAACGGGTTCAATTTTACCAAAGACGAAAATTGATAATTTTTCCTTTATTATAGAAACTCTTTGTTGGATTCTTTATTTTTATTTTTGTTTTCTCTCTTATTATAATGGCTCTTTGTTAGGAATCGCAACGGGCCGGGGTGGGGCCGGGGATGACACTTCCTGTCCCCGATTCCCGAAGATAAAAAAAATTCTCGTCCCCAGCCTGAATCCCTGGCGGGAAACGTATCACCTCCCCCGCCTCCTAATGGGGATTGGGTTTTCCCGACCCTGAAAAATCC
Organism: Camellia granthamiana; assembly: GCA_036172215.1. Classification (NCBI taxonomy): domain Eukaryota; kingdom Viridiplantae; phylum Streptophyta; class Magnoliopsida; order Ericales; family Theaceae; genus Camellia; species Camellia granthamiana. The sequence goes on from CM069908.1 coordinate 22,091,114, forward strand.
CCGACATATCTGTTCAACATACACACACAAGAAAAAAAATAAATTAATCTGTATATGGATAGATTTGTTCATCAACAACAGATTTGGACAAATTTGTGTATATGGATAGATTTGTTCATCAACAACAATCACAAAAAAATGTAATCTATATATGAATAACAATCATCAACTTAAAAAAAAAAAAAAAAAACATTTGTTCATCAACAACAAAAGATTTGTTCATTACACACACACACACACATACATATATATAGAGATAGAGAGAGTTGTGCAGATCGGTGGCTTGACGGTTCAGATCGGTGGCTTCACGTCAGTGGCTTCACGGTTTAGATCGGTGGTTTCACGTCGGTAGCTTCATGTCTGTGGCTTCACGGTGGTGGATCTGGATGATGATGATGATGATGATGGTGATGATGATGATGAGAAGTGAGAGAATGAGAAAGAGGGAGAGGGAGAGAGAGAGAGAGAAAGAGAGAGAGAGAGGGAGGGAGATGAGAGACATGGTAACTGTGAGAGGAGGGTTTGGTTTTTATGTGTATATATATATAGAGGGGTAAAATGGTAATTTCACTTCGGGGACTAACGGGGACGAGGACGGGCCGGATACGGGACTGGGACACTAATCCCCGTTCTCGGCCCGAAACTGATCGGAAATTGATTTTTAAATACCATACGCGTCTCGAATTGGGAATATTTTTGAGAAAAAATCGCTCAAATCGGGGTTGGAGGGTCGAGTCCCCATCGGGCCAAGTTCAAATTACCATCCCTACTCTTTGTTAAGTTGCTTGTTACAATTGTATTATTAAACTATATTTATGCTATTAGACCCAAAAAAAAAGTAATATATATTTTACCTATTGTTACTTTATCCCTTTTAATTAAAAATTGTCATATTTCATTTCCCTAATTGTTTGATTTGTTTCAATTTCAACCTTCTATTTAACATTCTATTATGAAAGAGAACAAAAGAGTAATATATAAACTGTACATGCCAATTTTATGATCAAAATACATATTCAAAAGCTAATTTATACACATATATGTGATAAATATGTATATATCTTGTTCTCTCCTCATGAACTTTTTTTTTTTCTTTATAAAAGAGACGAATATATATATATACATATCTCTCACATACATATAAATAAATTAACTCTTATCCCTTCAAAAGTTAATTTATACACATATGTGATAAATAGGAAAGCCTATAATGTGCACCCCTTAGGTGTGCATACCCACATGCACCCTACTACGAATTGGTGAAATTTTATTACAAAATTTTATAACATCAATCACAAAATACTTGCCACAAATTAATGTAATAAAATGTCTAAAATTTTGTAATTCATGCAACAAAAATTTGTGGTTTGGTTACAACATTTTTTATTACACCAATTGTGGTAAGGTTACGCATTTTATGGTTGATGCTATGAAATTTTTAGATAAAATTATGCCAATTTATGATAAGATTCATATAATATACACCTAAAGGGAGATGCACACTATAGAATTTTCCGTGATAAATATGTATATATCTTGCTCTCTCGTCACGAACATTTTTCTTTATATGAGAGGAATATATATACATATCTCCCACATATAGATAAATAAATTAACTCTTGATGGACAATTAGGTCATAAAATTAGTATGTGCAACACACATGCCAATTTCTTTGTCCATCTTCATAACAGAAAGATGAGATTGAAACAAATTTTAAAATTAGAATAAATGTAGCAAGTTTTCTATTAACAGGTTACAGTGACAACAGTTTATAGTTAAGAGGGACAAATATTTGCCCCGCAAAAAGAATTAGTTAACTTTTATTGAAATTTGATATAAAAGCACATAGAATTTGATTAAACTTTGGAGTTTTTTGTTTTTTAGTTTTCTAACATAGCTACTTGTGATTAATTTCTTGTTAAAAAATAGTGAGAAAGAATAATAGTTTGTCATATAGTTGGGATTAATACCTTATTTAAAAATATTTTTATAAAAATACTGAAAAAGAACGATAGCATTGCTCAATTCTTTTTAGTCCACATTTGACTCTTTGGAAAGTGATAAAAACAAATTAGGGGTAATTAAAAAAAAATCTCAAAAATTTGACCCATTGTAATAAAATAAAAAGGATATTACATATCACTGTAATATCATAAAAATAATTATAAATTAATAAAAAAATTTATCAATATTAATAAAAAAAATTATAAAATTTTCAACGATTGTGTACTCTTTTTTTTTTTTTTTTGGGACCCTACATTGTAGTGTAGTTTCCCCTAAAATAAACAATGAATTTATAATTTTATCAATTTATATCGTAATTTTTTATTCTGTTTTTAATCTAAATCATCAACCTATTTCCGTCAAGTAAAATCGATGGATATTAAACTCAATATATATATATAATGTTTAAATTACCCTTTTTTTTTTGTTGAGTTTAATAACTAAAATATAATTTATTTATTCTTTTTTTATCAATTTTACTTAACATGAATAGGCATATTATTTAGATTGCAAACAAATCAAAAGTTTCTAATCTAAATTAAAAAAAAATTAAAAATTAAAAATTTATTTTGTTACAAGTGTTAAAACCCTGAGATTTTTTTTTGTAATTATCCCAAAAAAAATATTACACGGCTCTGTAATAATCCAATACTAGCTTGGGCCATCTAATTAGAAAAGTGAAGGTAAGGCCCAATGTATATTTGGGCTCTATTGGGTTGGTCCAGTAAAGTACATGACCTTTCGATGTATTGTGTATCAAATTACTGGGCTTTGTATGTATTGGTCTCCATGGCTTTGGATTTACAAATGAGGAACTTTTTACATAATTACATTTTAGGACATCACAGTTCTATTCTAGTTGACTTGGCAGTTAAATTAGTGACCCTTTAACTCTATTTATTTTCTGATTTGTTTAATGGTATGAGTTTCAGAATATTGTTATAATATAGATTTAAACTTGGTAAATATATATAGTTTACAATCTGGTCTATATATTTTATTTTTGAAGTAATTTTTGCATTACTTTTTGTGCATTCATGTGCAACCTTATTACATGGTCCCTAAACATGATTCAAAGAATAAGTGTAAAATGATTGTGATGATTGTGATAATTGTGCTAATGATTTTCATAATTGTGCCTTGCAATATAATTAATTCAAAATAATAAAAAAAACCATAACCCTATTGAGTATTTTTTTTCTCCTAACATTTGATTGATACTTTTTGTAATTTTTTGTTTTGTTTAAATAGTGCAAGACAACAAGTTTCTTCCACGGCATTTCACGCTATTTTTATCCTTCTCATCTCCACTATGAGTACTCTCCTCCAAGTCAAGTACCAAAATCAGAATTGTTCTCCATTTGAAACTTATTACAAAATTATGATAGCTTTCATCGTGGCAATGTTCCTCTATGCCATGGCATTAATAGCCGAAATAATAACTCAGACTCAATACACATTCTATGGCGCAATCTGTAGTCAGATCAGTCTATTCTCAGGAGCTCTTGCCTCAATTCTATTGCTACTAGTTCTTGTCCCAACTTTTGGATGGTCTCTTTTGATCTTGTGGTGTATTATCTTTGTAAAGGTATTGCATAACTCAGTTGGTGAATTGACTTACAAAGCACTGTTGAATGTGTTACAAGTGTTGGTGGATCATAACTTAAGAGAGCAACCACACAGATTACTTGTGTAATGGCCTGGTATTTGTTGTATCATGAGTAGAATTGGCAGTCCCATTGTAGCTAAGAATTGTTATCAATGTAGTAAATTGATGACTAGTAGTGTATGCTTGGCATCACAGAAAAGGGTTTTTTATTTTTATTTTATTTACTTTTAATATAGAAAACTCTAATTGATCTATCTTGTCATTATGTAAAGGGTTTTACGAAAACTTTGGATACGATCTATCATTTGTGAATTGCACGTATCAATTAAAGGTTCGTTTGGTATATGGATTAGGGCTAAATTAGCTTATTAAAAGATAATAGACTAATTTACTTAATAAGACAAAATGTCACATCTAAACTATAATTATTTTAATTTTTCTGTTACAACCATCAAATTAACTACAAAAAAAATCCAAAATTCATCCCAAAAAAAACTTTTTTAATCAAACTAGAATAATCAAAAAAATCAGACTAAACAATTTTATCTCAAACGGGCTTGATTTATTTTGCAACCTCGAGAGTCCCACATAAGTCCTCCGAAAATAAACTCATAGTCAATGTAGATAGTACACATTATCACATACAAGAAGTCAATATTTCTTTTTTTTTTTTTAATTTTAACAATATAATACCTACAAGTAGAAAATAAAAATAAAAACTTTAAATATGAGAAAAAAAATAAAACTAAATATTAGTTAAAAAAAAAAATCAAATTAAACATTAGGCTTACTCTTACGGGCTGGGTTTATGGGTGGACTCGGGTTACAAACCTCTAGTCAAAGCTTTAAATCATCTTTTGTGAGTTGGAATGGAATGAACACTTAAGTGGGCTAGAACAAACTATGGAATGAGTTAGTCAATTTGAAAAATATCAAAATTTTTTTTTTTTTTTTCCGCAGCCCATTTGAGAATCCCTACACACAACAACGACTCCAAACATTCCCTGAGAGCTCAAAAAAAGAAAAAAGAAAAAAGAAAAAAGTTAAATATGAAAAATTATTGGGTATTCTCAAAATATTACGTGTTCATACTCTTTTACTAATTATTATTTACTAGGTATTCTTAAAATATCATGTATTCATACTCTTTCACTAATTATTATTTACTATGTTCCTCTATATTTCTCATCACCCAATGCAAAATTATAATACCCAACCTTCTCCACTAATCATTAGATTATAAAATATCACGTAATCCATATTATGGAAATACCCAATAATTATCCAAGCAACCACAATGAGATAGCTAAAAAAGTGTGTTAAAATGTGTTATATGACAAAAAGTGATAAAAGTGGGATCCAAAAATGTGTGTTAAGAGTTTGTTCATTTTAGAGAGTGAGTGGTGGTGCAATGGATATGTTAAAATGTGTGTTAAGAATATATATATACATATTTATATAAATATAGAAGAAGTTGTAGAGGAAGATGGCCGGATGTCCGGTCGGTCAATCAGCCGGTTAACCAGTCAATTTCATTTTTTTTTAAATTTTTTTACTTGAAGGGTCCAAACGTCCGGGGGAATGATCGGCCAGACATCCAGCCAGACGACCCCACGACACTTCCTCACGTCCCCTCTTATCTCTCTCTCTCTCTCTCTTGCTAGCTAAAACGGTAGTCACAATTAACACACAATACTAACAACTAACACTAACACACAAATTAGCAACTCCATTGCAACACAAAACAATGTTTTGAGCTGGCCGAAAATTCGCAACTGACACTAAATAGGAAATTGCACTTTTGCCGACTAAATTTAGTTGATAAAAGTCTATTTTTAATCGGCAAAAGTTTATCGCGACTAATCTTTTTGATCGCCACTTTGGTTGCCAAATGAGGGTCGGGAAAAGTAATTAATGACTAAAAAAATTTTTAGTCGGGAAAAATTCTACTTGCCAACTAAATTGATGGTCGCTAAATGTTACATTACCGCGACTAAACCATTTTGTTGCTAAAACACTTTAGTTGCCAAAAGTGATATTTTCCTGACTAAATAATGTTAGTCATCAATTGTCACATTCCCTGACCAAAAATGTTCGCCAAAAGTAATATTTGCACGACTGAAACTTTAGTCGACAATAGACCTTTTGGCAACCAAACACTTTGGTTGCCAAAATTATAAATTTTACCGATTAATTATTTAGTCGCCAAATGTACCTTTTCGCCTACCAACATTTTGGTCGCCAAATGTGAATAAACACCGACTAATCACTTGGTTGCCAAAAGAGGAAAAACCAAACCAAATTTTTGTCGTCAATTCAATTCCTTTTGTTTATCAAAATAGAAATAAAATATAAAAAGAATTCCATTTGACCTATATGATATATAATCCATCCAAACCATTCAATATAACCTGTAATTTGCAAGAATCATTCAAACCAATAAAATCATCTGAATCATGAACATCCAACAAAATATATAAATCAGCCAATACTTAACTTATTTAATTAAAGGCATAAACTATTATAAGCTTTCATCCACAAGTAATTCCAAACCACATAATCATCCAATTTAAAAGGTCATGTAATCTGTATAATTATCCAATTCACATCCATTTAGTATAAAAATTTAAAACATAACAAGTAGTTGTTATTATGTTTTAAATCTTTATCCATATGCATCTATCCAAAAATATAACTAATAGTCTATCCAAATACTTTCCATACACATCTATCCAAAAATATATAATCCTTAAAAAAATGTAACAAGTGCCAACTAATCCTGTACAATTCAGCTTCATGCACAAGTTCATCCATCTGTACAAAAGAAAAACAAAAATAATGTCAAGTAATTTTTTATGAAAATATTTGCACATCACTCAGATTGTAAAATTGGACAAAAATTGAAAAAGGTCCATAGAAAGTAAAGACAACATGAACAAATTAAAAGACTATCAATACCATTTTGTAAATAAAACAACATTCACAACATTAAAGTTCTATCAATATCAATGCACCACACTCAGAAAAATTCCACGAGTAACAGATGTATGACCCGCAGATTAAATTCTATCAATACAATAATTCTAACAATTGAAATAGATGTTATCAATCAATGCTTGCATTTGGATTTTATACCTTATATTGCAATAACTCGACAACGTAAGTGAATATTTGATCTAGCAAGTTAGCTACTATGACCAACAGGTTATAGCACTTGTGATATTTAAATCTCTAACCGTGTGTCCTATCAATGTGTCGCTTCCTCTCGCAAGTTTGTGTAATCTAGGTTGAGGTGACCGTTATGATCTCTGTGCTGTTTGGGGGCTGTTTTTAAGTTTCATCCCCCAAATGGCCCGTTTTCGCCTTTTTCTCACATTTTTTTTTGTCTAGATCTTTAACTGTACATCCTATCAACATGCTGCTTTCTCTCACAAGTTTGTTTAATCTAGGTCGAGGTGACAAATTGATGAAGGTCTTACTTTAGAACCCGTATAGAAAAAAGAAACACGAACTAACTTACAATCACAACAAAACACAGGTATGATAACTCATGATCTTGTACTCTTGAGTTTGAATCACCCTAAGGGGCCACTGGAGGTTTTCCCAATCGTTTAACTTCAAGGCCTTGGGATTAGTCGAGGTACATGTAAGCTGGTCTGGACACCCAATTATCAAAAAAAGAAAGAAAATAACAATAATAATAATAACAATGGTGATAATGATGGCAACAACAACAAAAAAGGGAAACCAATCATCATGTGTACTATCCCACTATCAAATGCTTAAGCACTAAGAAAAAAAGTTGACTAGCTGAAGATAAAACTGAATTGTATTGATTCAATTTACTATTTAACAATTCTGTGACTAGTACAGACTAAAATTTACAACACTGCCATCTTAATTTATTTTACATCCTTATGAATATGGATGTCTCAGTAACTTAATGTATTAAAATAACTATTTCTAACACCAATATCCGCAAGCCTGCTTACAAGATTCAGTTGATTTTATAAACTTTTCTTATGTTTCTGGAGAAGATTGAACTTGACATGACCATGAGGAAACATACGCACACAGAGATATACAAACATTATTTCCTAAAAATTATAAAGTGGTGTGAGTGCAAAGAAAGTATAGTTGTTTACTTTGCAAAACCCACTTTGCATCTTTGACTTTCTATGGAACAACTGAAATGAAAATAGAAATCAAAATAGAAATGAAAACAAAAATGAAAGCAAACAAGAAAAGGAAAAAGTACCTCAAAAGCCCCAGTAAAAATTGTTTGCATTATTTCTAGTCCTCAATAAACTAAATGATGTGTGTATGTGTGTGTGTGTGTGTGTGTGTGTGTGTGTGTGTGTGTGTAAGTAAGTAAGTAAACAATAAATAAGGTACTACCCATTTATTGAATAGATAAGCAACCGCATTCGACCAATTATTATCAGCTGATAAAAGCAAAATACGATCCAATTTCCCATTGAATTTCGTTGATCTTACAGAGGGCATAGTGCAAACCCACTTAAGAGCATCTCCAATCCTTCATCAAATTTAAATTTGATGAAAAAATTGGTGAAACTAAGATCCAATTTATTATAATGTAGCTACTTAAAATATAGAACATAACTGTATAAACACATTTAGAAAATGAAACTTACTGGATCATTTCTGAAAAAGACCAGTGAGGTGCGTGTTAAAATAAACCACCTTTTCTTCCAAGATGTCCATCTAATTCCTACATAAGAAGAATTGTATGATAGTAACTTAAGATGAAGTCATACTCTTCACAATATGATAATGATGTACCTTAAATGTGATTTTGAATGCACATTTAAAGTAGATGTAAGGCACGTATTATCAACCAGGTGGGTAATAAACAAAAGAGAGAAAACATTGTGTGCCATCCTTCCAAATTTCTTGTAGTTTATCATTCTTATCGGCAATCGAGTAGCATAATGAGGAAGTAAAACACACATTTGGATGATGAAAATAGTGGCCCACTCTTGAAAACCTGTGGGGCAGTAAATTTTAGAACACATAAGTTCAGCTATTTCTAGAAATCAAGACACAAGAGAGACAAACAAAAACAGAAAATATTTGAACCATCAAATTTTGCAATCAATTAATAATCACTTCTAAAATTTTTATTAAAATAACAAAAAAAGTCAGCACTCTTTTTTCCTTGCTCGTCATTATGGTAAATTTTATGTTAGATATATAAGCTTAAACTTAAAAATCTGGTGGTGGGTTCTACAGTTTTACCCTTAAAGTTGAAGCTATTCGCATGCTTTGTTGTATTTTGTTGTATTTTCTTGCAACTCATCAGTTCAGTTATTTTTATCTGTCATAGTCCCTACTTCACCTTAGCAACTTGCCTATGAGAGCATGGTTGCTAAAGCAAGTGCCAGAGCAACTGGCAAAGTGGAACTAATATGTAAGGTTTAAAAAATTGGAGGGGCAAAATTAGAAAGCGAGAAGCAACTAGGAAAAGCAACCTTTTGCTAAGGTGATAAAAGATGGATATATACAGCCAATGATGGGTAAAAGAGAAAACCATTAAAACCAGCTCTGTACACCCTACTTGACAAAGAACACTCTTGTTGGCAATTTGACAAACACATTATCTACAAAAGTTTGTAGATATTTGTAGATAATGGTTAACAACAGTTCAATCCTAATCCCTACATTCATTGAGAGACTTCCATTCTCAAAAAAAATTACCTCAAAGCTAATCAAAATTGTTGTTAAAAGCATTCAATCCAAACAAACCCATCAATAAAAAAATGCCCACAAATATTAATGTAAAATCATAAAAAAAACACAATTGATTAAATAAAACAAAAAAATTAGGTACACATGCAAAATAGGTCTAATAAGAGAAGAAAAAAAAATTGATAAGAAGTAAAAGTTTTCAAATTGAAACATAGAGAGAAAAAGAAATACGTGTCAAGAACAATGGTAGCTAACAGTGGTGTGGTAGTAGGCCAGTAGTTAACCTATTTTCAAAATCACAAAATAGAGTCGAGGTTTTCGATTTGAATAAGTATATATGGACAGTTGAGTAGAGGTCTCTGTTCTATATACATAAAATATAGAGACAAATATGTATAGTTGCACATAGATGTGTTCAGCAGAATCAATAGAGAGAGAGAGAGAGAGAGAGGGAGAAATCCTTTTTCGCTCCAATGGTTGCTGGTGTTCATGTGCGAAGTGGTAACGCTAAAGTTGAAGGATCTGACCGTGACGACATAACGCTGACGAGAAGAGTTGGGCTGAAGTTGTCAGCGTTGAAGATGAACAGTCTGACAATAGTGGAGGCAATGGAGAGTTGAAATTGTTATGAGAGTAATTCTGATATATTGAATTGAATGAATAATACAATAGCAGAAGCCTGTATATATAGGCTGATAAGAAACCTAGATAGGTACATAAGAAGATAGAGATACAACAAGATTGAGATAAGTATAGATAGAGATATATCTACAATACAAATAGATAAGTATAATAATATACAGCTAACACCCCCCATCAAGCTCAAGGTAATAAGGCAGATATCAACTTGAGCTTGGAGAGGAGATCAGAGAAGCGGCCTGGAAGATGAGCTTTGGTGAAGAGGTCGGCAGTCTGATCAACAGAGGTAACAAAGAAAAGATGAACAAGGCCACTAGTAATATGCTGGCGTATGAAATGGTAATCAATCTCAATATGCTTGGTGCGATCATGGAAGACATCATTATGTGCAATCTGAGTAGCACTCTAATTGTCACAATAAAGATTGGTGGCAACAGAATGAGAAACTCCCATGTCAGAAAGAAGCCAACAAGGCCACACAAGCTCTTGAGTATTGTCAGCAAGAGCACGATACTCAGCCTCGGTACTAGAATGAGCAACAGAAGTTTGCTTCTTGCTACGTCAGGAAATGAGAGAGTTAACCAAGAAAAAAACAGATTCCAATAGTGGAACGACGGTCAGTAGGATCCCCGGCCTAATCGGCATCAGAAAATGCATGTAGTTGTAGAGAAGAGTGGGAGGAGTAGTGAAGACCATGAAACAGAGTTCCTTTGAGATAGTGTAAAATGCGAACCAGAGCGTCATAGTGTGGAGAACGAGGAGCAGCCACGAACTGACTGACAATGTGAAAAGCATAAGCAATAACTGGACGAATAACTGTGAGATAGACAAGACTGCCAACTAGGGAACCGTCAAGGGAGGTGAGACAAATCTGAGAATCAACCGGAGTAGTGGCAGTCTTGCAATCGGTAAGACCAGCCCGAGCCAAGAGATCAGAAGTATACTTGGCCTGGGTAAGAAAATAACCAGAGGAATCTTGGGAAATTTCCAAGCCAAGGAAGTAACTAAGCAAACCCAAATCTTTCATCTTAAATTGGCGATTGAGAAACTGTTTGAGACTAAAAAGACCCACCGTGTCATCTCCAGTGATAATCATATCATCCACATAGAGTAGAAGGAGAACAGTACCACGCTCCGTCTTACGTATAAACAAGGCAGAATCATAGGCACTAGAGGAAAAACCAAAGTCACGAATGGTGGAGCTGAACTTGGCAAACCAGGCACGCGGAGCTTGTTTCAAACCATACAAAGCACGACAAAGTTTGCAAACTTTGTTTGATGGAACAGAAGAACCAAGAGGAGGTTGCATATAAACTTCCTCAGTGAGGTCATCATTGAGAAATGCATTCTTGACATCCATCTGAAAAAGACTCCAGTGGTGAGCAGCAGCAACTGCAAGTAAGCTGCGAACTGAAGTAAGACGAGCAACAGGAGCAAATGTTTCCTCATAGTCAATCCCATATTCTTGAGTAAATCCCTGGGCTACAAGGCGAGCTTTGTAACGCTCAATGGAACCATCAGAATGAGTTTTGAGCCTGTAAACCCATTTGCAACTAACAGTACTCTTTCCAGGAGGAAGATCAACCACATCCCAGATATGAGTTTTATCGAAAGCCTGCCGTTCATCAGTCATAGCTTGTTGCCAAAGAGGGTTAGAACAAGCTTCTTGATAGGAAGTAGGTTCATGGATGGAAAAGGCAGTGGAACCAAAAATATAATCACGGAGAAGAACAAAAGGTTGCCTTACCCATGTAGAGTGACGCTCTGGTGGAGGAGGAACCTCAATGGGAGGTGGAGATGGAGAAACCTCCACAAGAGCTGGAGAAGGCGTAGGACCGTCAGCAGACACAGGATCCTCAGGATGGACGATAGGCGCAGGCGACTGTGGAAGCATGGATCTAGAATCTGTATCAAATTCATTAGAAAACAAGTCTATGGAAATATCGGTAAAGGCTGGTGAGTGAGTGGACTGTGGTAGTTGAAACTTGGAAAGTTTGGAGAACATTTTGTGTTCCCAGAAGACCACATGATGGGAAATACGAAGGCGCTTGGAGATAGGATCCCAACAACGATATCCTTTATGTTCTATACCATATCCCAGAAAATAGCAAAGACGAGAACGAGGTTCTAGTTTAATGTGTTCATAAGGCTGGAGTAGAACAAAACAAGCAGAACCAAAAACTTTAAGAGTGGTATAGTCGGGAGGAGAACCATACAAGCGCTCATAAGAAGAAGTGTTGGCAATGACAGGTGTAGGGACACGATTTATGGTGTGAATGGCAGTGAGGGCAGCTTCCCCCCAAAATTTTTCAGGGCAAGAAGAGGAGATGAGAAGAACCCAGGTAGTGTCGAGAATATGACGGTGCTTCCGTTCGGCTCGGCCATTTTGTTGGGATGTGCCTGCACAAGATCGATGAGATAGTGTACCATGAGCTCGAAGAAAAGAAAAAAAATCAGAATCCAAGTACTCCTTACCATTATCAGAACGGAAAATCTTAATAGTACGAGAAAACTGAGTGCGGACCATGGCAGAGAAATCATAATAAATCTACTTAAGTTCAGAGCGATTTTTGAGAAGAAAAAGCCAAGTATAGCGAGAAAAATCATCAACAAAAATCACAAAGTATCTTGACCCCTCCATGGTTGGTGTGGGGGAAGGACCCCAAATATCAGAATGTACAAGATCAAAATGAGCAGTAGAAATAGAAGTACTTTGATTAAAAGGTAAAGAGGTTGTTTAGCAATTTGACAAGATAAACAATCGACATCTTCAAGACGGACATGACCTAACTGACCACTAGAAACCAAAGGTTTCAAATGAAAAAAAGAGACATGTCTTAAGCGACAATGCCAAAGATAAAAAGAAGACATAATAGATGCAGCAGCAGAGAAAGCAATGGAAGCAACAGTAGATGCTTTGTGTGGAATGCGAAGATGTAGAAGCTCGAACAAACGTCCATGCTTACGGCCTATCCCAAGGATCTGTCTCGTCTGAGGGTCCTGCACCAAACAACCATTAGCAGAAAATGTAACGATTAGACCAAGTTCACATAACTGACCAACAGAGATAAGGTTCAATTGAAGAGCAAGAATGTGATAAGTATCAGAAAGAGACACAATGGAAGTAGAGATTGGGCTAATGTGACTAACAGACATATGAGAACCATCAATAGTGTGTATAGGGGGAACAGAAGATGATGATGAGAAAGAAGAAAACATATTGGAGTCAGAAGTCATATGATTACAGCATGTGGAATCAAAATACCATGAAGAGTTACCTGAGATCACTGAACGAGCAGTAAATGGAGGAGTGCCAGATTTGGCGAACACCTGGTTGATAATGGACTCAACATCATCCATAGAGAAGGAAAGAGTAGTGGAATCAGTGGAGTGGTGAGTAGAAGAACCCTTAGAGGCAACAGCAGCAGAGCAAGAACATTGGCCAGAATTGGACTGATACCGAGAACGAGAAGACTTAGTCTTAGATGAAGCAATAGAAGGAGCTCGAGGACAACTGCTTTGGAGATGACCCGGAGCAGTCTTGTGACACGTCAAGCATTCGCGAACCTGGCACTGAACAAGAGAATGATTGGCTGGCAAGCCGCAGTTGTGACAATAAATGCATAGACTAGATGGCTGAGGAGATGAAGAACTCTGAGATGAAGGCGTTGCAAGAATAGAATCCATGGTTGGAGATTTGAGAATCCCAAAACGAGTCTCCTCTAATAGTAGCTCAGCAATGGCTTGCTCTAAAGTGGGCAAGGGCAAACGATGGAGCAAAGAAGTACACACGGGCTCAAAAGTGCTATGAAGAGCTATAAGAAACTGCAATAGCCGCTGATGATTCCGATAGGCAATAAATAATTGTGCATCATCAGAATGAGCCCATAGAGGTTCAGAAAGAGCGAGCTAGTCCCAAATAGATGACATTTGGGATAAGAAGTCATTGAGAGATTGACCAGGTGCCTGGCACATGTGATGAAAAGTTTGTAATAGTTGATACTGATGAGCATGTCTAGTGGTCTGATAACGTTCATTCAAGAAATCCCAAATTGCTTTGGCAGGAGAGGCAAGGGAATTATCTTCCTGAAAGCGTCCAAACTGAAGGTAGATGGAAGGAACTGAGGTAGCCTGGAACCATGTGATAATCTGATAATTCTTACTTTCCCATTCGTCAAGACGGTCATCGAATGCAAAGTCAAGCTCATCTTCCTTCTGGTTGGGTTTGAGAAGAGTACCAGTAATGATCCGCCAAAGGCGTTTGCCTTTGATGAAGCTAGAGAGAGCTTGAGCCCAACTAACATAATTGGACCCATAAAAAATAACAGAAACAGATTGGATGTTCTCAGTACAATCCATAATTTCAAAAATGGAGGTCACCAATAGAATCAGAAGGTTGGAAAACCTTAGGGATAGGTAGGGCTGATGTCAGCACTGTGGCTGTGATGATGTCAGCAGAGAGACAGTGGCTGAGTAGGGTTGACGTTAGCGGCCGATGAGGGTTGACGTCAGCGGCTGAAGATGAAGAGAAACGGCTGAGGAAGCCGGGGGGAAGCTGAGGTAGGGGCCACGCGGCTAGGAGAAGCTGGGCGGAAGCCGATGAGGATTCGGCTGATGCGGAAGCCGATGGCGATTGATGTGGAAGCCGACGGCTAAACCGAGGTAGGATCGGCTGAGGCGGAAGCCGAGGGACCGAAGCCGAGGAAAGCTGGCTTTGGCTGAGATGTGTGCGGAAACGTGCTGCGACTGGAAGCGACGTCAATCGACGCGCTTCACTTTGGGAGGCGCGTGAGGGCGCATGGAAGTGCTGATGGTGGTGATTTTGGCGTCGTTGTTTTCGTCTTGAAGAGTTGAAGAGGCTGGTGTAGTCCAAATGTGAAAACAGTGATGGACAAGAAACGTAGAACCCAATAAAGACCAACGTGAAACAGAATCAAAACTGCCAGACCAATAAAATAAAATAAAAAAATGTGATAAAGACGAAGAAAAGACTAGGAGAAAACCCTATGCTCTGATACCATGTTATGAGAGTAATTCTGATATATTGAATTGAATGAATAATACAATAGCAGAAACCTGTATATATAGGTTGATAAGAAACCTAGATAGGTACATAAAAATAATGCATATACCTTGCAATCGATGATAACAGTCTTTGGGGTTGTTGTGCTCGGAGACCTTAGCCAAAGCAAAGACCTTGCCGTCGCCACCCATTAATGTAAGATAACTAGAGATCAAAGAGATAGAGAGAGATGTGTAGCCCTTTGTTTGTTGGCCTTTGCTCTCCCAATACACACACACACACAGTGTGTGTGTGTTGGTGTGTATCTACATATGTGAATACATATATATATGTGAAAAATATATATTGGTACACAAATCGTGACTAAACATTTTGGTCACTAATTAATTTTATAAATCCCTCAAAAATTTGAAATGTTTCCCTCCAAATATTTTAGTTTTTTGGCGACTAAACATTTTTTTAGTCATTGAAAATAAATTTTTGGCGATCCAACTTTTGGTCGCCAAAGATAAAAAGTAAATTTTTGTTCTTTATTCGGCAACTAAATAATTTTAGTAGCCAAAACTAACTATACAGTGATTAAAATATTTTTAGTTGCTGAAAATAAATTTTTTGCGACCAAAAAAGATAGAAAGTAAATTTTAAATTTTCATTCGACAACTAAATAATTTTAGTAGCTAAAACTAACTGTACAGCGACTAAACATTTTTTCAGTCGCTGAAAATAAATTTTTGGCGACCAAACTTTTGGTCGCCAAAGATAAAAAGTAAATTTTTATTTTTCATTATGCGACTAAATAATTTTGGTAGCCACAACTAACTATACAGTGATTAAAATATTTTTTAGTCACTGAAAATAAATTTTTGGTGACCAAACTTTTGATCGCCAAAGATAGAAAGTAAATTTTTGTTTTTCATTCGGCGACAAAATAATTTTAGTAGCCAAAACTAATGTTTTTCATTCGACGACTAAATAATTTTAGTAGTCAAAACTAACTATCGAGCGACTAAAAATTTTTTTAGCCGCCAATTGTGACATTTTTAGCGACTAATTTTTTTTTTAATCACTAATAATCAATATACCTCGAGTAAAAAAATTAGTAGCTAAATATTATACTTTTACCGACTAATATAATTTTTGGTCGTCAATTTCACAACTTTTGACAACTAAATTTTTTTTAATCACTCAATTTAATTGTTAAAAGTGTAATTTGTTGTAATGTAACAACATCTACCTGGTCCATCACTGATGCTCTCAAAAATTTAGAAAAAAACCAGGGAGTGGATCCCTCATAATGCGGTGCCGCAATGTAAGAAAAAACTAAAATCTTATTTTATTGTTTTGTTTGTTTTATTTTTGGGTGCAATGGAAGGAAGCTGAAAATTCAGTGTTGCTATAAATATAGCCCAAGTGGATCTACATATAGAACTCCCACAAAATTGAAAACTGTATTTATATCCAGGTGATTGAAAGGAGAGATATGGGCTGTGAAAATGCTCAGCGGACTACAATGGAATGCTAGGGATGACAAGTAAGTATATATATATATATATTATAAATTCATCTTCAAAAATATTATTTTAGTATTTCATTCTGTTAAAATATATCTAGAATATATTATTTTTCATATTTGTTAAGTTTTCATATTTTTATAGATCAATTGTGATAGAGATTATATATATA
The DNA here is from genome assembly GCA_036172215.1 of Camellia granthamiana. Lineage (NCBI taxonomy): Eukaryota > Viridiplantae > Streptophyta > Magnoliopsida > Ericales > Theaceae > Camellia > Camellia granthamiana. The sequence continues at coordinate 22,107,782 of CM069908.1, forward strand.
GGTTACAACAATATTATTCAACATTATTCAATATACAGAGATTCTCTTTTTTCTTCTCACTCCATACAATTATCTTAACACATTCAATGCATCTTCTTGTATTTCGCTCTCACAATCACATACCTGCTAATGTTTTGCGCTCTCTCTCTCTCTCTCTCTCTCTCTCTCACTCTCTCTCTCATACTCATATTTTTGTTGTTGTTTTGCTTCCATAGACCTTTATATTTCTCAACTCATAATATTTTGAAGTCATAGATGATGGGGACTCTTAATTGGTCAAGTGCTATTCTTTTGGTCTTTTGGGTTGGTTGGTTAAAGTGAATTTGTGAAATTTAATTTTAAAAAAGTTCATACAAACAAAGGATCTATATCGGTCTGGACCAAATTAGCATGTGAAAATAGTATCGTAGTCCACTTGTGGGCTAAGAGGGCCAAAAACTTCATGCCCAAGTCTTGCCTAAGAAGCTCGGCCTAGACAGACTAACAGGTTGATACTCAAATTAAGCGTTACGAATTAAGTTTCTTATATATTTTTTAATTTTTATTTATTTACTTACTTTTTTCCTTTTTTTTTTTTTTTCCTTTTCCTATCAAGCTCAAGAGTCGGGCAAGGCTTTGATATCTAGGCCGAGCCCCAAGTGCAGCCAAATTTGGGCCAAGCCATCATGCTTGGGGAATAAGCTTGGATCAAGCTAATGAGATCATGGGCTTTCCAGATGAACAATGACTCTTAACATCACTCAAGTCTTCCCCCCTTTCCCATCACAAAAAATGGCTAATTATTTTTTATTTTTATTTTTTTGCACTTCGTAGGATATTAATGGATGAGTAAGTTAGGTTAAAGCACATATGCTCGAATCCAAACCTCTCCTTAGAAACTTAGGGGTTGTTTAGGATATTCTAAATAAGTGTACTTTTTGACTTTTTATGAAATATGGGTTGGGTTTAAAATGATATGGTAGAGAGGTGATGTGACTTAAATAGGATAGTGACTTTTTGACTTTTTTTGAAGATGCCAAACTTAGCCTTAGTGCTACAATCACTAGAGTTACATATGATCTAAGGAAATGCAGTGGGATTTTCATATATATGATATATCCATATAGAGTGATGTTATAAATGAGAAATACTATCTACTAAGAGCATCTCTAGCAATCTCCCTAAACCCATCCTTTACCTATTTTAAGGGGTTGAAATCACTTTATACACCTCCAGCAACTTCCCTAAACAATTCCCTAAACTAGTTTTTGCTACAGTGACTCCCTATTTGTAGGGAGTCATTGTAATTGTTGAAAATGGTTATAAAATTCTGGGTAAAACCAGAATTTTTTCCTAAGTTTGGTCTATTTTTTAGGTGGGCCCCGTGCGTCGATTTACGCGGGTCAAAGTGGTAACGCGTTCTATGCCGCGTTGTGATTCACGTGGTATATTTGGTTGCTCAAAACCATTACCGAGTGAATGGGAAATTGAAGCCAAAGTATGTTCCATAGAAATGGAGTTTTGGTGGAAAGTCCTTAAAGGTATTGAATAAAGCTTGTCCCATATTGATTTGGTGGGAAGTTTTGAATGGGTTTATAAGGTATAGGTTTGGTACTTGGGGTGTGCCCCAAGGGGTACCCAAGTGTTTTAGAGAGAGACGTTATAGGCAAAATGGGCTAGACCAATTGGACCCAAAAATCACCACACGCACACCGCCGCCATCCGTCCGGTCGGGTGGGTGTATGGTTGGGCTGGGCTTATTCGGCCCAATACTAATCTTTTTGGGTCAAAAACATTTGAATTAAATTTTATTTTGTGGAAAAATAAAATCCAGAATTCAAATTAAATTCCGGAATTAAACTGGTCCGATTTTTCCTATACACCCAAACAAGGCCCTTCCCGTTTTTATATGTTTAAATTCAAATCCACCAGAATTCAAACCAAACAGTGCCTTAAACAGTTTTGTATATGTTTAATTCAAATGAACAGGTACTGTACTTGTTTAATTCAAAATGGAAAGCCACCAATCCAACTATAAATAGACTAACCCCCCATTTGGATTTTTACTCCAATTTTTCATACTCCATCTTCTGATATAAATCTCTGCTTTTTGCTGCATTAAATTTCTGAAAGAAAGAGTGTAAACACTTAGTGTGTTCATAAGGCAAACAATTTGTAGTGCTGCTATTGTTTGTAGTAGATCATTTTATCTTGGGAGATAGACGTCCGTATTCTAAAAGCACCGTGGAGAGGACGAATCTGTCTTAAGGACACAGTGTCAAACACTGGACTTGAGTATTCAAAGAAATTAATCAAGTAAGTTGTTTAATTTATTATTCTGTTTTATTTGTTTATTTAATCAGATTTTAATTTTGTTTTTGTAACAAAATAAAATCTGTTTTTATTTATTTATTTATTCTTTATTTCGAGTTTGATTTTTGTAATCAAACAAATTCTCTCATTTCCTTTATTTCTTTATATTCTAATTGTTGTTTAGTACACAACATAATTTAATCTACTTAAATACAGTGAAGATTGTCCTACAATCTTAAGACAGAATCGTTTTTGGTGTCTTCATTGTATTTAAATTTTTGTGATTACATAAAGACATATTCTGGTTGGAAAAACAAATAGTGTTTATGCTATTTGACAGATAGTAGTAATATACTGTCTCTTTTCTTTGACAACTAGTAGTAATATACTGGTGTCATTAACAATTGCAGAATATTAATTTGTGTTACAGAAAATTATTGTGGTATTTTATTTTTCTAGTTTTAGTAACAAGGAAAATAAAATTATTTTGTGTTATCATTTATTTTCTGGTTTTAGTAACTAGAAAATTAATTTCTGTTTTGATTTTATTTCTGATTTTTGTGATCAAAGATTATGGCTACTACAACTGAAACTGCAACTGGTAGTGGTACTCCGATTGTTACACCAACACCGGTCCCTATCCAGAATCATGTTCATGTACCAATCAATCATGGAGAAAAATCAAAAAAATTTAATGGTACCGAGTTTAAGAGATGGCAGCAGAAGATGCTGTTCTATCTTATAACTCTTAATTTGGCCTGATTTCTCCATAAAGAGGCTCTAGCACTTAAAGAGGGTGAGAGCGATCGGCAAGTTGTTGCCGCTGTAGATGCTTAGAAACATTCAGATTTCCTGTGCAGAAACTACATTCTCAATGGCCTTGACAATATGTTGTATAATGTATACAGTCCTCTGAAAATAGCAAAAGAACTGTGGGATTCTTTGGAGAAGAAATACAAGACAGAGGATGCCGGCACGAAGAAATTTGTTGTCGGTAAATTTCTGGACTTTGTTATGGTAGACTCCCAAACAGTAATTTCTCAAGCTCAAAGTTTTCAATTAATTTTACATGAAATTCATTCTGAGGGTATGTCTCTGAGCGAGTCTTTCCAAGTCGCTGCTTTAGTGGAAAAGTTACCACCTGCTTGGAAAGATTTCAAAAATTATTTAAAACATAAACGCAAAGAGATGACCATGGATGAACTTATTGTAAGATTGAGAATTGAGGAAGATAACCGTAAGGCTGAAAAGAGGAATAGGAAAAATCCCATTGAGTCCAAGGCTAATGTGGTTGAACAAGTTCATAAACCACATAACAAAAAGAGGAAATTTACTGGAGATGGTCCTAAACAAGGCAATAGCAACAAGAAGTTCAAAGGAAAATGCTATAACTGTGGCAAAACTGGACATCAAGCTTCTGGCTGCCGCCGCCCTAAGAAGGATCATGGAAGTATAAACAAGAAGACCACCAATCAAGCCAATGTGATAGAATTGGATTACATCTCTGACGGGGTGAATGACATCAACCTCTCTGCTGTGGTGTCTGAGGCTAACTTGGTTGGAAATTCCAAAGAGTGGTGGGTTGACACTAGAGCAACTCGTCACATATGTGCGGACAAGAAGATGTTCACTACCTACAATGAGGCTGCAAATGGTGAACAACTTTTCATGGAAAATTCTTCTACTTCTACTGTGGCTGGACAAGGAAAGGCGATCTTGAAGATGACATCAGGGAAAGAACTGATCTTGAACAACGTAATGCATGTACCTGACATCCGGAAGAATTTAGTTTTTGGTTCTTTGTTAAGTAAAAATAGTTTTAGGCTTGTTTTTTAGTCTGATAAATTTGTATTAACAAAGAGTGGTATGTATGTTGGTAAGGGATACATGAGTGATGGTCTCTTCAAACAAAATGTAATGACAGTTGTACCGAAAGTTGCTATGAATAAGAATAACACATCTTTTGCTTATATTCTTGAGTCAAATTTATGGCATGGTAGATTAGGACATGTGAATTTTGATGCTTTACGTAGATTAATTGGTTTAGATTATATACCAAAGTTTGAAATTAATCCTAATCATAAATGTGAAATATGTGTAGAAGCGAAACTAACTAAGGCTCCATTGAAATCGGTTGAAAGGAAAACCGAACCTCTAGAATTAATTCATACTGATGTATGTGATCTAAAATTTATTCAAACTAGAGGAGGCAAAAAGTATTTTATAACATTTATCGATGATTGCACAAGATATTGTTATGTTTATTTACTTAGAAGTAAAGATAAAGCCTTAGAAATGTTTAAACTCTACAAAACAGAAGTTGAAAATCAACTTGGTAAAACCATTAAAATGGTTAGAAGTGATAGGGGTGGTGAATATGATGCACCATTAAATGAATTTTGTGCACAACATGACATTATTCACCAAACTACAGCCTCTTATTCTCCACAGCAAAATGGAATTGCTGAAAGGAAGAATAGAACTCTAAAAGAAATGATGAATTCCATGTTACTAAGTTCAAGCTTACCACAAAACTTGTGGGGGGAAGCAATATTGTCTGCTAATTATGTTCTTAACAGAATACATCATAAGAAAACCAATAGCACTTCTTATGAATTATGGAAAGGTCGACCGCCTTCCTACAAATACTTAAAAGTGTAGGGGTGTTTGGCAAAAGTTGAAGTTACTGTTCCTAAAAAGACTAAGATTGGACCAAAAACAGTAGATTGTGTGTTTATTGGTTATACTCAGAATAGTAGTGCATATTGGTTTCTGACTTATAAATCAGAAATACCTGATATAAATGTGAACACTATTATAGAGTCAAAGAATGCTGTGTTTTTTGAACATGTTTTTCCTTACAAGAAAGGACAGGAATTAAGTTCACAGAAAAGAACTTATGATTGTACACAAAGTCAAGAGACTAATGACAATCAAACACGAGAGACTATTAATGGTCTCGATCAACAGGATTTAACTGATGATGAACCAAGACGAAGTAAGAGAGCGAGAACATCAAAATCCTTTGGTCCAGATTTTCTGACATACCTGTTAGAAAATGAACCTCAAAGCTTTAAGGCGACAATGACAGGTCCTGAAGCACCTTTGTGGAAAGAGGCTGTTAATAATGAAATTGAATCCATTATGCAAAATCATACTTGGGAATTGGTGGATCTTTCACCAGGTTCTAAACCTCTTGGATATAAATAGATATTCAAGAGAAAAATGAAAGCAGATGGTTCAATTGACAAGTATAAAGTAAGACTTGTAGTTAAAGGTTACAGACAAAATGAAGGTCTGGACTATTTTGACACATATTCCCTTGTGACAAGAATAACATCCATTCGCATACTTATTTCTATAGCAGCGTTGTTTAATTTAGAAATACATCAAATGGATGTTAAGACAGCTTTCTTAAACGGTGATCTAAATGAAGAGATCTATATGGAGCAACCTGAAGGGTTTGTAGTATCAGGGCAAGAAAATAAAGTTTGTCGACTTGTAAAATCTCTTTATGGATTAAAACAAGCACCTAAGCAATGTCATGAAAAATTTGATCATGCAATGCTTACTAATGGGTTTAAAATAAACGAATGTGACAAATGCGTCTATGTTAAAAACACTGACCAGGGATATGTCATAGTTTGTCTTTATGTGGATGACATGCTTATCATTGGAAGCAGTCAAAACATGATCAAATCAACCAAGCAAATGCTTATCAAAAGATTTGATATGAAAGATATGGAGGTCGCAGATGTTATATTAGGAATGAAAATTACTAAAACATCTGACGGATATGCATTATCTCAATCTCGTTATATTGAGAAAATTCTTAATAAATTTATTAAGAATGATTTGAATTTAGCTAGAACACCTATAGACATCAGTCTTTATTTATCGAAAAATAAAGGTGATGCAGTGTCTCAGTTAAAATACTCCCAAATCATTGGAAGCCTAATGTACCTAATGAATTGTACTCGTCTTGATATAGCTTATGCTATCAGTAAATTGAGTAGGTACACTAGTAACCCCGGAGAAGACCATTGGAAAGCGATCATTCGGGTTCTTAGATATCTAAGATTCACCCATGATCATGGTTTGAACTTTACTTGATATCCAGCAGTACTTGAAGGTTATTGTGATGCAAATTGGATATCGGATACTAAAGATTCAAAATCCACAAGTGGATATGCCTTCACTCTGGGAGGCGCTGCTGTTTCTTGGAAGTCCACGAAACAAACATGCATCGCACGATCCACAATGGAATCCGAGTTCATTGCTTTAAACAAAGCAGGAGAAGAAGTAGAATGGCTTCGTCACTTCTTAGAAGACATTTCAATGTGGCCAAAACCTGTGCCAGCTATTTGCATTCATTGTGATAGTCAATCTGCAATAGGCAGGGCACATAATCATATGTATTACGGTAAGTCACGACATATTCGTCGTCGACATAATACCGTTAGGCAGTTGTTGTCAAATGGAATAATCTCAATAGATTATATAAAATCTAAAGAGAATATTGCGGATCCGTTAACAAAAGGTTTGACAAAAGAGCTCGTGTATAGTTCATCGAAGGGGATGGGATTAAAGCCTATTACATAAGAGTCGTCATAATGGTAACCCTACTTATATTAAAGGGACAACTAAGTTATGTATGGCTCGCCAGAAATCACCAAGGGATTAAAATTTCCCTACCCATTCCTATGGTGAGAGTGATATCTGCAACATATGTTGTCTGCAGGGGTATAAAGATAAGCTTTGCTTTTAATGATTACTTATATCTTGATTTATGTATAAAAGTCAAGACGAGTATAAGGAGATACTCACAATAAGAATCACCTATATGAGTGTTGAACTGGGGCCGGTTCTATGAGAATGAAAGAGGCTACATTCTCTAGAAACACTCATAAAAACCAGGAGCGTTCAAGGCTAAAATGAACACAACAGTGAGAACCACGATGTGTTAGAAGATATTTTGTGTGAACTCTATTGTCTTGGCTTACACAAACGGCTGAACAATTCAAGGCATCGCATCCATTGGTTAACCAGTAAGTCCGATAGGTTATCACTAGGGAAGGTTCAAGGCCGAAAACTACCTATCCTGATGCAAGATATTTTTGACTTATACTCTTTCGATAAAGTCTGCATATTGTTGCATTTCCGTTGTCATCAAATTCCATTTATGTGGGAGATTGTTGGAAATGGTTATAAAATTCTGGGTAAAACCAGAATTTTTTCCTAAGTTTGGTCTATTTTTTAGGTGGGCCCTGTGCGTCGATTTACGCGGGTCAAAGTGGTAACGCGTTCTATGCCGCGTTGTGATTCACGTGGTATATTTGGTTGCTCAAAACCATTACTGAGTGAATGGAAAATTAAAGCCAAAGTATGCTCCATGGAAATGGAGTTTTGGTGGAAAGCCCTTAAAGATATTGAATAAAGCTTGTCCCGCATTGATTTGGTGGGAAATTTTGAATGGATTTATAAGGCATAGGTTTGGTACTTGGGGTGTGCCCCAAGGGGTACCCAAGTGTTTTAGAGGGAGACGTTATGGGCAAAATAGACTAGACCCATTGGACCCAAAAATCACCACAAGCGTGCCGCCACCGCCGTTCGGCCGGGCTGGGCTGGGCTTGTTCGGCCCAATACTAATCTTTTTGGGTCAAAAACATTTGAATTAAATTTTATTTTTTTGAAAAATAAAATCCAGAATTCAAATTAAATTCCGGAATTAAACTGGTCCGGTTTTTCTTGTACACCCAAACAAGGCCCTTCCCATTTTTATATGTTCAAATTCAAATACACCCGAATTCAAACCAAACAGTGCCTTAAATAGTTTTGTATCTATTTAATTCAAATGAACAGGTACTGTACCTGTTTAATTCAAAATGGAAAGCCACCAATCCATCTATAAATAGACTAGCCCCCCATTTGGATTTTTACTCCAATTTTTCGTACTCCATCTTTTGATATAAATCTCTGCATTTTGTTGCATTAAATTTCTGAAAGAAAGAGTGTAAACACTTAGTGTGTTCGTAAGGCAAACAATTTGTAGTGTTGCTATTGTTTGTAGTAGATCATTTTATCTTGGGAGATAGACGTCCGTATTCTGAAAGCACCGTGGAGAGGACGAATCTGTCGTAAGGACACAGTGTCAAACACTGGACTTGATCAAATAATTATTCAAAGAAATTAATTAAGTAAGTTGTTTAATTTATTATTCTGTTTTATTTGTTTATTTAATCAGATTTTAATTTTGTTTTTGTAACAAAATAAAATCTGTTATTTATTTATTTATTTATTCTTTATTTCGAGTTTGATTTTTGTAATCAAACAAATTCTCTCATTTCCTTTATTTCTTTATATTCTAGTTGTTGTTTAGTACACAACAGAATTTAATCTACTTAAATACAGTGAAGATTGTCCTCCAGTAACTCCCTTATATCTGATAAATTCTTATTTTATTTCGATGAAGGCGTAAAGGGGAAGTCCCTCGGACATCGCCCGAATGTCTCGTGAGAGTCCTAGCGCTAAAGAAGAAAAATGTCCAAAATTAGCTTGATCGGTTGACCGCCTGGTCGTCCAGCCGGTCAACCGCCCCTGTTTGTTTTCCTCTGTTGCTTCCTGCTATGCTGTTGCATGTTGTGCTGTTGCATTTGTTTTTATTATTTTATTATTAAAAAAAATATTTAAATTTAAAAATAATGAACAATATTATTTTAATAGAATAGAGAAAGAATAGAGAGTTTAATGAGAAAAGTAAATAAAAAAGTGATTCCCAAAATAAAAAATGAATTTTTTAATAATATTTTAGGATAAAATTTCAGTAAACTGATGAAAATACTCTAAAAGATTATTACTTCGGAAGTGTCCGGCGTTTTTAGTGTATATTGTAGATTTAAGCTTAACGTTAGGTAGGCCACATTCAAGATATTTGATTAATCATTTCAAATTTTGAGTACTTTTTTGAATAAAAATTATAAATAGGTTAGTTTTATATAAATAGAACACCAAATTATATTAGTGTATTTGTAATTTGTCACTTGTATTAATTTGGTCATTATAATTCTAATTATCTCAATTTAATTCTTGAAGTTTTCAATTTGTGTTAAAAACAACGACAAATTAAAACAATACTCCCAGTAGTTTACTTGTATAAATTTAGTCATTCTAATTATAACTATTTTACCCTTTAATTTTACATTTTATATCAAATTAGTCTTATTGTTAACGTTTGTCAAGATATTTGAAAAAAAAAAAATTGTTACATACTCCTTATGTGCCCATTCACATGGACCAAAATAGAAAAATGAATAATTACATAGGTTACATGGAAATTTTTCTATCTTCTCTCTCATTTTATGTATACTAGCATTTGAGTCCACGCGATGTGTATACTATTACTTTTTGAAATCGGGAAGAGATTTGACGAATAGAATTGTAAAGAAATTTTTTTTTGAATGTTTTACATATTGGTCTCTTTTTGTGGTAAAGAAACACAAACAAAAAAGTTATCTCATGCATTGGGTATTTTGGGAAAAATTTACTGTAATATTACATCAAGTCAAGTGTTCACATGTATAACAGTATAGATATGCAATATATATAGACACACGTTACTCCAATTTAGTGCAAGAGTTTAGCTAAATGGTCGGGTTTAGTAAAAGAGAGAGAGAGAGTGAAGGATATGTTGGTTTGGGCCCTCTATAAATAAAATCCTGGTTTCATCTATATCTATACCTAATCTAACTTTTCCTAATTATCCATATAATGGTGACTAAATTATTGTAATTTTCTTAATAATAGGATTAGCAGCATCTCCAAATTAGGGGTAATTATCTAATATAGGAACCCAAGATAAGTTTCAATACATATGGAGTCTATAGGTTGGCCTGTTAACTACATGGCCTTATCTGTTTTGGGTCTAAAAGTTATCAGGCCATCGGGCTAGGCTACTTAAAACCTAGTTGGAGTAAAGTGCCTTCAAAAATGCCTTTAAAATGACTCGTGTCCGTTAGGTGAAGGATAATTGAATAATTGAGATTTGAAGTTTGTAATCTAATTTTTAATTTTAGCTTTAGTTTTAGTGTTTCCCACTAAACTAGTTTGATTTGTAAAAAAATTGAAGCAAAAGCATTCAACCAAACAAATCATGACGATTTGTGTCAATTAGGAGAAGAAGAGATGAGATTTGAAACTTGCGATCTAACTTTTAATTTTAATCTCAGGTTTTTTTCACTAATTTAGTTTGATTTAAAAAAAAAAAAAAAAAAAATTAAAACAAGAGCATTCAGCCAAGCTTGTCAACTCATGTCGATTAGGAAAAGAAAAACTGAAATAGTTGAGATTTGAACTTCGTGATCTATTGAATAGAAATAGAGAACATAGTCACAAACTGATGTTAAGTCAACATTGACTCAAAATACAATTTGATTGGCGAGCCATGTCATGTCTCCAAAAGGGTAAAGCTATAGTGACTTAAAAGAGTACAATACCGAATCATCTTTTTCTTGATCAAGTGAAGAATATCACATCACAACCATGTTGAAGGTCCAGGTTAAGTTTGTCATTCTTCATTTGAAAAGCTGCCTGTCACTCTAACAATAAGCATCCCTAGCTTAATCAGAGAAATACAAATGTGTTTTAAACTGTTAACATGAACAAAACAATCGTTTATCTAAGCTAGTTTTCATGAAGAGAGGAAAGATTGTGATGATGCCTAGCCCACAACAATCAACAAATGCTAGAGATGGAAAGTAAGTACAAAGTCTTTTTGTTTTTTTTTTTTTTGTTTTAGATTAAATTTGCAACAAAATTTTATATAAAAAATTACAAAAAAAAAAAAAAAAAGAAGCTCAGGTGTTACCTTTTGAACAAAATAAATTTTGAGTTTTTTATTTTATTAATTTATTTTAATCTTTTGATTTGTTTCTAATTTAAATTATCCGTCTATTTTCATTAAGTAAAATTAACGAAAAAAATATTTAGTCATTAAACTCAATGAAATCGATATTTTAGGCATTTTTCGTACACCTACATTGAGTTTAATGACTAAATAATTTTTTCGTCAATTTTAATTAACAAAAATAGGCAAACAGTTTAAATTAAAACAAATCAAAATATTAAAATTTAAATTTATAAAATTAAAAACTTAAAATTTATTTTATTTATGATTTTCCTAATTTCAAATTTTATTTTATCAGTTGTTAACTTTTTTTTAAAAGTAATTGCGAGTGCATATGCTATGAGTGTGTAATTTTATATCTAAAATTTTGAACTTGATCAAAATGAAGGTGATTGATTAGCGTAACCATCCAGTCTCACATAAAAATTGCATGAATAAGCTTAGGTATATGAGCACCGCTAATTTGTTACTAACACCTTGTTTGAGACGTCAATATTTTTTTATTAAAATAATTAAAAGTCAAAAAATTAAAATATATTTGACATGCACCAATAAAAGTTAAGAAATCCTTGTATCAATTTAAAAGGATAAAACTATCCTTCTGAGTATATAGGTGTTTACACTTTGGGAATGATAAATCGAAAAAATAAAGCAAAAACAAAGGTATGACCTCTCATTCACGTTTTTCTATTTAACTAAAAAAGGTTGTTTCAAAACAAATTATTATTTTTTAATCTCCCAAAAAAGATAAAATAAAAAATTCACCAAAAAGTTAATCCTAAACACCCACTAAAGTAACTTAGGCTTAAACATTTTGAGTCATATTGGTGGACTCATCTTTTCTGGATTATCAACCACTTTTCAATTGTTTTCGAAATAATTTCAAAAAAAAAAAAAAAATGTGTATCAAACATATATATATATATATATATTTTTATTTTTTTTATCAAAAACAAATATAAATGTATTTAATATTTTTTATAAATAAAATATAATAAACTATAAACATTAACCAACGATATCTTCACTGCAACAAAAACAAGGTACGATAACGTTTTTTTTTTAATTTTTTATTATGGCGTTTAAGATGATGTGTTAAATTTTAAAAAGACAATGCATATCCAACGCTGTTACATATATATATATATATCTCTCTCTCTCTTTCTCCCTCGCTCGAATTCTCTCTTATTCTCGCTCTTTGTACTCATCTCTCCATCAGATCTATGAAAGTTGTCAAAGATTTAAAAGTTGATTCTTGAAGATTCGAAAGTTGATCCTCCATATTTGCAGTTGTCTCTTCCGATTTTGTGAGTTTCTATTCGTTTAGGTTTTTTTTTAATATTTTTATTTATTTAATACATTTTAACTCAAATCTGGCTTCTCTCTTTTGTGTTGCTAAACTCGAACTCAAATATGTAAGTTTAACTTTAATTTCGAACATGTATATATGCATTTGTTTTGTATGAACTTAGGTTTCTGATTTTTCAGACCTGCTTGAGTTGATCTTTGAAGATTCGAAGGTTGATTCTCCAGATTTCCCGTTCTCTCTTCCAATTTTGTGAGTTTCAATTCGTTTAGTTTTTATTTTTATATTTATTTATATAATAGATTTTATACATTCTAACTCAGATCTAGCTTCTCTCTTCTGATTTTCCATTTTTATTAGATATCATCGTTCATCAATTAGTCGATTCATTCTGTGTTGCCAAACTCGAACTCAAATTTGTAAGTTTAACTTTAATTTCGAACATGTATATATGCATTTGTTTTGTATGAGCTTAGATTTTTGATTTTTCAAACCTGTTTGAGATCTATATATATAAGTGTGAGTGTGTGATGGGTCGTTTCACACACCAAAATTAAACACTAAACTATATCAAATTTTTTAGAATAATGGTAAGTCCAGGTATCGATCCATAGGGACAATTTTGAAATTAAACTAATTTAAATGCTAAATTCCTAAATTAATTTTGATAAAAAGATTGAGGGATCCATAAACTAATAATAATTAAATTAAACAAAACGAATAAACTAGTAATTATAAATAAAGATGAATTTACTGATTTGGGGAAAAACCTAAGGCAATGAGTTCACCACTAGTTACGGAAATAAGGTTTTAATTTGAAATCAATTATGCTACGGTTCGAACGAAATAATACTTCACAACTACAAGTTTGAAGCATTTATCAAGAAAATCATAACGTTCAATGTATGGGCACGAACCATCTCAAGTAGTACGAATTATGCGCTCTAAACTAGGGTAACAACACGACTCGTCCCTCGTAGTATGGTTCATCTCATACCCTGAATATGAACAAATAGAAAACCATTGTATGGAAAGTATTCAACAATCACAGAAAGCAGAATACTTAAAAGATAATGAAAAATATATGTTTGAAACTTCTTAAACACCATACAATTTGTTTAAACCTTTACATAATCAAAAAGTAAAGAGAAAACCTAATTACATAGGTAGGGTTTTATCAAAACCCTAGAAAAGAAGAGCCTAGCCACTCAAGGAGCTGTGAGAAGAGGTGAAAAAGATGGAACCCTCCATGGGAATTTGCTTTGAAGATTGAGAATCACATTTTTCAAAACCCTAGCCTCCTCTTTCTCCTTTAATTTTTCAGAACCCTAATCCAGCCTCTTTTTTTTCTTTTTATACCTTTATCATCTTTCAAACATGTTACCCAAAAGACAACCTAAGAGGGAGGGGTGAATTAGGTTTTTATAATTAAAATTAATAATACCCTAATAAAAATTATGACTAGCACAATAGATAAATATAATTAATGAAATAAAAATAATTAAAACAAATGTCTTAACAACTATGTTAGTTAATGATTTTAGTATAGTAAAAATGTGAAATATAGATATGACAATTTAAAATAAAATAGAGAGATAAGAGAGAGAGAGGCAAACAAATTTATAGTGGTTCGGTTTCAACTCGGCCTACGTCCACTCCTCAAGTTTCACTTGAGATTTTTCACTATACTCTAGCTTCACAGGGTGCTAGCAACCTTTTCACAGATGGAGCAATCATTCACAGATTTTACATTGATTTTCTAAGTCAAGAACACTAAGTGTACTATACTCTTACAAGATTGAAAAGAAGGTGTTTTTTGCTTTCACAGAAAGCTACAAGAATTATCTCTCAAAGATAGATATAAAAATGAAACTCCGATTTTTCTGTAAACCTCACACAGAAAAGACGGGCTTAAAGTTATAAGGCTCAGTGTATAATTTCTGAGAATAGGTGTGAGTGATTATAGATCAAAGAATATTTTCAAGTTTTTGTAACTTGTTTACAGTAGAGGTTTTGGTATATGTAATGAAAATTATAGCCGTTTATAGCCGTTGTAGTCATTTGAATTTATAACTGTTTATAGCCGTTGTACTCCATCATTACTAATTTCAATATCTTCCACTCCATTATTACAAATTTGAATATCTTCCACTTGAACTTTTTGAACCTTTTGAACTACTGCTGTACTGGGCTGTTTGAACCTCTATTTTTGGGCTGTTTGAACTCCTGATTTAATCAAATATTAAATACATTCTAACAACATTTAAAATAGAGGTTTAGGTGAGAAATAATGGGACAAAATAAATTTTGATTTTATTAAAACATAAAATCATCGAAATAAATGTTGATTTTATTTTTCTCTTTCAAATAAATCAAAACATAATTAAATAAATCATCAAAATAAATAAGTCTAACAATCTCCCCCTTTTTGATGATGGCACACAATGATATTTTGATTTGATTTGGGAGTAAGAAAAGCCCCCCCTCAAGTCATGCTCCCTGAATTATTTCTAAATACATATGTTAGCACATGTGTAATAAATAAGTTTTAATTAGAGACATGATATGAGACTAAGATATCAAACTATAAATACATAATCATCATATTAGTTTTCAAATAATACCATAATTTGAAAATAATACTATAATACATAACATCATAGATATATATGAATCGTCCGCGCCTCTCTTTTTTGTGGAGAATCGCGTCGAACACGCGGCCTCGCTTTTGCGTCAGCCGACGGACAAAAATAGCTCTCCTCGATTGCCGCTCGTCTCGACTATCTCTCCCTCCTTGTCTTCTACTCTTTAGCCTTCTTCTTAATCACACTCGTCTACTTCTTCTTCTTCACCTCACTCTTTTCTATCTCTTCTTCACCACTCTCTTCTGTGCTTCTTCCTCATCGAGAGACAAAAGAAAAACTAAACAGAGGAGGCCAAACCTCAGTCTGTTCTCTTCTATTTCTCTACAACTCATTTCTTTTACACCTCTCACCTCTAAGCCATGGCTTTCTCATCCCGTCCCCTCACTCTATTTTCGGACCTGAACGATCCCATAAGCTCTGCTGGACCGAGTGCCTCTACTCCTACTCTTCCTATCATTCCTCTTCCTAACCTTCATATGATGTCGATTGAGCAAATCATGGCAGCTCAATCTGACATAGAAGCCAATCGTTTCACACTGACGTCTTGTATGGAGATAGTGACGGCAGCCATAAAATTGGCTCACCGATTGTAGAACAGGACGAGTGAGCTCCATCAGGTCAACGCCCAACTCTTTCTGCTCCAGCACATGTACAAGGATGCGCGAGCAGAAATAGGCGCATTGAAGGCCGAAAATAAAGAGCTTAAACAGAAGACTACCTCCATGGCCCGATGTAACAACCCCATCACGTATAATGATTAGTATTTGATTAATTAAGAGGATTTGAGATTTAATTGCCGAGTATTATAATTTATTTGGGATTTATGAAATTTGTGGAATCTGACTCGTATATGATTTTATTGAAGGTTTATTTTGGAATTAGAAATTAAGGGTCCAAATGGCTTAAGTAAGTGAAATTAAGAAGTCGAATCAATTTAATGTTAATTATGGACCCATTTGAGAGTTTAATTAAATATTCGATTCAGTTTAGTAAAAATTAAAATTCGATTAATTAGGTCCTAATTGGAGTTGATTAAGTCATGGGGATTGAGAATTGTGGTTATTATAAGTTAAATTTAATTATGATGAGTCCAATTTGAATATGTAATTTATTGACGAAATTTTGAGTCTGATCAGAAATTGAAAGATTAAATGATCTAAGAAACCAAAATTGAGGATAGAAATAAGTTAAATTTAATATTTGGAGCCTTTTGGGTGTTTGATTAAAAATCTGATTCGAATCGATAAATTTAATATATTTAATTAGACTCTAATGGAAGTTAATTAGACTAATTAAATTATGAGAGATTTATGATTTGTTATAATTAATTTAATTATGTGTTGATTAAGATTTATTAAGATTAAGTGATACTTAATTAAATTAATCCTAAACATAAATTAATTTATGAAGGAATCTGAAACTAAGGGTGCTAATTGTTGGTGTGTGTGTGTGCACTAAGAAATCTGGGTGTATTGAGGAATCAAAATAAGAGTGCACGTGTGCTGTGTTGGTGATAAGGAAGTGAGGGGTGTGTGTGTGAGTGTATAGCCTAATTAAGCTCAAGAAGAAAACACAAAACAAATGAAGAATAAAGGAAGCTCTGTTTTGGAAACCGTGAGGGAGAGAGTGACAGAACCGTGAGTGAGAGGGAGAGTTCCATTCCTTAGATCTTTGCTGGAAATTTGAAGGAAAACCAAGAGAAAAGTGAAGATTGGGAAGAAGGCTCAAGAATTCAACAATTTTAGGTAATTATTTGTCTTAATTTTTGTAGATAATTTATTTAAAAGCTAAAATTAAGAAAGTTGTGGAACCAATTCCATGGGTTTTGAGCAAGAAATTAAATTAGATTCTTGATTATGGAAATTAATTTAGAAATTAATTAGTTAGAGTTTGATTTCTTTTATTCTTCACAAATTGAAACTCATCCTTGCATGCATGTTGGAATTTCAAGGTTGTAGATTTAAATCATGTGTAAAGGATTGATAAGTTGAAATTTGGGTTAGATATGAAGGAAATTGATGAAAATCTAAATTAGAGCAATTCAAGAATGAAATTATGATTTGATTTTGAATATAGAAAATTAGTTGGCTTTAATCTTAATTTCATACATGCAAATGCTCTCCTAAGAGTCATATAACTTCAATTTCATGTAAATTAAAAGGAATTAGTAAAAGAGTGATAAAATTGAATTAGATTCAAAATTTTAGAAATTAATTATTTTGGGTTTGATGTTGTGATTTTGCATGAAATTAAGCTTCATTGGTACATGCATGAATAAATTTTACAAGTTTAATACCCTAATTATACATGCATCATGAATTTTGAAGAATTTGGATTAATTCGATCTCATATTTTGAAAAGAGAAAGGAAAAGCTTTAAAAGGATCAAATTTATGAAAATTTGGAATTAATCCTCATGAAAGAAAAAGTTTTGATTTTATTATGAAAATTATGAATTTGTTTGATCCATGCATGTGATTGAATTTAAAAGTTTTATTCAACTTAAACACATTTTGGAACATTTATGATCATAAATTAAGTTTTGGTTATAGATTGAGTTAAGTTGAGATTCTAAGGAATTGATTTTGTAATTCATTAGTTAAGTTTGATTTTCATTGTTAATAATGAAATTGGGTCTTACTTTTACATGCATCATGAAATTTCAAGAGTTTGGAAAGTATAATTCATGTTTTAAAATTGTGAGTTTGATATAGAGAAAATGAATTAGAACTAAATTTAGCAATTTATGACTTTAATAAATGGTTCTCCATGTTTGTATACCAAAGTACGTGTTTTGAAGCTTTGAATACCAAATTTGAACTTTAATTGTAATTTTGGAATTTCAGAATTTTCGTTGTCCGCTCGAGCGAGGGAAGTCTCGCTCGAGCGTGAAAATCGACCTCCCAGTAGTTTTTCAAATTTTACAGTCCGCTCGAGCGACCAAAGTGGCGCTCGAGCGAAGACCCATTTTCAGCACATTTTAGAAAGTTGCATTTAGTTCATATTTTCATCCTCATCTCTTTCCAATGCATTCTAGACATGATTTATGACTCAATAAAGAATAGTAAGCTACTAATCAACATAAATAACTTAGTTAATGAATGAATCATTGATCTAGTGGTAATTGTTTAAGAAGCCAAGTAAAGGATCAATCTATTTGGAAAAGAAAGACTTAGTAATGAAGGAATATGTGAAATAAGAACCCGGCTTATTTAATTGAGAAAGAATAAGCGTAGTAGAACTTCGGACTATAAAGACTAGAGACTTGAAAGGACAAGTTTAATCAAAGGAGTAATGTTGTATTTCAATGTGTATATGTTATGTGCTTGTGTAGGTCACGCACCATTGTCTGCCTGATTTTCCCGATGTGTCCAGTCTGTCTGATTTGCTTCTGCAGCCATCTGTGAGTAATAACTCTGTAAAGTTATGTTTAACTTTAAGTATTTTCTGACTGATATGATATGATCTGCTTTCTGAAATGCTACGTTATGAATTATGAATGAATGTCCAATTTTCTGAAAAGTAATGTGGCACCCTTAGTCCCTATGGCCCTCGCCCGGGGGTAACAATACCGTGGCCTATGGCCCTCGCCCGGGGGTAACAATACCGTGGTTACTTGCGCGCAAGATATGGACCTTCACGGTCGTTGGTACCAACTCTGTTTGTGGTCTTTAGACCTGCCTGATCTGATAGCTAATGGGTATACCACATATGATCTTATGCAAAATCTGAATACGAATATGAATGTGAGCATGTATCTGAATCTACTTCTGATTTAACATTTGAATATGCATAAGACTCTGTCTCTGATACGATTGTGTTTCTGATATAAACTCTGTGATGGACATCATTCATTAAAACCCTTTACTCTGTTATTATTCACTGGGCTTTGGCTTACTGTATTATTTATGTATGTAGGTGATCAGGCGCGTGACCAGGCTAGAGGCTTCTGTCTAGAATCTGTTTCGTCAGCCAACCTATGTACCTCCCGTGGAGGTTGCGGATATGTTAAATGTTATCGTTATGTAATTTAAAGTTTAAGTTATGTTTTCTTGTTTGGTTCTTCTAGTCATGTGTATGTTGAAAAAGGGACTAAGCCCCTTTCTGCCTAATCTATATATATATATTATGACTTACAGATGATATGTATATATATATAAAGTTTAAAATTTGTCTGTCTCATTTAAGTCTGCACAGCTCAATGGACGTTGTATATTCTTATTTGCTTCCGCTAGCCCCTAATATTATGTTAATCTGTCTCAGAGGCCTTCGGTAATCCCAGGATTACTGGCCAGTTACGATGCTAAACCTATAGGGGCGGGTTTGGGTCGTGACACCCGATTTGGAGCAACGTCGTTCTTGGTCTTTGATAGTCAGCGGAGAGTCGTCACTCTCGACGAAAGCACAGGGGCAGGGGCATCAAGGGTCGCCTAAGGTGATAAAAAGAAGGAAGAAAACGATGGAAGAAGCGAGTAAGTAAGATCGGCGTATGACTGGAAAAAAATGAAGGGCTTTTTTCTTTTATGTTTATTTTGATCGGCGTGTGGCCGTGAAAAAAATGAAGGGTGCTTGTTTTTTATGTAAATATTTGTATTTTGATTTGTTTTTATTTTTATGTTTAAGTACTAAAAAATGAAATTAAAAAGCAGAAAAAAATAAGAAAAGTAAGTCCAAACAAAAAATAATAATGAGAAAAAAAATAAAAATAAAAGAAATTAAGCCTAATAGCAAAATAAAATAAATTAAAATAAAATAATACCAGCAGAAATTAAACTTAATGGGATGTTGGTGTTGCTGGAATGGTAATGCAAAAAAACATACCATGAGGGTGTAAAAAAAATCAATGTATGCGAAGTTAACTTTACCTCAAGATGCAGAACCAAAAAAAAAAAAAAAAATTACACAGTTAAGAATAACAAACTGTTAAAGAGAATGAATGTATGAAGGACTTGAGAACATTCAACTGATATAAATATTTCCATATCAATGTAGCAATACACATATCATTTTAATAAAAATTCAAGTTTCATAGTCATAACAAAACTTTTTAAGTAGAAATCGACATTCCAAGCTCGCCACGAATAAAATTGAAGCGATCCTCGCTTGGGGGTTTTGTGAAAATATCTGTCAATTGCTTGTTGGTGTTTACAAATTTAAGTACAATATCCCCTTTTTGAACATGATCTCTTAAAAAATGATGTCGAATTTCAATATGTTTTGTTTGTGAGTGTTGAACCGGATTTTTGCTTAAATTGATGGCACTAGTATTATCATATTTAATAGGGATATGATTATAATGCAAATCAAAGTCCTCCAATTGTTGTTTCATCCAAAGTATTTGGGCACAACAACTTCCGGAAGATATATATTCAGCTTCGACCGTTAATAAAGCAACAAAATTTTTCTTTTTGCTAAACCAAGATACTAATGAGTTACCAAGAAAGTGACAAGTGTCACTGGTGCTTTTTCTATCAAGTTTGCATCCGGCAAAGTCGGCATCCGAGTAACTAATTAAATCAAATGCAACATCTCTAGGATAAAACAGTCCCAAATTTTGAGTGCCAACAGGATATCTAAAAATTTCTTTAACAGCACTAAGATGTGATTTCTTAGGATTTGATTGATATCTAGCACATATACAAACACTAAACATAATATCGGGTCTACTTGCAGTTAAATAAAGAAGTGAGCCGATCATACCTCGATATTTTGTTTGATCAATGGACTTACCTTTTTCATCATTGTCTAGCTTAATGGATGTGCTCGTAGGTGTTCCAGCTATTTTTGAGTCATACATACCAAACTTTTTGAGTAGTTCTTTTGTGTACTTAGCTTGGTTGATAAAAATTCCTTCCTTACATTGTTTGATTTGAAGCCCAAGGAAATAATTTAGCTCTCCCATCATGCTCATCTCAAACTCACCTTGCATACACTTAACAAATTCCTTACACAAGGTTTCATTAGTAGCACCAAATATAATGTCATCCACATATATTTGCACAATAAGTAAATCATCATTTTTAGTTTTAACAAAAAGTGTTGTGTCAATCGTTCCTCTAGAAAAATTATTTTCAATCAAAAATTTACTTAATTGTTCATACCATGCACGAGGTGCTTGTTTCAAACCATATAAAGCTTTTGTTAGTTTAAAAACATGATTTGGAACATCATGATCTTCAAAACCTGGGGGTTGTTTAACATAAATTTCCTCATTTATAAAACCATTAAAAAAGACACCTTTTACATCCATTTGATAAAGTTTGAAATCTCTAAAACATACAAATACAAGTAACATGGGAATGACTTCTAATCTAACAACCGGAGCAAAGGTTTCATCGAAATCAATACCTTCTTCTTGATTATATCCTTGTACAAGTCTAGCCTTGTTTCTTATAATTGTGCCGGATTCATCAAGCTTGTTTCGAAAGATCCATTTGGTACCGATAATAGTATGATCTTTAGGTTTTGGCACAAATTCCCACACTTTGTTTCTCTCAAATTGGTTAAGCTCTTCATGCATAGCTATCATCCAATGTTCATCGAATTTGGCTTCTTGAAAGTTTTTAGGCTCAATCTGTGAGAGAAAAGCCAAGTTACTACAAATGTTTCTAAGTAAAGAGCGAGTTTCAATACCTTTTGTAGGGTCACCTAGGATTAAATCCTTAAGGTGATTATGAACAAACTTTCATTCTCTTGACAAATCATCATTGTTTCCTCCTTCTTCTTGAGGTGGGAGAATAGGTTATTCAATCTCTTTGTTCAACCTACATGGTTGGTTCTCTTCTTTGTAGATACTTGAATCTTCCACATTTGGTTCCAAATCTATATTATCACTAACAATTTGCTTTTGAGTAGAAATGTTAGTTTCATCAAATACGACATGTATAGATTCTTCCACAACAAGAGTTCTTTTATTAAAAACACGATAAGCTTTGCTAGTTAAGGAATAGTCAAGAAAAATTGTTTCATCAGATTTTGAATCAAATTTACCTAAGTTATCCTTACCATTATTATGTACAAAACATTTACAACCAAAAACATGCAAGTGACTAATGTTGGGCTTTCTATCATGCCAAAGTTCATAAGGAGTCTTTTTGAGAATAGGTCTAATTAATGCACGATTTTAAATATAGCATGCGGTGTGAACGGCTTTGACCCAAAAATATTTAGGATGATTATTTTCGCAAAGCATTATTCTACTCATCTCTTCTAAAGTTCTATTCTTCCTTTCTACTACACCATTTTCTTGAGGGGTTCTAGGTGCTGAAAAATTATGTCCAATACCATGCTCATCACAAAACAATTCAAATTTCTTATTTTCAAGTTCTCTACCTTGGTCGGTTCGAATATTAGTAATAAGAAAGCCTTTTCATTTTGAATTTTACGACAGAGTTTTGTGAAAGAAGAAAAGGTTTCATCTTTGTGTGCTAAAAACATAACCCATATAAATCTTGAATAATCATCAACAATAACAAGACAATAACGTTTACCACCTAGACTAGATGTCTTTAAGAGACCAAATAAATCCATATGTAATAGTTGTAAAGGTCTAGTTGTGAAAATATGAGATTTTGATTTAAATGATGTTTTAATTTGTTTTCCTTGTTGACAAGCACTACAAAGATGATCTTTTTCAAATTTAATTTTTGGAAGTCCAATGACCAAATCCTTTCTCAAAAAGTTTAGCAATTAAATCCATATGAGCATAACCAAGTCTTCTATGCCATAACCAACTATTTTCATTATTAACATATAAACATTTAACATCACTAGCATAGAGATCATTAAGATGAAAAATATAAACATTATCACGGCGATTACCAACGAATAAAGCTTTATGATCATTTGTGATTTCAATTGTACAATGTGATTTATCAAAAATAACTCGATTACCTTTATTGCATAATTGACTAATACTAAGTAGGTTATGTTTAAGTCCATCAACAAGTAAAACATTTTTAATAGAAGAGTTAGGAGAAATACCGATGCTACCAATACCGATGATTTTTCCTTTGTTGTTGTCTTCAAAAGTAACAAATCCTTCATCTTTCGATGATAGTTTAGTAAAAAATAATTTATCTCTGGTCATGTGTCTAGAACATCAACTATCAAGGTACCACTTCCCTTTTTTAGCTTTGGATTTAAAACAAACCTACAAGATGACAATCAAATGTTGGTTTTTGGTATCCATAGTTTCTTGGGTCCTTCTTGGTTAGTTTTGTTAGATCCCTTAACAATCCAAATCTTTTTAATTCCCATGTTTATGTTATTTTTGAATGGACAAGAAGGTACATAATGGCCTTTCTTTCTACAATAATGACAAGTAATATGAGGGTGTGTCATGAGAGGTGCCTTTTCAAAAATTGTATTGAGATTCTTTTGTTTCTTAATAGGGTCATATTCAATACCCGCTTTATCAAAACACATATTTGATTTCCAAGAAGCATGTTGAGATTATCTCTACCTTTTACAAAATTTTCAAGTGTTTTTGTTAAATCATCAACATTGTTTTTTAAAGTAGTTTTCTCATTAGAAATAGTATCAAAATCATTTTTCAAAATAATTTTTTCTTTCTTTAATTCTTCTGCATTAATAGATAAAGATGCAGCAGATTTCTTCGACACATTATTTTTGGTGCAAACTTTTCTAAATTCATTTGATAATTCATGGAATGCACTTTCAAGTTCTTCATAAAGAGTAGTTATCTCATCTTGAGTAGAGTCTTCATCTTCAAGAGCCATGAGACATAAGTTGGCTACTTCATTTTCAATTTCATCACTTGAGCTTTCATCTTCACTTTCTCCCCAAGCTGCTACCATGGCCTTTTTGTTTCTTTTGTAGTCTTTTCCATGATTCTTTAATTTTGGACAATCCATCTTCATATATCCAGGATTTTTGCACTCATAGCAAATAATAGGCTCTTTCTTGTTATCTTTGTTGTACTCTTTCTTGAAAGGTCTTCTTCCTCCATAATTGTTTTTCTTGAAGTGCTTTTGGAGATTTCTATTAAATATGGCATAGCTTTCATCATCACTGGAGTTTTCATGTTCTTCTTCATTTGATGAGGCTTTGAATGCAATTCCACTTTTCTTTTTGTTTTCAACATCCCCATGTCCTTTCATGGTGATCTCATGAGTCATAAGGGAACCCATAAGCTCATCCAATCTAAGTGTGGAGAAATCTTTGGCTTCTATAATGGCGGTGACCTTTGCTTCCCAATTCTTTGGTAAACACCCAAGAATTTTTCTTACCAACTCACTGTTAGTATAAGTTTTGCCAAGAGATTTCAAAGAGTTTACAATTTCAGTAAATCTAGTAAACATACTTGAAATAGATTCATCAGAGTTCATTTTAAACAATTCATAACTATGAACAAGCATATCAATACGAGATTCCTTTACTTGGTTTGTACCTTCATAAGTTACTTCAAG
The DNA here is from genome assembly GCA_036172215.1 of Camellia granthamiana. Classification (NCBI taxonomy): domain Eukaryota; kingdom Viridiplantae; phylum Streptophyta; class Magnoliopsida; order Ericales; family Theaceae; genus Camellia; species Camellia granthamiana. Next base: position 22,132,357 of record CM069908.1, read on the forward strand.
TTTGTCCCAAATTTCTTTTGCCGAATCACAACCTGAAATTCTATTATACTCCTTAGAGTCTAATCCACAAACAAGGGTGAGTTTGGCTTTAGCATTGGTTTGCAATAATTTGTGATCCCTCTCATCACATTCATCTTCAGTTTTAGGTACACTAATATTGTCTACTAATTTGGTAGGAATTTTTGGACCTTTGGTGACAATAATCCACATAGCATAATCAGTGACTTGTAGGTATAAGGTCATCTTATTTTCCCAATGACTATAGTTGTTTCCGTCAAATAATGGTGGCCTATTGGTGGCTTGTCCTTCAGTAGCGATAGTGCTAGCTAAGGTTGCCATGGATCGAAACTTTTAGATGGTTAAATCTAAAGCAAGAGTCTAGGCTCTGATACAAATTGTTACCCAAAAGACAACCTAAGAGGGGGGTGAATTAGGTTTTTATAATTAAAATTAATAATACCCTAATAAAAATTATGACTAGCACAATAGATAAATATAATTAATGAAATAAAAATAATTAAAACAAGTGTCTTGACAACTATGTTAGTTAATGATTTTAGCACAGTAAAAATGTAAAATATAGACATGGCAATTTAAAATAAAATAAAGAGATAAGGAGAGAGAGGCAAACAAATTTATAGTTGTTCGGCTTCAACTCGGCCTACGTCCACTCCTCAAGCTTCACTTGAGATTTTTCACTATACTCTAGCTTCACAGGGTGCTAGCAACATTTTCACAGATGGAGCAATCCTCCACAGATTTTACACTGACTTTCTAAGTTAAGAACACTAAGTGTACTACACTCTTACAAGGTTGAAAATAAGATGTTTTTGCTTTCACAGAAAGCTACAAGAATTATCTCTGAAAGATAGATATAAAAATGAAGTTCTGATTTTTCTGTAAACCTCACACAGGAAAGATGGGTTTAAAGCTATAAGGTTCAGTGTATAATTTCTGAGAATAGATGTGAGTGATTATAGATCAAAGAATATTTTTAGGTTTTTGTAACTTGTTTACATTAGAGGCTTTGGTATATATAATGGAAATTATAGCCGTTGTAGTCATTTGAATTTATAGCCGTTTATAGCCGTTGTACTCCATCATTACTAATTTGAATATCTTCCACTCCATTATTACAAATTTGAATATCTTTCACTTGAACCTTTTGAACCTTTTGAACTACTGCTGTGCTGGGCTGTTTGAACCTCTGTTTTAGATTGTTTGAACTCCTGATTTAATCAAATATTAAATACATTCTAATAACATTTAAGATAAAGGTTTATGTGAGAAATAATGAGACAAAATAAATTTTGATTTTATTAAAACATAAAATCATCAAAATAAATGTTGATTTTATTTTTCCCTTTCAAATAAATCATCAAAATAAATAAGTCTAACAAAACAGGTTCAAAACAGCGGCACAAAATTCGAGGTACGGTCACACGTGCGGAAGTGGTCACCGCACGTGCGGGAAAACCCTCCACACATACAGGAAGATTAGGCCTTGTTTGGCTGTGAGGTAAAGGCCACACCTGCGGGAATGGGCCTCCGCACGTGCAAGAAGCACTTCTCTCTCCAAAATTCTGCATTTTTACACATTTTATGCTCCCACTATGTACAACCTGATTGACATTAAACAGGCATAAAATATATAGTTTGACAAGCAAGTAAAGTTAAGAAATCCTAATTAACGGCTTCAGTGTTGCACAATTCGGCCTCAATCAGTGTGTGTGTTTTCTCTGATATTAATCTGTAAGTTGCTTAATGGTGGTCAAAACTGGTGCTTCATGAGGGGACCTTTTTGGTCATGTAATAGATATTTTCAAGCCAGTCCAATTTCTTTTTGGCCTTCGTATCCGAAATTTGTTAGAACTGGTAGCTTTGAGAATCAAATCTACTCTTGCATATTCTGTGTATAAACCATGTGTTTTTGGAATTATTGTGAAACCAATGCTCTAAAAGTTTTAAGTTATATTATTGGTCTGTCATAAGTTGGGTCACCATACAAGAACAGAAAAGTTCTCATCCAATTCCCATTTGTAGCATTGCTCTGTTTTTGTTGATGTGTAGAGCATTATGAAACTCTGCTTACATAGCTAATTAGTAGATTTTGATCAAACTGACTTTTGACTATTGCAGGCAACTAAACCTCTTTGCTATGCTTTTTGTTATAATTGGATCCATCATTTTTCAATAAGAAATCAATGTTCCAATTGTTTCTTAATCCCCAAAACTTAAGCTTGCAACAACTTGTTGCCATGATTTTTCAAGCACCACCACTCTTTCAGACCAAGTAGAATGAACAATGGTTGATTAGTTGGCAATAAAATTTGAAAAATTTTAAGCCAAAACCTTGTTTGCCCTTCATATTACCAGGTCAAATAGAGAGTGTGTGCAAACCTAACATAATGGATGAGAAATTTTAGCCAGGGTATACCTAAAATTAGTTGAGTTAGGTCTTAAGGGCAAGAGAAATTAACATGTTGATTATATAATTTAGAGTAACAGTGTGAGTTCTTAAATTGGTGCTTGTGATCATATATGTCCTCACATCTTGGCAAATATGTTGTTCCATTCCTATTTCACTAGTACTCAAAATAAAATAAAAATACATAGCAAGGTACTTAATTAAGAAACATGAATAAGACACGTAGAAATCAAAAGCATCCTGATATGAGTACAAGAGATTATATATGCATAGATATATCCATATGTGCAAACTAATACAGAATATAAAGAAACCAATGATGAATTTCTAAGAAGGAAATAGAAATAGTTTGTCACTACTGAATTAATATCTTATTGAAATAGTTTTATTTATCAGGTTTTGATCCATCATAATAACATTTGCATTTGTCATTTCTCTTTAGGAATCTTAATTGAATATTATGGGTGGGATGGTCAGAATATAGTGGATTGGATTAGTTTCAAGTAGTTTATCTTTTCTCAGCAACTTCTCATCTTGAAAGGTTGAAACTAAAAATTAGTATGTTTTCCATTGAAGCTTAATTAAAGCTAATAAATAATTTTCGTTATTACTTGCATTTTGTTTTCTATTACAGGCAAGGTTTTAAAAAGTGGCCGCAGCCGTTACGTAACGCTGTTACGTAACGGCTGTGGTGGTTACTGCCACCATTACGGCCGCTTTTGCAGTGTGATTGAGATTCACAGGTGTGTTGGCCGTAGTGGCTGCCGTAGCGATTGTAACGGTGCCGTAACAGCCGTAACGGCCTGTTACGCACCGTTACGTAACGGTTTCGAACTGCTTCTTTTGAAAAAATACAAAAAAAAAGGTGAAAATGGGTGAAGAGGGATAGAGAGAAAAGGGAAGATAAAGAGAGAAGATTGAGGAGTAAGAGATAGAGAGAGAGAGAAGAGGGAAGATGAATAATATGTTATTGATTTGTTGAAGCTATAAGATCTATGCTATTCTATTCAGCTGCTATCACTCAACTATTTTGTTTGTGCGTGTCTATCTATATATTGTTTAATAATAATAATAATAATAATAATAATAATAATAATAATAATAAGTGTGGTCATTATCTATTTGGCTTGGTTAAAATATGTATATATATATATATATTTAGGCTCTTATTTATTCTTTTACTTTTGTCATTGTTTATCTTATATATAATAATTAGTTATTGATTTTTTGTATAATATAAAGTCATTAATTATTAAAATAAAATGTAAAAAACTCAGTTTATAATGATTTAAAAATATGAAATATATTGGATCATACTTAAAAATTTACAAAAATTGATCAATATTTATTTTAAACCCAATTAATATGATTATGAAAAAAAAAAATGCGTATCAGTAAGTTTTTTTCAAATTGTGCGAAAAATAAAAAAATTTACGGTTCCGATTACTGCAATCGTTACGCTACGGCCTTTACACCCTGCAACTGCACCACCGCCACCGTTACAGTGACCGCAACCGCTTTTCAGAACTTGGATTACAGGTTATTTTTACTAGGCCTCAAGACTTATGGCAAGGGTGATTGGTTGAGCATCTCAAGAAATGTGGTTGTGACAAGAACACCCATACAAGTGGGCTAGCCATGCCCAAAATTACTACTTTCACCAAAACTCAACGAAGAATGAGAGAAAGAGGTCGAGCATCCACGATATCACCGCCACGGTTGACACCAATTCGATTCCTCCACCACCTGAGTTCCCTAATCAAGGAGGCTCAACGGGGTATCCAAGTGTCAACTATCCCATGTAAAGAAGAATGCGAACAAAAAAAAAGAAAGAAAAGGTTTCAACACACTTGTGTATATAGAACAGTTATTGCAATTGATAAACAATCTGTAAAGTTCTATTCTTTCTTAGCTGACAGTAGATGAAAGGAACATCAAGTGAATATGAGATAATGCTTTTTTTTTCTTTTTTTTTTTCTCGAAGCTGCTTCAATTATGAGTGGTATATTCTATCTTTGAATTCAAAAAAATGGCTATCAGTGGGAAAATATTATTCTCTTGGTGAGAATTCAAATAAATTGATGATACCTTATCACCAAAAAAATAAAAAGGCGCTTTTTGAAAAACACCACTAAATGACGTCATCATGACGTCATACGTTATTTTTTGGTGGAAATATAAGCGGACGTCAAAGTTTTGCAGCGTTTTAAAAAGCTGCCTTATGTTTTTTGCGACATTTTCCAAACGTTGTAAAGCTATTGCAGCGACTGTATTAGTGACGAGAATATTAAACGTCTTTGTAACTTATGACGACGTTTTTTAGGCTTATAATGACATTTTTGAAACGCCCGATAAATTCAATTTTCCTGCCATGCTTATAGTTCATTTATATAAAAATTTTAAAAGTAACAATTTTTATAAAATGACAGGTCTTAGTTTACAACCAAAATTAAAAAATTGAAAAATTAAAAATTTAAAAAAATGCAGTACTGACTAAACATTGTTTTGACTGCATTATTTTTAAAAATTAGGATTTTTTATAGTTCTTCTCAAATTACGTTAAAGTTTTAAAATGTAATTGTTACAAATTTTTTTTGATTTTTTTTTGGTTGTCAATAGATAAGAATTTAATTACAAAAATGTATATATAATAACAACATTTTGTTCCCTCTAAAAAAAATACATCATTTTGATAAAAAAGCATAGTTATTTTTGACCTTTTTATCAACACTTCAATTATTATCAAACTTATTTAAAATTAATTGTGCAAATATAATTACCAAACATGGTTTCGAAAAACATTAAAAAAAAATCGTGTTAAGTAACTATGCTTTTAGTAGTTTTAAAAATAAATTAAAACATCATTTATTTTGTTTGGTTTTGAAACTCAAAAATAATTTTTGAATTTTTTTCATATATATATATACATATATATATATTTTCTTTTACTAAACTGTCACGACCCAAACCCGCCCCTATAGGTTTAGCATCGTAACCGGCCAGTAATCCTGGGATTACTGAAGGCCTCTGAGACAAATTAACATAATATTAGGGGCTAGCGGAAGCAAATAACAAATATACGATGTCCATTGAGCTGCGCAGATTTATATGAGATAGAAAAATTTTAAACTTTTTATATACATATATACACATCATCCCTACGTCATAATATATATACAGATCAGACAAAAAGGACTTAGCCCTTTTTGAAAATACACAAGACTTGTTTACCCAAATAAGAAAACAAAACTTAAACTTTAAATCACATAGCGATAATCACTAGGCATATCCGGAACCTCCGCGGGAGGCACATAGGTTGGCTGACAAAAACAGATTCTAGGCAGATGCCTCTAAGCCTGGTCGTGCGCCTGATCACCTACATACATAAATAATACAGTGAGCTAGAGCCCAGTGAATAATAACAGAGTAAAGGATTTTAATGAATGAGTCCGTACAGATTCAGAATTCATAATTCAGTTTCGTATCAAATTCATAATTTGTCCAGATCATATACAGAAATCATAAGTCATGCGTAAGTATACGTGATACATCCATTAGCATTAACATAGCAGGTACAGAACAGATGCAGACACGTGAGGGTTACGAATAACCAGTTCCATAAAGGAACCTCTGAATCCGTGTAACAGAGAATAAACACGCTGAGCCCCCATGACAGAGCCTCCGGTACGGGAAACAGAGTGCAGACAGATTAAGTTCCATGGTGGAACCTCCGATACCGGGTAACAGCCAACAGATATTACATGATGCTAAGGATGTCAGGAATATATATCAAAAATTGGACAATCATTCATTGTATAGAACATATTATTTCAGAAAACAGATCTTAATTCATCACACAGAAAATAAGTAATGTTGAACATAACTTTACTATGTTATTACTCACAGATAGCCGTAGAAGCAAATCAGACAGACTGGACATATCAGATAAATTGGGCATACAATGGCGCGTGACCTATACAAGCACATGACATATACACATTGAAGCACAATATTACTTCCTTGATCAAACTTGACTTTCTTGCTTTCTGTCTAGATAATTCGAAGGTCCACTACGCTTATTCTTTCTTTAGTCAAATGAATCGCGTTTTTATTTCACAAACCCCTTTTATTACTAAATCATTCTTTTTTGAATAAACCAATTCTCACTTGGCTTTTTAATCAAGTACTACTAAGTCAATGACTTATTCTTTTAATCAACTAATTAATGTTGATTGTTAACTTATTAATCTTTATTGAGCCATAAGTCATGTCTAGAATGCTTTGGGAAGAGATAAGAATAAAAATGTAAACTAAATGCAATTTTTCAAAATATGTTGAAAATAGGTTCTTCGCTCGAGCGCCACTTTGGTCGCTTGAGCGGACTATAAAATTTGAAAACTTCTGGGAGCTCGATTTTCACGCTCGAGCGAGACTTTCTTCACTCGAGCGGGAAGCGTAAATTCTGGAATTTCCAGAATTGCAATTGAAGTTCAAATTTGATATTCAAAACCTCAAAGTATGTATTTTTGGTACACAAAAATGGAGAACCATTGTATAATTTAGTAAACACTTTCAATTAGAAATCATTCATTCATTCAAAATCATGCTCCAATTGTCCAAATTTAGTTTTAACTCATCTTCTCCATATCAAACTCAATTTCAAGCCCACAAATTTTAAAACACGAATTAAACTTTCAAAACTCTTGAAAAGTTCATAACGTACGTACAATTGGAACTCAATTTCATGTTAGGACAAATAAATTCAACCCAAAGTAATTAATTTCTAAATTAATTTTCATACATTTGATCATAGCTTCAATTTCTCATTTTCTCTTTAATTACCTAAAATTGGCCTCAAGTTCTTTCTATTTTCCTTGAAATCATGAAATTGGAGTCATGAAACTTCTTATAAATTTTCCAACTAATTTCCATAATCTTAAACTCAACTCAATTTGTAACCTCAACTTAATTCATAATCAAAATATGTTTAATTTAAATAAAATCTTAAATTACATTACATGCATGGATTAAAAATCTAATTATAGAATCAAAGCTTTATCTAGCATTAGGATTAATTCTAATTTTCCATAAACTTGATGTTCATAAAACATTTCCTTTTTCTCTTCAAAATATGAGATTGAATTAATCCTAATCCTTCAAAATCCATGATGTATGTATCATTAGAGTATTAAACTTGTAAAATTTATTCATGCATGTAACAATGAAGCTTAATCCCATACATGAGTACAAAATCACACTTAAATTATTAATTTCCAAATTTATTATCCATGCTCATGAACCTAACCCAATTTAGACTTATCAATCTTTTACACATGAATTAAATCTAAAATCTTGAAATTCCAACATGCATGCAAGGATGAGTTTCAATTTGTGAAGAATAATAGAAATCAAACTCTAACTAATTAATTTCCAAATACATTTCCAGGATCTTAAAACATAATTCAAAATTTCTTCATCTTCTTGCTAATTCCTATTAATTACATGATTTTGAGCCCAATTCCATCTTTAATTTCAAGTGTGATACAAGGATTCTACAACAATCAAGGTTAAAATCCTTACCTTTAACCTTCCATGGCTGAATTTCTTTTTAATTCCTTGAGTTTTCTCTTTTATCTTCATTTAGATCTCATAAACCCATTTCTCCAAAGCTTTTTCCAGCATAAAAGTTGGACTTCTCTCTCTCACTCTCTCTCTCTGTTTTTCTCTCCCTTACCAAACCGTACTCAACAAAAATAGTTTCTGTAGAAGAAAAGGAGTAAGCCCACTTTATCACTTGAAATTGGCACCACAAATGCCAAACCCACTTCCTGATTCAACACTATTCACAAGTGCACAAGGTTCCAATATTAAAAGATTAGAGGGCTCTATAATTAACTAAATTACTAATTTATGCATTGACTTAATTAAACCCCACTTTTGTCTTAACTAATTATAATTAACACTTGATTAGTATATAATTTAATTAATCACAACTAATCAAAATCTCACATAATTTACTCAGTCTAATTTGACTTCCATTAAAACCCAATTAATTATATTTAATCTTTATCATTCTGAATCTGATTTTTAATCAAACTCCCAAAAGGCTCTAAATATTAAATTAAACTTATTTCTATCCTCAATTTTGATTTCCCAAATCATTTAGACCTTCAATTTTTTGATCAGACACCAAATCTTCGTCAATAAATTACATATTCAAATTAGACACCCGATAACTAAATTTAATTCGTAATAATTACAATTCTCAATCTTCGTAATTTAATTAACTTGATTAACTCCAATTAGGATCTAATTAATTGAATCTCAATTTTACTAAACTGAAACGAATATTTAATTAAACTCCCAAATGGGTCCATAATTAAGATTAAATTGATTCAACTTCTTAATTTCACTTCCTTAAGCCATTTGGACCCTCAATTTCTAATTCCAAAATAAATCTTTACTAGAATCATATACGAGTCACATCCCACAATCCTCATAAATCCCAAATTAAATTATAATACTCGGCAATTAAATTTCAAATCCTTGTAATTAATTAAGTACTAATCATTATACGTGATGGGGTTGTTACATAAACGCTTTAATTTTTTTTTAGATACATTTAATCTAGATGCGCTGAAAAAGTAAAATAATTATTTGAAAAATCTAAAAAACTATTTACTAAATTTTTTAAAAAAATCACACATATGTTACTTTGTAAGTTAAAAATAATTCTAAAAACTAGAAAATTTGGATTGAATTATAAAATATATAAAAGGAAATTAAAAAAAAAAAAAACTCACTAACAAAAATGTACGAAAAATAAATAACTCAAAAATAATTTTAAAAATTAAAAACAGAGTAAGTAATTTTTGGGAGAGATTCTCTCTCGCCACGGATCAGATTAGAGGGTGACGGTAGCCAATGGCAGGCCCTATTCTGAGCATATCTTGATAATTCAAATAATTCAATATGTAATGCCTATCTAATACATTATTCTTGTAAAAAATCACTTTGATCAGACATCGACGGTCACTTGATTAGATAGATCACGTTTATGTCAATAATTTATGTTTAAAAATCATATTTGTTGTTGATACAAATATAATCTGATCAAGTGGTTATTGATATTCAATTAACATAATTTTTTGCAAGTATAATGAATTCGATAAGTCGTACACATTGAGAATCCTAAGTGATTCGTGATTAGATCAAGATTAAAATATTTCAATTCCCAATTATTCAAAACACACAATCTAAATCATCAAGCACTTACGAAAGTGATTTAGATTGTTGTTTTCGGAATAAACAATAAATCGACACAAACGATTTTTACGTGGAAAAACCAGAATTGAAGAATCTTCAATTGTAATAAAAAATCATGGGCGAAACGCCACTAATTAATCCACTACTGAAGAAAGAAAGATTACAAAGATAACAAACAAATTACCCAACTCATCCAATTTGTCTTCAAATCTTCTGTAACTCTTTCACCAAGTCTTCGTCTTGGAACTGATTGATCTGAAGTTGAATCCACAACTTCACTTGTCGAATCAACGACTACATACAGAATCAAACTCCTTTGGAACTCCACGTTTGAATCTTCGGAATCCACCGAAGAAGACTACTCTTAATTATGAAGAAACAAACTCCTTGATGTAAGTATCTTAGATCATAGGTTACAAACCCTCTCAAATATATCAAGGAAAACTCACCAAAAACTTCAGAAGAAAACCTCAAACAAAACCCTAAGACCCTTAAACAAGATCTAGGAAAAGTAAACCCTAAAATCAACCTAAACAGATATATATAGAAAACAGAGGTCGCGATCACCGCTCGAGTGTAGGACAGCCCGCTCGAGCGACTTCAGTAAAATACGCGTGTGACCAAACAGGTTTTCGCTCGAGCTCTGGAACACACGCTCGAGCGTGAAATCACACTTCTTAGTACGTTTACAGACATGACCAACTACTGAGATAGCACAAAATATGCTCGAGCGCCAGTGGTCTCGCTCGAGCAGGAAAGTAAAAAAAAAAGAAAAATTACAACTTTTCAAAACAGAGTTTGTACGAGGATTTAACAATAAAGGGACCTAACAATCTCCCCCTTTGTCAATTCCCGAACAAAACTCTTCTAAACAATTTTCCTTAAAACACACGCACTAGACAACCCCAACACAACCTATTGGATAAGTAAAAAAAAAACAACTCTGTAAACAACAAATAAGTTGTAAAAATAATAAGTTGAGCTGCCATCCGAACAATCCATCAAACATTCACCTGTGAGACAGCAAGCAACACACCAGAAAAACAAAAACTGTGGAACTGCATAAGAAGATGTCAAAATAGATGTCTATGAAATAAATGAGAAAGTCCTGAAATAAACGAAAGTCCACAAAAACAACATATATACAAAAAAAAAAAAAAAACAACTATAGCCAAAATATATCCAAGTATCCAAATACTGTACCACAAAATATCCAAACTGTATCCAAACTGGATCTTCAAACATTCAGAAATTCTCCCCTTTTTTGGCCGGGAGACAAGGAATAAACAGTCTAACAAACAGAGATCTGTGTCAAGCATCAGGGGGAAGAGGAGGCTGCTGGATCTGAAGCAAAGAGATAATATGAGCAAGCTGAGTAGTAGTCTGAACGGCGGACTGCTCCAACTATCCAATGCAGCCATCGAAGGCATCAAACCGAGCATCCAGAAAATCCAACCGTTGTGTCACAACCTCCTCGAAATGTCGAAGCTGGTCATGAAAAGTCCAGGGTGGAAAATCATCCTCCTCAGCACCAACTGTGGCAGCATCAATCTCCGTCTCCTCGGCAAGTCTAGCTACTGTACCTGCAGAAGTACCAACCCTAGAAGACTCTCCTTTAACATGTGCACGACTCTGGGAAACAGTCTTCTTAGTGAAGGGCCTAGATGGAAAGGTATACTCATCATCCTCTAAAACTGGAACTTCAAGCTGGGACAAAAGACGGTTGATTAAACAACCATAAGGGAGACCTAATCGCTTGTTACCAAAGACAACAATCATCTTACGAAGAATGAGGGTGGCAAGATCGATGGACATATGACGAGCAATACAGAAAAGAACGAACCCTTGTTCTTGATTGATTTCAGAAGAGTGAGTGGTGACAATAATAGTAGCACACACAATAAGATTAAGCAGTCGAAACTCGGGAAGGAGTTCAAACTGTTTAATCAAGGTGCCCTTGATCCAGTTACGAGGAGCACCACACAAAACTTCAGCCACGACATTAAAATCACAAGTAGGACGAACTGGAAAAGGATAATGTTCCGGAAACACACGATCAATACCAAGAAGCCCTCTAATAAGCTCGGGAGTGATAGAGATGGACTTAGACCGAACCCATGTGGTGAAGGAAGGACCAATATCATCTATATTCTCAATATTGCAGAAAAACTCACGAACCCAGTTTAGATTTTGGCGTCCAGAGAAGGACAAAACCAAGTCTCCACCTAAAGGATCAAACAACGGGCGGATGAGAATAGACTCGAAGGTATGGGGCTGGACATGACGTTCGAGATGAACAGTCCTAGACGCAAACGACTTTCTAAATAACTTGGCTTGTTTGGCAGAGGGAAATCTATTAGGATTAAACGAAGGGCGCGACACTGTAGACTTGCGTCTTTTGGGGGCAGACATGATGACACCAAACACAACTAAAGCCCAAAACAAAACAATCCCAAAAACCAAAGCAACAGAGCACAACAAACATTAGTAACATTGTTAGAAAGATAGTAAAACCTAGCATAATAACAATGATAGACTCAGATCATAATATGAATGACAGTATTATGAAAATAAGACACTAATTTGTATCCAAAACCTAGCAAATCTGAACCAAACTCACCAAAGCAACATAGAATTGAGAGATGAGAGAACACAATGAAAGGCATTAGATCAACAACTTGGAACCCTAGAACTATGGTCACAGCAGACTACACAAAAGCTCAATAAATCAAAGAGGCACGCAATCCACCAACCAAACTCACCATTAAGATTAAACCAAGACAAGGTGACAGTGTGTGAGGCAAGTGAAAGAAAAAAAATGAAAAAAAATACAACCTAAAGACAACCTTCACAAGAGCTGAAATATCAGAGGAAAAACAAAGAGAAACTTACCAAGTTTGAATCGGAGATGAAAGAGGAAGGAGGATGGCAAAAGCAAGCCCAATGAGGTCGCAATCCAAGCCCTAGGAAAGAGACACTGAAATTTGGGGAAAAATTGAACTGAAGGGTCGAGGTGGAAAGAATTTAAACAAAATCAGTCCACTCGAGCGTGAGTTTTAACGCTCGAGCGTGACTCAAAACACGCGCGGGTATGCTCGAGCTGGGATAAAGATGCTCGAGTGCCAAAAACACCCTCGCAGAACTGCAAAACTCTGCACAAAATGCTGCAAGACTAAAAAACACGCTCGAGCGTGATATTTTCCGCTCGAGCGGGGATTAAACACCACCAACCATTTTTTTTTTTAAACAAATACAACTCAACCGGAAAATGATGTCCTGTAAACAGCGGGGAGTACCATTGGAAGACTGTAACACTGAGATGAGACTATCCATCAACCATGAAACCTGTAAACTTGTAAAGTTAAAAACAATATGAATCACAAGATCATGAACAAATCAGATAAAATCTAGTCAATGATCATAAGCAACATGAGAATGCATAACTCAAAAACACACATGAGACCTCACAAATAGAATATGTGTGTGTGCAATCCATGAGAGGCCACATAGCTAGAGTTAATCCTCGTAGTGATCGAATGGCTGGACCTCCGGCAAGAGTAACTGAACATCACAGAGAAAAGTCAAACCACTAGGAATCACGGGGTATTTGTTGAGTAAACGTGGAGGCTCCCCCTCAATCAATGATTTCCTTTTCTTTTTTTTTTTTTTATTTAACTTTTCTTTTTTGTGGGCACTCACTAGTGGCATTCACGCTCAAGAGTATGGAGACCAAACCAGAGAAGAATGAAATCAAAAAGAATGAAATCAATGAAATGAGGGAGAAACCATGGAAGTGAAAACAAGATGATAGATGGTTAAGAACCTCAACATCACCCATGATATACTAATATCGGTCAATTCCTCTCCCAAGGTACAAGAAACACTGTTAGTGGTCCATAGAGAACTTTTATCACTTGTGCGGAAACCCCTGCAACAGTTTATCTCAAGGATGTGTACAAAATGAGATCATGAAGTAAATGAGTATGGGCATTCAAAATGAGCTATGAACAAAGAAGAATGAAATCTTGTAAGCAGCATGAGCAGTGTTCATATTCATTTTTGATGCTCATTAAGAACATGTTCAAGAACAACAAGGCCTTCTTCCACTAACTCTCGAATAAAATGATGACGAATGTCAATGTGTTTGGTGCGAAAGTGTTGGACATGATTTTTTGAAATGTTTATGGCACTAGTGTTATCACAGAAAAGAGTGAGAGTGTTCTGTTCTATCCCATAATCATGAAGCATTAACTTCATCCACAGCATTTGTGCACAACAACTCCCTACAGCAATGTACTCAGCCTTAACAGTCGAAAGGGAGATGGCATTTTGCTTTTTGCTATGCCAGGCAAACAGATTATTCCTAAGGTAAAAACACCCCCCAGATGTACTTTTCCTATCATCAGCACACCCTGCCCAGTCGGCATCAGAAAAACCAGTAATTTCAGCTGTAGTGTCAGTAGAAAACCAAACCCCATACCCCCATTAACATATTTGATGATGCGTTTGACCGCAAGAAGATGAGACTCTTTAGGACTGGCTTAGTAACGGGCACAAACACCTACACTGAAGGCAATATCATGACGACTAGCAATGAGGTAAAGAAGACTCCCTATCATACTCCTATAAAGAGTAGGATCCATATCAATACCAGAGGAATCTTTGGAAAGGTGAAGACTGGTGCTCATGGGAGTACGTGCACGTTTGGCAGACTCAAGACTAAACTTTGACACAAGATTTTTGGCATACTTAGTCTGAGAAACAAACATATCCGAAGGGGACTCTTTTATTTGAAGACCTAAGAAATAAGACAACTCTCCCATTATGCTCATCGCAAACTCATGTGTCATACAATTCAAAAAATATTTCACAAGATGATCAGCAGTGGATCCAAACACAATATCATCAACATAAATCTGAGCAACAAGAATATGAGACTTAGTTGGCTTGTTTGGTTTGTTTTTGGGAGAGTTGTTTTTGAAAATTTTTTTGGGGAGAGAGTTTAGAAATTTTTTTGGTTTGTTTGGTTGTATATTTTGGGAGAGTTGTTTTTTTGGGAGTTTTGAATGATTTGATATTTTGGGAGAATTTGAGTAGATGTGTGTGAGAGAAAAAGTGATTGAGAAAGAGAGAGGAGAGAGAAAAAGTGATTGATTGATGTGTAAGAGAGAGAAAGTAATTTTGGAAATTTTTTGAGAAAAACTCAAACCAAACCATTTTTTAGAAATTTTTTTCTAAAATTCATCTCCCAAATACAAACCAAACATACCCAGTATGTTTCACAAATAAGGTTTTATCCACACTATCCCTTTGAAAGTTATTATCAAGAAGAAAGGTAGTAAGTCTATCATACCAAGCCCGAGGGGCTTGTTTCAACCCATACAAGGCCTTGTCTAACTTGTAGACATGGTTTGGACATTTAGGGTCCTCAAACCCTTTTGGTTGCTCAACATAAGCCTCTTCTTTCAAGTACCCATTCAGAAAGGCACTTTTCATATCCATTTGAAACAATTTGAAACTAAGAAAACATGCAACACCAAGTAAAATACGAATAGATTCGAGACGTGCAACTGGGGCAAACGTCTCATCATAGTCAACACCCTCTACTTGTGTGTACCCTTGAGCAACCAACCTGGCTTTATTCCTAACCACAATACCATTTTCATCAGATTTATTTTTAAAGATCCACTTGGTACTTATCACATTCATGTCTCTAGGTCTAGGAACTAGAGTCCAAACATTGTTACGTTCAAATTGACCTAATTCTTCATGCATAGCATTGACCCAACTATCATCTAGCAAGGCCTCTTTAAAATTCTTAGGTTTAATTAATGAAACATAACATATATGTGATACCTCATCCCGAATCTGTCTTCGGGTTTTCATTCGATTCGATACATTTCCAATCACCTGTTGAGCTGGATGATTCAGTTGCTGATGGTTTGAACTCAGGACTTGTAGTGACAGAAGCAGCAAGAGTGATTTTTCGTTGTGCACTCTTTGGACTTTGACTTACCTGTGAGGATGGTGCAGTCTCAACTTCTTGTGCTTGGACCTCAGCTTCTTTTTGACTTTGTGGTTCAGTATCCAGGATTGGAGACTCACCATTGTCATCCTCATTTGTTACTGGAGGAGGGGGACCCGTGTTATCTATTACCACATTGATTGATTCCATTAAAGAAGAAGTTCACAGGTTATAGACTTGAAAAGCCCTACTAGTGGTTGAATACCCTAGAAAAATACCTTTATCACTTTGGGAGTCAAATTTGCCCAAAGGCTCTCTATCTTTGAAAATGTAACACTTACTCCCAAAAGTTTTGAAGTATTTTACATTAGGTTTCAATCTCTTCCACAATTCATATGGAGTTTGTAAAGTGCCGGGCCTTAAATACACGCGATTTATGACATAAACAGCAGTATTTAGGGCTTCAGCCCAAAACTTTGGAAGAAGTTTCTTACTAAGGAGCATGACCCTAGCCATTTCTTGAACAACTCTGTTCTTCCTCTCAACCTATTACTCCATTTTTTTGTGGAGTAATAGGTGCAGAAAATTCAGGCTTAATTCCATGCATATCACAAAAATCCGAAAACGAATTGTTTTCAAATTCACGACCGTGATCAGTTTGGATTCTTATGATACGTCCAATGGAAACACCCTGTTCATTTTGGATTTTAAGGACTAAGGCCTAGAAAGCATCAAACGTATTAGATTTTTCCCTTAAAAAATTTACCCACAAAAATCGAGTAAAATCATCAATAGTTAAAAAAATGTATCTTTTACCTCTGATGCTTTCAGTGCGAGTAGGTCCCATTAAGTCCATGTGAACTAATTCAAGAGGACGTTTGGTTGTAAAGCTGTTCACCTTTTTATGAGGGGCACGGGTTTGCTTTCCAAGTTGACATGGTCCACACACATGGTTCAGATTCTTACCCAGTTTAGGTACTCCTCTCACAAGCTCTTTGTTGGCTATCTTAGTTAGGTCTTTGAAATTCATGTGACCTAATCTTTGATGCCACAAGTCAATGTTACTTATGATGGCAAAGTGACAAGTGAGATCATTAGTAGTAACAATCCCATAGCAATTGTCAGATGTGCGAACCCCATGCAAGATAGTATTTTCCTTTTTATCCAAAATTTCACATTTATTTTTTGAAAACAATACTTCATGGTGGGAATCACACATTTGACTAATGCTCAAAAGATTTGCTTTAAGACCATTAACAAGTAAGGCATTTTCCAGCTTGGGAAGTCCAGCAACACTTATAGAGCCCTTGCCAATGACTCTAGAAGTGCCGCCATCTCCAAAGGTAACAATTCCTCCTTCATATTTTTCAAGGGAGGTGAAATAGGATTTGTTACCGGACATGTGACGAGAGCACCCACTATCAAGATACCACATGTGTGAGTCACGTGCTTTTAGAGCAGTGTGAACAACTAAACAAGTCAAATAATCTTTTCTCACCCAAATCTTTTTGGTCTTAACAAAATTAGGTCTAGCAGTCTTGGTAAATGTCTTGGCGTTGTGAACACCCTCATAAATCTTGGTATTCCGCCTAGACATGTAAGGCTGTCTCCTAATCCAAAAGGTATTCGAATTTCTACCCTTTTGAGACACCTTACCAAACAATTCAAAGCAATAAGGACGAATGTGGCCATACCTACCACAGTGATGACAAATAAAAACAGGTTTTACCTCATTTTTGTTGATCTTACCCCCTTTAGGTAGATGAAGAGAGGGATCACCCTAGTCTACCTTCAACTTTCCCTTTGCTTGAGTCTTCAGATCATGTGATGTAGAGGCATGTCCCTTGTGAGCTGTTGCACCATAGCCTAGCCCACTTTTGTCACAACCCATTTGTTGAGACCCGAGGATGTCTTCTAATGATTTGGAACCTTTGTTCCACATGGCAATTGTGGCTCTAGCAATACGGAGTTCTTCATCTTTCTGACAGACTATCTCTTCCAATGTAGCTTGTGACATCTCAAGGCTTTCAAGCTTCTCTTCATATGTGGAATACACTTTCAGAAGTTCATTCCTTTCAGTTTCATAGGATAAAAGTTTTTCACATAGGTCTTGCCTGTCACTTGAGATCTTGATGACTTTCTGCTTTGCTGCTACAAGTTCTCCTTTTAGCTTGACATTCTCGCTTTCACATGCTTTGAGCTAAAGAGAGAGTTTGTCATTGATTTTGGACAAATTCAGAGATTCCTCGTAAAGCTTTTCGTAAGCTTGTTGTAGTTCATCACCATTAATCTCATCATTGTCTTCTGATGTTTCATCATCCTCTTTTTGCTCCTCATTCTCCTTGACCTCATCCAGTTTAGCAACTAAGGCATGAAAGATGATAGATGGCGGTGAAGATGAATCTCCTCTTTCATGAAATTGGCTAAGAATTTCCCATGCATCTTTAGCCTTTGTGCAGTGAGCAACCCGTTGCTGTTCTTCATCAGAAATAGCTCCACAAATAGTAGTCAGAACTCTCTGATTGCTTAGATTGTCAACACTTTCAACATCCTCTTCAATGGCTTGCCAGCCTTCTGGGTTGAAAGCTCTCAGAAACGCCCTCATTCTAATCTTCTAATACAAGTAGTTACTCCCAGCAAAGGTGGGAGCATGATGCAGGTTCTGACCACGAGCTAATTCCACTGGCTTTGGAAGAGGTTGAGTGAAAGTGGACCAAAATGCCATGAAAGCACTATCCCTGTCTTCACCGGATTCAGGTTCTTCGGGTTCTTGCTCCGACCTGCTTTCATCATCCCAAGTCACTGTGTAGACTTTCTTTTGATTCTTTTTTGAAGGACATTCAAGGGCAATATGGCCAAACCCTTGACATTCATAGCACTTGACCCCTTGCCCCTTTACAATCTTCTTTTCAGTTTTTGGAGCAAGTTTTGGTGGAAAAGTTTTGGGTTTTTCATTACTCTTGTCTTTTGAAATAGGGTCTCTGAAATTAGGCTTCTTTTTCTTCAAATTTTTTTTAAACTGTTTAATAAACATAGCCGCCATCTCAGACTCTAAATCAAATTCAGTCTCCGGAGTTTTTGCAGTCTCATGAGCACTAGTGAAAGCCACACTATCTTTTTGTTTTTTCTTTGAAATTTGGTGGGCTTCATAAGTCTGCAAGTTTCCAACCAACTGATCAAGCTTGAGGGTATCAACATTCTGAGCCTCCTCAATGGCTGTCACTTTTGATTGGAACCTCTCGGGTAAAGACCTCAAAATTTTTCTAACAACTTTAGCTTCAGGGATTTTTTTCACCGAGTGTGAAACAAGAATTCACGATGTCACTAAGTTTTGCATAGAAATCATCAAACGTCTCATCATCACGCATAAAAAGGGTTTCAAAAGCAGAGGTGAGACGTTGAAGTTTTGACCTTTTAACAGAAGTAGTACCTTTGTGAATCGTTTCAAGAATGTCTCAAGCCTCTTTTGCTACCTCACACGTGTAAATACGATGAAATTCTTCAGGTGTGATGGAGCAAAAAAGGGAATTGAGAGCCTTACTATTCCAACTCGCGTTTTGATAATCGGTTGTGTCCCATTTATCAAGGGGTTTAGGAATATCAACACCATCAATGGTGACAATAGGTTCACTCCACCCATAGATCACACAATGCCAAACTTTCTCATCGATGGATTTTAAAAACGCTCTCATACGAGCTTTCTAATAAGAATAGTTTGTACCATCGAGTAAAGGAGGTCTATGGGTCGAGTTACCTTCACGAATTGAATCAATATCACTATGTAGACACCCCATTTTTGACCATCCTCAAGACTTGGACGTCACTGTTGGAACACTCGGTGATCATCCATGTTTGTGTTCATCTTGAGTTCCCGGAGGTCTCGGCCACGCGCCTTGCCTCAGGATCTCTCGACTCGATTGTTTTGTGTTTGGTTTTGCACAAAACATTTGTGTTTTGCCTTTTAAGGGCAGGGAATGGCTTGTTGGCCATCCCCACACATCACCGGCCATGGCTTGAGGCCACCGGCCACTGGTTTGTTGCCACCGGCCAAATGTTTGGCCAGCCGGCACTCTTTGTGGCTGGTCGACCATATATTTTGGTCAAATTACATTTTTGGCCGGCCGACCACTGTGCATCTGCTTTTGCAGATATTTTTATGCCAGCTGTGCTAGCTGGTATACACCTTTGCTCCCCTCCATACATGTGTATGGAGGGATTTCCCTCTTGACTAGCTTACTTGAGAAGCTTTGCAAGAGGGAGCTCTATAAGAGGGAGCCTCTTCTCCCTCCATTGGGGTTAGACAAAAAAGACAGAGGGAGCTTTGAATTAGGGTTTACATAGTTGTTGCTATTCTATCTCTATTTCTCCCTCTCTTTTGCTCTAAGTGTGTTTGTGTCTCATTATTGCACACAAACACCTAGTGTTACACCTTCTCTTGGCTACTGAGGTGCTAAGGAGCTGTTCTTGGTGTTCTTGAGTGGATTCAAGCTTGAAGAACCAGCTGGAGTGCTGTTCTTGAAGAGGGTCATCAAGGGTAAGAACTTCACCCTTTATTCCCTATTTTTGCATAGCTTTTTGACCTATCTTGCAACTGTTTTTAGACTTTGTATATAACTAATAAAAGTCTTTTTTTTGAGTGCTTTAAATAGTTGTTTAAGAGTGTTTTGTTATTTGGGGTTGTTTGACCCCTCATAGGCCTTGTTTGGCCCTATTTTTGTGCTATTTTGGTGAGCTCTGGAACCACCTTGTTTGGGCCTCCTCACCACTGAAATCTTGAGGGATTTCAGTGGTGAGGATGGTGCCTTAAGGTCCTAAGAAGAAGAGGACCACCCCCCTCTCCTTGTTGTCCTTGAAAAGGGCCATTTTTTGCCTCATGTATGAGCATCTTGTCTAAGTGTATGATGGCCATGCCTTAGCTATTTTTTGTGCTTATTATGTCATAATATAGCTCTATTTTTACTTAGTTTAGACACACCATGCATGCTTAGTATACTTGTCTTGTAATGCCATGAAATTGCCTTAACATGTATCTAGCATTTAGACCACTATGCTTGCTTGTTTTGGCTTAGCTTTGTGAAGTTTTTGTGCATGTTTTGATGTGCTTAAGGTCTGTTTTTGGTCATTTAGGTCGTCCATGATTTGCTTTGTATAGCTACCATGTAATCCCCCTTATGAGCCTTGAGTGTTGACCCCTCTAGCATGCTTTACTTGCACTATTTTCAGTGGTTTAGAACCATTGGCCATGTCATTTTAGTCCTCAGGGTATGCTTGTATGCTTGCATTTGATGCCCCTTTCATGCTTTAAGAGGTTGGTGTTTCATGCTCCATGTTTGTGCCATTGTGTATGCCTCTAGGATTAGATTATTTAGATGCCATCTAAGTGATTTTTGGGGCTTACTTTTGCATGATTTGGGACTGTTTTGGTCCACTTTGGTCATTTGCTTCATGTGTCACATGATCATAGTTTAAATCCTCGGGCTCGGTTGCATGCATTATTTGCATCGGTAGGTTGATTTGGCATCATTTTCTACATGATTTTCAGAGCTTACAATGCATGCCTTTAGTCCCATGTTGGGTCTCTTTTAAGTGTGCTTAAAAGTTGCTTCTATATGCCTAAGTGTTGGACTATGTGTACATGCATGTTTGTATGTCATTTTGCCTTCGTTTGTATGTCATTTTGCCTTCATTTCCATAGCACTCGGCCACTGTTTTAGGCTTGTTTGAGGGCTGCCTAAGTTAGTCTAAGTCCATTCTCACATGTTGTGGCATGCTCACCTTGTGTGCTGTTGCATACTTGGCCTATCGCATGTGTTGCATGCTTAAATCTTAGTGCATTTGGTATGCATTCTTCTCCTTGCTTTGGTTACTTAATATGCCACATGTCTTGCACACTTGCATGTTGGCATTGTATCCCACATGCTTGCATGTTTGCATGTTTGCCCCATGATCATACTTGCATGCTTGTCCTCATAACATGTTAGCTAACATGCCTAGGTTGCATATCATTGCATGCATCTTTCACCTCTTGATCAAGCCATGATAGAGGTTAAAGGCTCCCTTGTATGTTTATGTGCATTGCATTTCATTTAAAATCAAAATGCATAACCTGGTCTCTCGAGCCATCACGTATTGAGATGCGCGATTGGTGGCCCGAGAATCAAGGAACATACCTCTTTGAGTCATGAACATGATAAGAGGCGTGTTTGGTGCAAACATTGCTTGAAATGCATTGCCATGCC
Source organism: Camellia granthamiana (assembly GCA_036172215.1). Classification (NCBI taxonomy): domain Eukaryota; kingdom Viridiplantae; phylum Streptophyta; class Magnoliopsida; order Ericales; family Theaceae; genus Camellia; species Camellia granthamiana. Next base: position 22,154,255 of record CM069908.1, read on the forward strand.
ATGTTTTGTCCTCTGCTGCTGTCAAAACAGGTTTCTGCAGGAAGCTTTGGCCGGTCGACTACACAGAGTGCCGACCGACCAAAAGTCTGGGGCCGATAGCTCAACCAATGGTCGATGACCATCCTTCCACGGCCGGTGACCATTTGTCTTGGCCGGTGGTGTTCCACAGTGTCCAAATAGTGCACCTTGAGAGTTTTTGCAATTTTCAGAGAAGCAGAGTAGGGCAAACAGAGGCAGCTTGTGCATGGTGACGGATTTCTGAGCGGAGCCGAGCATGCATTGCATTGGGCCCTCTTCCCGAGGCTGTTTACTGTTTTATTAGATTAGTTAATCTGCTTAACTAGTTTAATTGGTTTGTAATATTTAATTAGCTTGTAGGCTAGTTAAATCTGTATTATTCTTTCGGTCCCTCCGAGCGAGGGCTAATTTGTAATAAGTGTGGGTGCGTGTGTGCATGTTTTCCAACCCCCACTTCTTTCTCCCTTTTACTTACCTGCTTTTGGTGGTTAGTATTAGGACATATTTAATTTAGCATCCTTATGCTATGCATGTGTGCATCATTCATCAATATTGCATGCACTGGGCTCGGCGCATCATGCTAACAGCATAATATTCCAAATCTAACTTGAATACGTGCTACTTGTTGCATCCCACATGCCATCCTAGGATTAGCCGAGCCTATTCTAGTGACATTCTGTATGCGTTGCATTAGCCACTTAACATGGACTTGGATCATGCATGATTGCTAATATGTTTATTGTTTTGGCTTGGAGTACACTGTAAGTGTTTTATGTTTTAGCATCTCGCATGAGTGTGAATGTTAACATGACAACATGATTACCATGTGGCTAGATGCTTATTTGATTAACTGCCTGAATGCCTGTGGGTAAAGGTTGGATTGTTTGAGTTGGGACAACTCATTGAAATCCGTATTTTAGCCTACTTGGGAGTAACAAATTTCAAATCACTTTTTTCAAACAAACGGATATGCAATGCTTCATTCCAAATTAGGCTATCTAGTCTATACTTTTGTGTTGTGCGCATCACATAGTAAGATTAGCTAATTAATCGGAATAAGAACACATAACGTTTTCAAAATTGGATATCATGGTTAGTAGAGGAAAATCTTCGGATCGGGCGAGGGGGGGTGCTCATAGCTGACCTTCCCCAATCGTACCCAAGTTCCCGAGCCGAGGCAACTTTGGTGATGATGGACACGTGGCCTTAGGCAAACGAGTCAGGGTTTCCTAAATTCCCCCATTAAAAAAATATTTAGGTGGCGACTCTGTATCTGGCAAACAGTCCATGTTTGGCACTTCTTTTCTAAAAATCTGTTTTCTCAAAACGATTTACCAGATTTGGACTCTTTGGTTCAAATTAAGAACCGTGACAATTTGAGTCCGAATTGTAGCACCGAGGCCCTCACGCGGGGCGTGTCTACACACTAGTCACACAAAATCACACTCCTATAGTTTTGATAAAAACAAAGAGTGACCTGCTCTGATACCAATTGAGAATCCTAAGTGATTCGTGATTAGATCAAGATTAAAATATTTCAATTCCCAATTATTCAAAACACACAATCTAAATCATCAATCACTTACGAAAGTGGTTTAGATTGTTGTTTTCGGAATAAACAATAAATCGACAAAAACGATTTTTACGTGGGAAAACCACAATTGAAGAACCTTCAATTGTAATAAAAAACCACGGGCAAAACGCCACTAATCAATCCGCTACTGAAGAAAGAAAGATTACAAAGATAATAAATAAATTACCCAACTTATCCAATTTGTCTTCAAATCTTCTGTAACTCTTTCACCGAGCCTTCGTCTCGGAACTGATTGATTTGAAGTTGAATCCATAACTTCACTTGTCGAATCAATGACTACGTACAGAATCAAACTCCTTTGAAACTCCACGTTTGAATCTTCGAAATCCACCGAAGAAGACTACTCTTAATTATCCTTGATGTAAGTATCTTAGATCATAGGTTACAAACCCTCTCAAATATATCAAGGAAAACTCACCAAAAACTTCAGAAGAAAACCTCAAACAAAACCCTAAGACCCTTAAACAAGATCTAGGAAAAGTAAACCCTAAAATCAGCCTAAACAGATATATATAGAAAACAGAGGCCGCGATCTCCGCTCGAGCAGCTTCAGTAAAATACGCGTGTGACCAAACAGGTTTTCGCTCAAGCGTTGGAACACATGCTTGAGCGCAAAATCACACTTCTCAGTATGTTTACAGACATGACCAACTACTGAGATAGCACAAAATACGCTCGAGCGCCAATGGTCCCACTCGAGCGGGAAAGTCAAAAAAACAAGGAAAAATTACAACTTTTCAAAATAGAGTTTGTACGAGGGTTTGACAATAAAGGGACCTAACACACATTTATAGTTTAAATTATTAAGATGAACCTGAAATAAGGCCTACCACAAGTCAAAACTAGTCCAATTAGGGACCGCGGAGAAGCCTCCCTTTTAATTTTTTTTAAGGGTAATTACTCTGGCCTCTTTAATGTTTGGAGAAAATACAGGATGTCTCAAAATTTTGACATAATTACGTTGTGCTCTTTTAAAATTTTAATTCACATAATAATTAATTCTATTTTCATCATAAATTTGTTAATCATATAGATGAAAAAATGATATTGTCATCTCTTTTATACTGAAATATATATTTTACATTGTTTATTTTCGTGTCTTCTTTCAATTTATATTAGTTTTGATCTTTTTAATCTTACTAAAAATGAGGTTAATATAATTATGCCAACTATTATAGAACTTGTATTTTCTCTAAATCTAGATGTCTTTGGAGGATTGACATTCTCTCCATTATATGGTTATAATAATAGAATTTTTTTATTTTTTAAAATATAGAAATAACCATTACAAATATTTAGATAATGTAATGTAGATCTTTCATTATAATTTTAGAATGAAAAAGATCATAGTATGTATTGGGATCATAGATTTAAGTAGGGATTTAAAAATGAAAAGAAAAAAAAGTATATAAACTATAGATGACATGTAATTATATTTCAATTACATTTCACTTATTTTTCTCTTTATCTTTCTGAATTCTTAATTAAATTTATAAATCAAACAAGGAAAATTTATTAGGAAATCATTTTTCAAATACTTGTATTCTAATTAGTCTATAAGATATTCTTATATTCTCAAGAGATTCTTCTCTCTCTTCTAATAAGATTACGAGAGCTAACCTCTCCCCAAGAGATTAACTCTCTATGATTACATAATAATATATTTATTACCTTCTAGAGAGAGACGGAACATTAGGATTAAATTACTTTGACATTTGATCCATCAAATCTTAATTTTCATATTTAAGGTATTTTATAGACAATTTTATCCTAACAAATATTTTTTGAACCCTTAACAACTTGGTGATGTGAATATTCACATTAAATAAATATAATAGTGTGAATGTTCACGTTGACAATGTGAATGTTTATATTATAGAATATTCACATTGTCAATGAAAATATTAATGCACGCTTTATCATTTTATTATTAGAAATATTTTGATAATTATATCATCTATAAGACTTATTAAAATATATAAAAATAATTTAAATTAAATGAAATATAAGTAAAGATGGATTCTTTCATGAATAAATGCCCATCAAAGAAAGCCTAGGAGAAGTCAGTGTAATTTTTCTAATTTTTAAGTAACTTGCTTAACAATGTCGTTTGCAATATAGGACGGAAACAGAGCCGTCCACCCCCTTTCGAGTGCATCCCCTAATAAGTGAAACAAGACAAAGCAGCAGCCATATACTGTGGCCAGTTGTGATTTGTGACACTAAATTTCTTGGCACTAATGGCACTAATTTCTATATCAGGTAAAAAAAAAAAAAAAAAAAAACAAAGTTACCAAAACAGGAAATTAGTGCCATTAGTGCCAGGAAATTTAGTGCCACAAATCATTTTTCATACTGTGGCTCTGTTTGTTCATAATAAAATAGGTAAAAAAATTGAGAGAAAGGAAAAAAATAAATAAATAATAAAAAAAAATAATAGCTTAAATTTGTTTAGCTTGAAAGTAATGGAATTTTTTTTTTAATGTAATTCATATTAACATTGTAATTAATTTTTAATTTTTTTTGTAAAAAAACAAAAAAGAATTATAAGAAAAATTGAATGTGTGAAGTATATATAATTGAACTTTTATTTTTCTTACAAAATTTTCAACTTAATCAAATATTTGTAAAAAAAATATATTTTCTTTTCTATTTCTTTTCTTTCACTACACTTTCTATTAAATTTTATTTCTAACAAAACAGAATCATTGTGAAAAGTGTGTGACTTCATCAAATTAAATTAGATTAAAATTTAAAAAAGGGTTAATCTAGGGTGACAGTTACAGCCATATGGAATGGTTTTGGGTTCATAATCCGCATGAACTGAGGCAAAATAATAAAAAGTTAAAATATAGCTAGTAAATTATAAAATTCTTCCTCCATCAGTTTCAATAATTTTTTTTGAAGTTAACTTTTTGTTAAATTTGTTACAGTACCTCAACAACTTTGTTGAACCACGGTTCATTAGCTACATGATTTTTTTATTATATTTTCTAGAACAAAACTGGGCCAAAATCTTTAAGCCGGTTGTCCACTTGGATATCCTACCGGATTACTGTGAGTGTCTGTAGCAAAAGAAGAAAAATGCCCAAAATTAGCCTAACCGATCGACCGGCCAGTCAACTGGTCAACGATAAATTTTTTATTTTTTATTTTTTATATTTTTTAAGAATTATTTGGGTGGTATCTAATAAATTTAATAATAAAAAAAAAGAATAACAAATACAATAAGAAATTAATATTTTAATAAGATTGAGTTAAAATAAAGAGTTTGATGCAGTGAGTACTAATAATAATTTGACTCAAATAACAAAAGTGGATTTTGGATTATCATTTGACTCAAAATTTGTTGAGACTGATGCAAATACTCTAACAAGGGTAACAAGTCAACTTATCATTTTTTTTCTCATGATCAAGTGAATCTTAAAGGTCCAAATTGCCCTTCTTCATTTCTTTTCTTTTCTTTAAAAAAAAAAATCAATTTTACAATGTGTACTTTAATAAATAAATAAATGTATTGTAATTTATATTTTAATCAAATAATGACTCATTACAATTTAACGTCAAATCAAATTCTAAACTGGTTTTTGATTTAATTTTAATAATAATGTGCACAATTAACTAGAACATATTATTTACAAAGAGATATTAATTATGAGTATCATTAACTAGATCTTTTAATTATGTGTATAATTATATTTACAATAATATACATAATTAGCTTAAGTTAAAGTTTAGAATAAGAAAATTAAAAAATGACACTTTTGTCTTTTGCTTTGAAATATGACTTTTGACTTTGTTAAAAAACAAATGTGGATTACTTTATGTTAATTTGAATGATTTTTTTAACGGAATAAAGTGGATGTTTGGGATATTCAGAAAAGATAAAAAGTTAAAAAGTCACTGAAAAAGTCAAAAAGTTAACATTATTCACATATTTGGCCCGAAAAAAAAAAAATTTCTTAGAAAGAAGGTAAAAAGACATAAATGTCCTTCATTGGGAATAGAAAAAAGGAAAATAAAATAAAATAAAATAAAATAAAGTCAAACAAACCCAATTGCCCACCGAGTGGTGATTCATCCCACTAATTTTTGGACCACTAATAGCTCTAATGAGCTAAAAAAAAAAAAAACAAACTCAAGCCAAAACATCACATCACTTGGGTGGGGGTCACTGTGCCACATCATTAGTGATGCTCTAGAGCTCCTAATTTAGTGCTCTAAAACATTATTCATTGCCCACCATAGTTTTGTATAGGAAAAAGGGCAACCGTACTGACATGCACGGGGGCAACCGTACTGACATGCACGGTACGCATGTCAGTATTGATAGGAATAATACGGTAATTTTAATATTTTATATAATATTTTAATATATATATTTTTTTTATAAAAAGTTAAAAAATTAGCTCAAATAATTATCTTTTTTTTTTTTTTTTAAACTAAAAAGTTAAAAAATACACTTGTATAATCCATCCTAAACAACCCAAAATAACGTGCTAAACATTCAAAACTAAAAACGAACTCTACTCCTATTATTAAAATACAGACATAAAGTACAAATGATCTATCTAAAATCACAAACGGGAAATGATACAGAGCTCTAAATGTAGAGCTCTAATTTGAGCTCTAGTGATGTGTCAAAGCAAAAAAAAAAAAAACAAAACAAAACAAGGCACAAACATCACATCAGAGTGGGACCCATCTTCCCATTAGAGCTATTAGAGCTCCTATATTAGAGCTCTAAAGCATTTTTGATCACAAAAACATAGAGGTGGACTTCTTTTTGTTGTTTTGGGTTTTTGAAAGTAGGATGTATACAAAAGAGCAAGACAAAAGCAGGCTGCAAGAAGACTTATAATCCTAAGCCAACCTACAAGAATGGGCGCCGTTTTAAATTCTCCGGTCTCGTTTAAGAGACTTATAATCCTAAGTCAATCCACAAGAATGGATGCCGTCTTTAAATACTCCGGTCTCATTTAGGAGACTTATAATCCTAAGCCAACCCACAAGAATGGGGGCCGTTTTTAAATTCTCCAGTCTCATTTGGGAATAGATTATTTTAAATTTTTATTTAGTTTTTTAGTTAAAATATGAGATAAAACAATTAGTATATTTAAAATGATTTTTTAATTTTTTACGAAAAAATATACAAAAAAATAGAAATAATTTTTTTTTTAAAAAACTTTTTTGTATAAGTTATAACTTTTTTTTTATTTTTTTAATAATTTTTTGACTTTTAAACTAAAAATATTATACGCTAAACAAGCCTCATTACTCACATTGGCAACACGCCTAGTGCTATAAATATATACATCCGAATGGGTATTATTATTAACACTCTGCAAACCTTAAATTTCTATATCCAAGCTCATTGCTAAGGCTGGGAGAGAGAGGAGAGAGATTGTGAACATGCCCAGCCCACAACCTACCAATGTTAGGTATGAGAAGTGAGTACAAATTTTCATTTTTCATTTTAATGAATGTGATTAGGGAATACGGGATTGTTGCTGTGCTTAATACAGCGCACAACAATATACTCAGTTATTTGTGCTCCTTTCATTTTAAGTCAACACTCATTATTATCTATAGTTGGTTTCAGTTTAATATAGTTCAAAATTTTTTAAATCAGGACGGAATCAAAAATTGAATTTCATAAATATCAAAATCGAATTGACCGGATCTAATTGAAAATCGATCAGTTTTGGTCGGTTCGATCTGGTTCGGTCAATTTATACGATTTTTCTTTCACTCCTAAGTATTATGGTTCAAAATTATAAGTTACAACTATCACATCATTTTGAATGTGTGTTTTTTAATAAACAAATTATATTTGTAAATTATTTTCAAGTGTGAAATAGGACTGCCCAATTGATTAATGCATTCACAATTGCTGTTGTTTTACTTGCATACATACACACACCTTTGCAAGATAGAAGAATGAATTCTATATATTTACATGCTCACCCAAAAAAAAAAAAAACTATGTCCATTAAAAAAAAGTGTAGTTGAACTTGAGAATCACCCCTAAATTCTAATAAAAAAAATTATAAATGTTACTATTTTTCACTATTTGGTAGTATTCTCTACTTAGATACTCATGATTAATTTTTTTATTTAGAAATTTTTATTCAAAGTATGATTCATTTTCATAATTTGGTGGGTGTTAAAGAAGAAAGGGATGGCAACAGGTTAAATTGATGTGATTAGGGATATGTATGAAGAGTGACCACCATTAGATTGCATGCTAGAGAGACAAGTGAATTTTCAATTATTGTAAGGTTACACCAAGGATCAACCTTAATTCTTTATCTTTTTGCTTTAGTTATGGATGAGTTAACGAGAAATATTCAGGATGATGTGCCATGATGTATGCTTTTTGCAATTGATATCGTGTTAGTAGATGAGACTAGAGAAGAAGTTAACAATAAGTTGGAAACTTGGAGAGAAGTACTTCAATCTAAAAGATTTAGAATAAACAAAACTAAAATAGAGTACATGGAGTGTAATTTTAGTAATAGTAACAATGGAAGTAGATGAGAAGTGAAGATCGAGAACCACGAACTGCCTAAGAGCGAACATTTTCGTTATTTAGGGTCCAATCACAACAGTATGGGAGATTGGAGTGGAGTGTGTCTAGGATACTGTGTGATAAACGAATATCCACTAGGCTAAAAAGGAAGTTCTATAGAACGGTTATTAGACCAATGATGTTGTATGGGTTGGAATGTTAGGCAATATTTAGATAAGATGAGTGTTACTGAGATGAGGATACTAAGATGGATATGTGGCAAGACTAGAAGAGATAGAATGAGTATATTTGAGAATGAGTAGGAGAAGTACCAATAGAAGATAAGTTGAGAAAGAATAGATTAAAATAGTTTGGTCATATATGGCGATCAACAGAGACAGTAGTGAAGATATGCGATACAGTGATGGTAAATGGAAGTATTAGGAGAAATGACAGACCTAAATTGATGTGGGATTGTGTAGTAAATAGAGATATAAACCTCCTTAATAGATAGACTTATTGTCTAATACGTTCTGTAAGAATTAATAGTGTTTTTAATTAAACACAATAAAAAAAATGTAACCAATTGTTAATTATCAGCAACAGTTTAAAATTTTTGTTATAAAAAATATCATTAATTATAAATTTCAGCGACAGTCTAAAAAAATCGTTATGAAAAAAAGTTACTAATTTTCAATTTTCAGCAATAGTTTAAAAAATTCGTCACAGAAAAAGTCACAAATTGTAAGTTTTACAGGAAATTTATAAAAATTGTGACAAAAAAAATACTAATTGTCAATTTTTAGCTACATGCAAAAAATGTCACAAAAAATTATTTTTAGTAACAATTTCATTAGAATTTATTTTCAATAAGATTTGATGAAAATTAAATCCAACAATTAAAAATTATTGATAATTTATCAAGGGTAAATTACAAATACATTTCCTAAGGTTTGCTTAAATTACAAATTGTCCTCTATAGTTTGAAAAATTATAATTACCTCCTTATTAGTATTTTTTATTTAACAGAATTAACTAAAAAAATAAAATTCATAATTACTCTCCTATATAATAATAAAATTACTTAAATTATTAATTGAAATATATTTCTAATATTATTAAAAATTGTTAATTGACTTGCTAATTTATTAATAAAATGGACAATTTGTTATGAAATTAAAAACATTAAGAGGTGAAATGTAATTTTTAATATTACAAAAAAAATTCGTATTTTAATCAAACCGGAAGGGATATATTTATAATTTTTCATTTATCTTTCTCAGAATGCCTTTTTTGAATTTCGCCACATTCTCTCTCTCTCTCTCTCTCGTCGAGAATGATGATGATGGCTCTCGTCACTTCTACCAAAAAGTGCCAAAACGAAAGTCCAACCTTGTCTTGTTGTAGGTGCTTACATTGAGTTACGTTGGCTCTGTTTGGTAAGGCTTATTTCTAACTTATTTCAACTTTTAGTTTAATTTAAGTTATTTTGATATGTTTAGTTCAATTTAACAATACAGCTTATAGCTTTTTGTAAGTCAAAAATCAACTTATTCTTTGAGTGGGGGAGGAGAAGCTTAATTTATAAGTTAAAAATCAACTTATATTCACAATTATAAGGTATAAACTGTTAGGCTATAAGTTAATAATCACTTTCCCACAGCTCTACCAAACGGGACCATTATACCTCGCTACTTCACCATAAACTTCCTGGAAATGAGCAACACTTTCTTTGTATTCAAATTCCGTATAAATTTTTATTGAGAAACTATATATAGGTGGGGGAGTTAGGAAAAAAATTTGTAAATATATAGAGATTTAAGTATATCTGTAATATGATATAAATAAAATATTATAAAGGTATAAGTATCTCTTCATGTATTGATAATATTTTTTTCTTAATTCTCACCTGTATATAGTTTTTTTTATTTATTTAACCTTTTATATTATACTAATTTAATCTAATTTATTACCAAAGAGTATAATAATTTATTAATAAATCTAATATATATATATGTGGGGATATATTTTCTGAGTACCAACACGTGGCAAGGTGACGCCGACGTGTCAGCCGAGGTGCCACGTGTCCTGGTCGTAACGCCGAGGTGATCTCGGCAAGGCCGAGGTTATCTCCGAAGATATCGAAATCCGAGATAAGCGGATAAAGGACAAAGAGTCCTAGACTGAGAGAAGACTTCAGTTTGGATAAAGGTAAAACTCTTGGAGAGTTTTTGTCCTGAACCCCTTGGGAGTTGCAGATTAGCAATAATCCAGAGTCCATTGGAGTTAGGCTCCTATTGGGACTAGGATTGTATTGACTATAAAAGAGAGGCACCCCCATGGGTCTAAGGTATGTTCTAAATACTCAAGCTTGTGAGTTAAATACTTGATTACCTTTAAGAAATATACTGACTTGATCGTCGGAGTGCCCCCGGGTGGAAGAACCACCGCCGGAGCCTTTTCTTTCTGTGCAGGATAACAGGGTGCCATCTGTTCTGCCAGTATTCTACAGCTGAATTACTAAGGAGGGCAGTGTGGTCGAAAAATCACCCACACAATTTGGCGCCGTCTGTGGGAAAGAAAGACGAATAGATGGCCAGTAACGCACAAAACGAAAAGGTTGGGGACGACGCTCCCACTGGGAATGGCAGGCCTATCGACCTTGACGTCGAAAAAGACAACCACAACCAAGAAACCCGTGGCCAGGGAAACGGGGGAAAAGACGTCGGCCAGGAGGGCGACACTTCGAAGAAAGCGGACCAGGGCAGATACTACAATGAAGACAACCTCCAGGTATGGAGAGATAGGTGCCTACGAAGGGATGAGGAAGTAAAAGAATTAGCAGACAAGTTGGCTGACCTGCAGTCGGTCATCAACTTCATGATGCAAAACAATGTCATGCAGCCATCCTTCCCACTGCATGACACACCAATCCCAGTAGCCAACACCCAGAAGGGGGGACAGATCCCTTTAGAACCCCGGCACGCCAGGAGTAGAAGACAATCCCAACAAACCTCCAGGGAGGTCAGACGGGAAGAGCCGAGAAAAGAGAGGTCCCAGAGGACACATCATACAAAGGATCAGGGGCACAAAGAACATCGGCATATTCAAGGACAGGCGCTCTGTTTTGATACAACCCACGGAGAAAGATCAAAACGAGCCCATCACGAGGCCGAGAGTAGTATGCCGAAGAGACTGAAGTCCACAGACAGCTGAGCTCCAGGGAGGAGTAAAGAAGACTTGAGAAACTACCTCAAGAGGAAGGAACAGAACGCTGAAGCCGAGGTAACCTCACCCGTCAAGCCGAGAACGCCGTTCTTGGTAGAACTGGACAAATTTGAAGCACCAAAAAGATTCAGCATGCCAAGGTTTCAAATATACGATGGTAAGTCAGACCCTAACTTCCATGTTGGACTATTTTTGAATTCAATGGCATTGTACAGTGGAAACGAGCCACTACTCTGCAAAGTGTTCCCCTCGTCCTTTGGGGAGATTGCATCAGATTGGTTCCATAAATTACCAAAAGGAAGCGTAAAGACATGGGAAGGCCTGGCCGAGATGTTTGTGGCCAGGTTCATAACGAACAAACTCCAGCCATTAAGAGTGGACGCGCTAATGGCTTTAAAAATCAACAAAGATGAAAGCCTGAGGGCCTATGCAAAAAGGTACTACGAGGTGTTCAATCGAATACCTGAATGCAACCAGGAGGTAGCGGTCGTGTCTTTCAAGAACGGCCTGAAAGATAACTGTTCACTACGAAAATCTTTGGCAAAGACATTGCCAAAAAGCATGGAGGAGCTCATGGCAAGAATCGAGAAGTATGCGCGAGCCGAGGAGGATACATCGGCCCACGAGGAAGCCAAACAGGAGAAAGGGAACGCCTCGCCAAAGCAAGGCCGAAGTAACAACGGATTCAGCAAAACAGAGATGGAGTTAAGGGCCAAACAGGCAGTCACCATTGTATTCCGAATTCCAATTCAAAAAGTCCTAGGAAAAATTCGGAACCAGCCCTATTTCAGAACACCAGCAAGGGAACCAGGAGAGTTCATGGGAAGAAACATGGACAGACATTGTGCTTACCACAATGAAAACGGACATACAACACAGGGTTGCAGAGCCCTAAAAACACACTTGGAAGATCTGGTAAGGCAAGGCCACCTGAGAGACCTTATCGACGAAACCAGAACAAGAGAAGAACAGGCAAGACTGCCTCAGGCTCCGGCAGCCCCACCACCTCCGCAACCTCGGGCAGAAGGACCTCGGATAGTTAATGTGATCCACTCAAAGGTTAACGAGAATGAAGTCAGAGGAGAGACTCAAAGAGTAAGGCATCTACAGCATGTCTACCAAGTCAGGGAAAAAAGACTTCGGCCTAAAGAGAGCCAAGGACCGATAATAACCTTCACCGAAGCCGACCTAGAGATGGTCCAGCACCCGCATAATGATGCCTTGGTAGTATCCCTCCAGGTTGGGGAGTGCAAAGTGAAACGCATCCTAATTGATCAAGGCAGCTCTTGTGACATCATGTACGTTAGATGTTATAAGGAGCTAGGCCTTCACCCAGACGACATGGAGCAATCGAATGGCCCGATGGTCGGCTTCAACGGAACGACGACGTGGCCACTGGGCGCCACAAACTTGGAAGTACAAGCCGGTACCAAAAAGATCAGGACAGAATTCATCGTGATTGATACGCCATCCCCTTACAACATCATATTGGGAAGGCCATGGTTGCATGCAATGGGGGCAGTTCCCTTAACATTGCACCAACTACTGCGCTTCCCAACAGAACATGGGATTGAAGAAGTCAGAGGAGATCAACTGCAAGCAAAAAGTTGAAGACCACTTGCAATATTCGAGAACCAGCAAAGGCAGAGATTGAAGATGAGGACATGGAGGTCCTAGACGATGTCGGCAAGGAGCCGGCCGAGAAGAGTGAGGAATCACTAAAAAAAATCCTCGTCCAGGAGGACGACGAAGAGCGCTTCTTTCTTCTCGGCTCAGGCTTAGCCGAGGAAGAAGAGAGAGAACTGGAAGCCTTTTTAAGAACAAACATAGAGGTGTTCGCCTGGACACCTTATGAAATGCCTGGCATTGACCCCGAGGTCACATGTCACAGACTGAACGTCGACAGGTCGGCAAAACCTGTAATACAACGAGCTAGAAGACCGACGTTGATGCACGTCGAAGCTGTGGAGGAAGAGGTAGGCAGACTTCTGGAAGCCAAGGCCATCAGAGAAGTCAATTATCCAACATGGTTTTCAAATACAGTAGTGGTAAAGAAGAAAAATGGTAAATGGAGGGTTTGCGTAGATTTTACAAGCCTAAATAAAGCCTGCCCCAAAGACAGCTTCCCTCTGCCAAAAATTGACCAACTGGTGGATGCTACATCAGGACATGGAAGGATGAGCTTCCTGGACGCTTATAGGGGGTATCACCAGATAGCTATGTACCCCCCAGATGAAGAGAAGACAGCATTCATTACCCCAAAAGGCCTATACTGTTACAAGGTGATGCCTTTTGGACTGAAGAACGCAGGAGCAACCTACCAAAGATTGGTAACAAAAATGTTCAAACACCTGATAGGCCAGACAGTAGAAGTCTACATCGATGACATGGTCGTAAAGACCAAGGAGCCAAAAAATCATCTTGCCGACCTAGCAGAGGTATTTAAGATACTTACAGCATATCGGCTCCGACTCAACGCATCGAAATGCGCGTTTGGGGTTGGATCAGGTAAGTTCCTAGGTTACCTAGTAACAAGAAGGGGAATAGAAGCCAGCCCAGACCAGATCAAAGCCATCCTAGATCTACAGAGCCCAACATCGGCAAAGCAAGTTCAAATGCTCACTGGAAGGGCCGCAGCTCTGAACAGGTTCATAAGCCGAAGTTCAGACAAGTGTAAACCCTTCTTCAACTTGGTAAAAAAGACCGCAGACTTCCTATGGACTGAAGAATGTGAGGCCGCTCTGGCCGACCTAAAGAAGTACCTGACCACAGCCCCAGTTCTCTCCACACCTGAACCTGGGGAGGAGTTGTTTTTGTACTTAGCCGTGTCAGAACACGCAGTAAGTGCAGTGCTAATCCGAGAAGAACAGGGAGAACAGAAGGCTGTCTATTACGTAAGTAAAACCTTGGCAAACGCTGAAACAAGGTACATACCACTGGAAAAGTTAATGCTGGCCTTGGTAATGGCCTCAAAGAAGTTGAACCACTACTTCCAGGCACACAAAATTGTAGTGCTAACAGAGCACCCATTGAAGTCCTTATTGCAACAAGGGGACTTAACAGGAAGAATTGCAAGGTGGGCAGTAGCCCTGGGCCAGTATGACCTGGAATTCAGGCCCAGAACAGCAATCAAGGGCCAAGTTTTGGCCGACTTTGTGGCAGAATTCACACCCGAATCCATCGAACCTCGGGCTCCCTTGAGCCGAAATGAACAAAGCAAGCAAGGAGAATCCCAGCCAAAGGCCATGGAACAAAGAAAGGAAAAACTCAGACCCTGCAGCATCTACATCGGTGACTCATTCAGACTGTTTGTAGATGGAAGTTCAAACCGACAAGGAGCGGGGGCAGGAGTACTGTTGATATCACCAGACGGTGAAATAATAGAGCAATCCATCTGTTTGGGGTTCAAGGCCTCAAACAAAGAAGCAGAATACGAGGCATTAATTGCAGGACTAAAACTAGCAGCAGCAGCAGAAGCAGATGAGGTAATAGTTTTTTGTGATTCACAGTTAATTGTTAACCAATCAACAGGAGAATTTGCAGCCAGAGACGAGAGGATGTCGGCATATGCAAAGGAGGTCATTAGATTGGCCGAACAATTTCAGAACTGCCGACTTCTTCAAGTAAACCGAGATGATAACAGCCACGCCGACGCGTTAGCCAACCTAGCAAGTTCAATACAGACTGGAAAAACAAGAACAATTATGATTGACTATATGTCGGGCCCAAGCATAGAACCGCGGAACACCAAGCAGGAAGCAATGTGCGTGGACATGGGGCCAAGCTAGATGGATGCAATTGTTGCATATATAAAGGAAGGAAAGCTGCCAGAAGACCGCAAAGAAGCACACAAAATCAGATTGAAGTCAGCAAGATTCATCCTGACCAAAGACGGACAGCTCTACAGAAGGTCCTTCACTGGACCCCTTTTAAGGTGCGTACACCCTTTTCAGGTTGAAGATTTTTTATATGAAATTCATGAAGGAATTTGTAGAAGCCATGCTGGGGGCAGATCACTAGCCCATAGGGCCATTACCCAGGGGTATTGGTGGCCCTATATGCAGAAAGATGCAGAAGCATACGTGAAGAAGTGCGAACAATGCCAAAGGTTTGCACCCTTGATTCATCAGCCAGCTGCTGACCTTAATCCAGTATCCAACCCCTGGCCGTTTGCCCAATGGGGCATGGATTTGGTTGGACAACTTCCCCAAGCAACTGGGCAGAGGAAATACTTGCTGGTAGCAACGGATTACTTCACAAAGTGGATAGAGGCAGAGCCACTTGCCAAAATCCGAGATGTAGACGTCAAGAATTTCATATGGAAAAATATTATCACCAGATTTGGCATTCCTAGAGCCATCGTTGCCGACAACGGAACCCAGTTTGACAGCAAACTCATCAAAAACTTCTGTGCAAAATTCAAGATCAAGAATTACTTCTCAACACCAAGTTTCCCCCAAAGTAATGGGCAAGCAGAAGCATCCAACAAAATAATTCTGGATGGAATAAAGAAGAGGCTCCAGGCAGCAAAAGGAAAGTGGGTAGATGAATTGCCCAACGTGCTTTGGGCATATCGGACTACGCCGAGAAGATCAACAGGGGAATCCCCTTTTGCCATGGCTTATGGCACAGAAGCAGTCATTCCGCTGGAAATCGGCATCCCAGGGATCCGAACCCAGGGAGTTGAGAATGGAACTAATGATATACTCTTAGCCCGAGATCTGGATCTTTTGGAGGAACGAAGAGAGAAGGCTGCAATTCAGCTTGCAGTATACCAGCAACAGCTTGCCAGAACCTACAACAAAAAGGTCAATCCAAGAGATTTTCAAGTCGGCGACTTAGTCTTGAGGAAAGTCGTCGGCAACAAGAAAGATCCCAGAGAAGGCAAGCTTGGCCCAAACTGGGAAGGACTATACAGAATTACTTCGGTGTTAGGCAATGGAGCTTATCGGCTTGAAGACAATGAAGGCAAAGCATTACCAAGACCTTGGAACACTTGTAATTTGAAATTTTTCTATCATTAGATGTTCACTATTTTCGGCCGATGTTATCAATAAAATCTTTTCAGAATTTCTCAAACACATATGATTGATTGAGATACTTAACATTGTTTCTGGAAGACATAAAAAATGAGAACCCAAGTGGAACTCAGGTTCACATTGGGGGCAGAGCAGATACAAAGTCTACCACTTGTTGAAATTTGTAGCAATTTACAAGTTGGTCAGACCGAATACAAAGTCTACCACTTGTTGAAATTTGTAGCAATTTACAAGTTGGTCAGACTGAATACAAAGTCTACCACTTGTTGAAATTTGTAGCAATTTACAAGTTGGTCAGACTGAATACAAAGTCTACCACTTGTTGAAATTTGTAGCAATTTACAAGTTGGTTAGACCGAATACAAAGTTTACCACTTGTTGAAATTTGTAGCAATTTACAAGTTGGTCAAACCGATACAAAGCTTGGCTTCGCTTGTTGAAATTTGTAGCAATTTACAAGTTGAAGTTAAGCCGAGATGGTTCCTTAGCTTCGCTTGTTGAAATTTGTAGCAATTTACAAGTGGAAGTTATGACGAGATTACTATTCTCATCGCTTGTTGAAATTTGTAGCAATTTACAAGTCGAGGTGAAACTGATACTATTGCTTACAGACTTATAGAAATCCACGAGGTGGTTGAGCCAAAGATCATTGCTTAACACTTGTTGAAATTTGTAGCAATTTACAAGTTGAAGTTAAGCCGACATATGACCATCTGTTGAAATTTGCAGCAATTTACAGGTTGAGGTAAAGCTAAGTATATTGTTTAAACCCTTGTTGAAATTTGTAGCAATTTACAAGTAGGTCAGACTAAGATTATTGTTTGAACACTCGTTGAAACTTAAGAAAAGTTTGCAAAGTTAACATTGAATAGTATATGTTTTATACTTGATGAAATTAATGAAAAGATTGCAGGTCAGTATCATGCCGAAGTAAAATTTGCAGTTACTATACCCGAGGTATTTCACCGCGAGAAGATTGTATAGGGGAAGAATTATGTAAATCGTGCAGAATATTCTAAGTATAAAGCCATACAGAAGAAATTGAAGACTGAAGTATTCAGAGAAAAACGGTTGCAGTTGCATATCATTAAGGCACTATGACCCTAGCAAAAGCTTACATTGATTCACAAGAAAGGCACATCAGCCATAGAAGAAAACTTGTATTGTTCAGAAAACAAAGTACAAAAGACAAAAGGAAAAAAAGCTATGTTTCTTCAGCCTCAGCAGATGGTTGGACAAGGGCCTCGAAGGACTCTGGGAGGACCACCTCGACATCTTTCTCTACAGATTGTTGGGCTAATACCTCGGAGGATTCTGGGAGAGCCACCTCGGCTCCTTTTTCTGCCGCAATCTCGGCATCGATCTCTGCAAGTGTTTTACTGAGACTCCTTTAAGCCAGAAGAAGGTCAGACGATAGCTGCCCTGGCTCAGCCTCCTTGGACACCTCCTCAGTCTCCTCATCTTGGGTTAAGTCCATGACTTGATCACCCTGAGATAGAAACTTGGACTCATTGGTATCCTTGGGCCTCCTTACCAAGGCTTCATCATCATTTTTGTCTTCATCCTCATCTTCAGCCTGGGATTCAGATTCAGCTTCTTCCTCAGTTTGACTTGGAGGTGGAGGAGGAGGGAAAGGAAGAGGAATGGCTTCAGCCTTGCGCCAGGGTGAGTCAGCAGGAAGATCAAGCTTCTTCGCCAGGGACATCCAACCCAGGGAAAATCCCTTATTGCATGCCTGCCTGACTTGGAGCTTGTAATCTTCAGTAACATCGGCTACACCCTGGGCGTAAGCCTTTTCATCAACTTCTTTGATTTCAGCCGACTTCGTGGCCAAGGCTTCCGCGAGCTCCTTCTCGGCCTGAGCTGCTTTCCCCTTAGTATCTTTCTTTTGAGCCTCGGCAACATTCTTAATGGCCTCTAAAGATTCAGCCTTTTCTTCAGCAAGTGTTTGGGCTTTAGTAGCAGCCTCGGTCTGATCTTCTAATTTCTTCATTTTTGCTTGAAGACCTTTATTTATCTTTTGAAGGCCTGTAAACTCCTTCTTCAAATCATTAGTTTCTCCCTAGTCTCAAAAGATTGCATAGAAAAGGAGTGTGCATGCTGGACCGCCTAAAAGAAACACAGAAGCAAAAAGTTATTACAGAACTCTACAAGAATGGAGAGATAAAGATAAGAACAAGTCAACAAGTAAAAGACACTTACTTGAACGCAACGTTGGAGCATGAAGGAGTAATTTTCAAACTCACTCATCTCGGCGTTCTTTTCAAGATCGCCTGGGAGAAGGAGGGCTGTGCTCAGTGCAACGCCGATGTTTATGTCATCAGCGCTGCCACTAACCAAGACTGGCTTGTTCTCCAAGGGACATTGGGCACTTTGGATTTTGAAGTTGTCCCAGAAGAAGACTTCGGCCTCTTTGATTTTTGTGACTCTGCTGGTTGAGTTTCAGCAGACCTTTTTGCCGAGGAGGAAGCATTCTTCATGTTCTCGGCCAGTTGAGAGATGGGTACAGCATCCTCGGCTTCAGCTTCGGTGGCCTTGGTCTTTGGCAGAGCCTTCTTTATTCGTTTCGGTTTTGGTGGGGGCTTCGGCTGGGTTGGAATGGCATCAACATCATCAGGTAGGTCGGCCAGAAGGTCTTGGGCGACAGGTCTCGGGCGAACCATTTCGGCTATTTTGACAAGTCTACGTCGGCGTTTTCTTTCTGGTATTGGGACCAAGTATGGGGCTGAAGTGGATGGTTGGTCGGCTGGGTCAGAAGTTGATCCTTGGTCAGCCCGAGAAGAGGATGCGGTTTGAGTTATTGCAGTAGCTGAAGAGGGGCTTTTTTTCTTCTTCCTTGGAACGTCGGGCAAGGTGGATTTGTAGGAAGGAATGAAATTCAGTAAGAGTGGGGCTTTTCGCTTTTGGATAGGAAGGTCCAGAAGCTTCTTTAAGTCTTTGCCAAGGAAGTAAGACTGGCGAAAATTTTTGGGAGGCTTACGAACGTCTGCAACAAGGAGCACAACATCAGAAACAAATAAAATCTCTTAAATACTTGGAGAAAAACAAACAACAGCTAAGTAATTAACGCTGGGCTCTTACCCTTGCCCTCTTTAACTGTTCGGGGAAGAGGGTAGAGATGGACTTCTTCGTCTGGGCCAAACTCCCAATTTCCAGAAGCAATAAGATAATCAGCACCAACCCCTTTGTTGGAGTCTGGGAGGTCGGCTACAATTTTAAATTCGGTAGACCTCGGCTTAAGGTAATATACAAAGCCCTTTTCTTTCAGGTTAAGGGCGCACATAGTGTAACAGTATTGGATGTCGGCGAGAGTAATTCTAACATTCTCCTGCCGAGCTAAGACTATTATACCATTAAGTATTCTGTAGGAGTTGATGGTGAGTTGCATAGGGTTCAAAGTATAGTAGTGGAGAACTTCACGAAAAAGGGGATTAAGTGGGAGCCGAAGCCCACACTCAACAAACGCTATAACAAGGAAAGGCATTGTATTATCAGTAGGCATAATGGAATCGTCATCCCCAGCTAGCCTAAGGTGAACATCGGCAGGGATAGAGAACTCTTGCCTAAAGAATTCGAGTTTGGTTGGGGAATTTACTCTGTGTCTCCACATACCCATGATTTTTGGAGTAAAGGTATTTGGCTACAAAAACAATATGATCTTGAAGGGTTGCTGGTACCTCAGCTTAAACCTAGGTATATACTGGCAAAAGATTGTTTCAATTTTCCCTAAGAATTAAAGGTTCTATAAACAAATCCCAAACCTAAGAACTATGAAGACGAAGATCAAAGGCACGAATCTGGAGAAAATACAAAAAAGCAGAAAACAAACGGAGTTTCAGATTCAGGAAACACAAAGGGTGGAAGACCAAGAACAGCGATAAAACAATGCAAGTGACATATACAAAAGCATGAAATAAGAATTATTCAGGAGGAGAATTCGTGAATCAAATGCTAAAGCGGAACAGTAAAAGCAGGGAGTTTCAGAAACAAATCAAAAACTAGAACAGAAAGATCAGTTGCTTACCAGGAAAAGTGACGCCGGAATATGATTCGCCGAGGATAGACGACAGTAGCGAAAGCTTCAACGACAAAAGGAAGACTATTGCAGAGTCGAAGCTCGAAGCAATGGCAGACTCAAAGGAGAAAAAGCTTTGAGAGAAAGAGAAAGCAAAGTAATCGAAATACAAAAGTGAAGAGACAAAGGAGAGAGACAACAGTTTTGTCAAAAACGTGAAACGGCGGCAAAATAGAAGCATTTAATGTGCCTGGGTTAACGCATGCGTCAGACGGCGCATACAGGAAAAAACGTGGTTTACAAACGCGTCGCAGGCACGAGCCAATAAGAATGAAACGCGTGAATAAAGTGGTTGAAAAATGATGCATGACAGCTCATATGTATGACAGAGTTCATTCGAATTCTTGCTCTTGAAAGAGGGTATATCGGCTTAAAGAGAATGATCTCGGCTACGGAATTTTTTGTGCCGACGTACTGAAAAGAACTAGACAGTGTAGGTTCCATCACCTCAGAATACCGAGATAATAGAACCTAGGGGGCAGTTGTGGGGATATATTTTCTGAGTACCAACACGTGGCAAGGTGACGCCGACGTGTCAGCCGAGGTGCCACGTGTCCTGGTCGTGACGCCGAGGTGATCTCGGCAAGGCCGAGGTTATCTCCGAAGATATCGGAATCTGAGACAAGCGGATAAAGGACAAAGAGTCCTAGACTGAGAGAAGACTTCAGTTTGGATAAAGGTAAAACTCTTGGAGAGTTTTTGTCCTGAACCCCTTGGGAGTTACAGATTAGCAATAATCCAGAGTCCATTGGAGTTAGGCTCCTATTGGGACTAGGATTGTATTGACTATAAAAGAGAGGCACCCTCATGGGTCTAAGGTATGTTCTAAATACTCAAGCTTGTGAGTTAAATACTTGATTACCTTTAAGAAATATACTGACTTGATCGTCGGAGTGCCCCCGGGTGGAAGAACCACCATCGGAGCCTTTTCTTTCTGTGCAGGATAACAGGGTGCCATCTGTTCTGCCAGTATTCTACAACTGAATTACTAAGGAGGGCAGTGTGGTCGGAAAATCACCCACACAATATATATATTCAAATTAAATATCAACCTTTCAATTATTTTGAGAAAAATGAATAAATTATTTTACTTTCAGTTCAATCTTAATTTGACTAAATCAATATAATGTGAGCAATTATTTTTGCAAAAGGGCTAAATTGACAAAAGACACAAATAACAAGCATAATTCGGGGAAATTCTATTTCCAAACACCAAATTATCTATCTGTACATCAATCCATACATTTAGTAATTTGATTTTTACTTCTTTATCTTAGTCCATACATTTCACATTCCAAATATACCCTCACATTCTCTGTGCACATCCTCTCATTCCATTATTTCTGACTCCAAAAACCTTAACCATAACTACACCAACTACTGATAACGATGACAGCGATGACATCAACCACCGCCCCTTCCCAGCCTCTCAGCCATTCTCACACAGCCCCCTCACACTGCTGTTACCTCCATCACGATCATCGCTAGTTGTCGTCACCTTCATCTCATTGCAATTATCACCGGTCGCGGTCACCTCTACGATCCACATCCCCACCATTTTCCCAGTCTTCTCCGCCCCCTCCCCAGTCCTCTTTGCCCCCTCCATCATGACGTAACCTCCCTCCTTTACCACAATCGATCAATCGATCGATTAATAAAGAAAGGAAAAGAGACAGAAAGAGATTCGATGGTTAATGCTCGACCAAACCCTATAGATTCGATAGTTGATATCTATACATGCTCAATTGGTTCATCGATTGATATCCGAACGATAGTGATCTGTTCAGCACTGGTTGTCTGAACGATCATGATTTCTCTGGCGACAAAGAAAGAAAAAAGACTAAATGGGAAGGTTAGAGACTAAAAGGTGTGGGGAAAGTGAAAGGAAATGCTGTGTATAGTTGAGCTTTGGGTATGAGAAGCGATGGCCTACGGTGGCCGGTGGTGAAGTGGCTGGTGAGATGGTGGTGGGTGAGATGTGTATAGAAAAATTGTGAGATGTGTGGGTGAGATGGTGGTGGGTGAGATGGTAATTTTGATAAAGGATAAAATTGTGATTCTAAAAAAATTCATTAAGTGTGTGGAGTAAGGAAACTTGATGTGTGGAAATAGAATTTCCCCATAATTCGTCACAAAAAAAAAAAAAGAAAAAGAAAAAGAAAAAAGATAAAGACGGTGGACTCCTTTAACATCTCTTGAGGTTTGAAATACATTATAATTTCCCCATAATTGTATTTGAATTCATTTCAAGTTCAATAGAATTACATTATAATTTCTTAAGGTTTGAATTCATATAACAAAATGTTCATTTTCCACCAATCATTTGTTAGTTGTATGTAAAGGTGCTCGCTACAACAAAAAGTATTTTTTGTGACATTTTTTGGCAACAAAACAGAAATTAGTCGCCAACGGTACATAATCGGCGACTAATATACTTGTTCGTCACCAAAAACTAAATTATTAGTGACAAGTTGGGATTTTTGGTCGCTGTTGAGTTTGGCGCCAACCTAATTTTTGCACAGGAGCGCTAAAACGTTTTCATGACCAAATTAATATACGGGGGACGAAAATTTTGGTCGGTAATTGTATATCTTTGGTGACACAAATAAAATAGTCACAAAAATGTGAACCGTATTTATGGTGACCTAATTATTTTAGTCGCCAATAAATTGTCTTTCAAAACTATGTTGTTTTGAATTTTCCTTTTTTTTTTTAATTGGTTGACCCAACCTTCTAGGTGAATAAACAAATAATTGACCTAAAAGTTCATCTCATTCTCTCACTCAACAACCTCAAATGGCGGCACAACACAAAGGTATGTCTTCTCTTCTTCATGTCTCTCTCTCTCTCTCTCTCTCTCTCTCGTAACCATCGACTGAGCATCGCCTCCACATTTTTCTTCTTCTTTGATAATGTTGTTTGGTTGGCAGGAGATGGATCGGACTGATCCAAGCACTCCACGAGTTGATTGTTCTTCGTCTTCTTGATCACATCTGTAATAAGTCTAGTAGAAAGGTTCCGAAATGGGGGTGGTTCCTTTCTACGGACCCCCCGATGATCAAATTAGATGAGGATGTGGACGAAGTAATAGTTCAGAGAGAAGGTTAAAAGTAGAGAGAGAGAGAGAGAGAGAGAGAGAGAGAGAGAGAGAGAGAGAGAGAATTAATTGTTACCAAACATTCTTCAGAAGCTTCCTTATATCTCTTAAACATTTCCTTGTCAATTCATACTATCCCATTGGCCGAAAGCTTGCAACCTATTTGCCATCGGCCATAGTGGTTTCATCACGTCCTAGAGCGAGAAGTCTTGTTGCATTTAATACTTTGACATTCTCATTTAATGCTTAGCTCATGGGCTCAATAACTCTGCAAAATCTTTGTTTGCCAAGTGGCTAATTCCCTACTTGACATGTGTTTAGCTGTAACTGGGTTTGGACCACTATGGGTTCTTTGTTACCTACTGGGCTTCCTTTTGGACCTTATTTGCTGGGCTTTATACTAATAACTAACCAAGTAATTATTTGGGCAACCCAGGGTAACTATAGGTTAAGCCCTCTTGAGCTATGTCCATCATTCTTCATTCTCTGGTTCTACATTTTCAAAACCAGAGCTTGTTTTGAAAATTGATTACTAGGTTACAACTTCAACTCTATTTGTGATAATTTCAAAAAGTAGACCCATGTAATGAATCCAGTTAAAATTATGTTTTGATTTTTGATTCTATTAACTGAGAAACATTCTAGATACTACAAGCATTAATGAATCCAAATTTTCTGTAATTTTAATGAACCCTACCCCCAAATGACTGATTTGGGGTACTTTTCATCCCCACATAGACATCTCTAACCTTTTTTCTTCCTCTTTCTTCTTCTTCTTCTTCTTCTTTTTTTTTTTTTTCAAATGTCATCCATGACTATTTGGTATTTGGAGACTAAACTAGGATATGAATTTGGCATTCAACAACTAAAATAGGATATGAATTTATAGCAACCAAAATCTTATTTGGTCACCAAAAGATTTGGCATTCAACAACTAATTTGTTTGGTCGCTGAAGGATGTTTTAGCGATGTTTTTGTAGGTTGCTAAAACCTAACACGACATCTGTTTAAGGCTATTTTTAGCAACTAAATGTTACTTTACGGCGACGATTTTTTGGTATTTGGCGACTAAATTATTTGGTTATTGATTATTTTATAAGCACGATCGTAGTTTATTTGGTCGCCGAATCATTTAGTGACATGGCTTCGACGACCCTTTTTTTATTTTGCATCGCTAATACTTTCGGTGACGAAAAATACACTTTTGGTGACTAAAAAAAACATCGCTAAAAGTGTTTTTTCCTATAGTGGCTCGTGGATCGAGTTGGGTCGAGTCGTCTCTCATCCACCATTATTTGGAGCTATATTGGTTTGGACCTTTTTTTGAACTATTTGTTAGTAATTCTTTACTATTTTTGATCCACAATTTTTTATTTTTCATTTTTTATAATAAAAATAAAAACCCAACTTTCATATTTCATAAATAGCATATATAATATTACATACAAGGTTTTTTTTTTTTTAACACACATAACATAAAAAGTATAACATCATTTTCTTAAGGGTGTTAGTGGATCAAGTTAGGTCAAGTGACCTCCTATCTGTCATCCATCCAAACTTAAGCGGATTGAAAAAATACATCCGCATCCATCCGCTCAAACTATTAAAACCATCCATTCTATAGCGAATTAGTTAAGGTCATTCGATTTTCGTGAATTAGATAGATACTTATCCAGTCATAGTTGTTTGAATAGAAAAACAATATTTTCATCTTTTTATATTAAAATATATTTTTTATTTATTAATTATATATTAATGTCAATAAAAATGAAAGATGTCTCCTCGTAAAGGGTCATGATTATTTTTACATTTGATTCATTTGAAAAACTTTGCTGTCACTAAGGAGAAGAGAGATGAGGAGAGAGATTGTGAACATGCCCAACCCACAATGGACAAATGTTATGAATGACAAGTAAGTATTAATTCATCTTTCTTTCTTCTTCTTCTTTTCCTTTTCTTTTTTTCCCTATTTTTTGTTTCGATTAAAAGTTTTAGATACTGGTTGGTTTATGTTTTGTAACTTTGTACATGGAATTTATTGAAGTTTGTGTTATGGCTATGGAAATTCAGAGCCTCTATATTACATACTCTTTTTTTTTTTTTTTTTAATAAGTAAGTCATATTATAACCAAAAAAGAAAGATATACAATAAAATTTAATACAAATTTTTTGTAGGGAGAACAAAAATAAATAAAAACAAACTACTCCATCAAAAGAAACAAAACTATGCTTATAGAAGACAAACACAACATTTACAAAGGATTCAAAATTTCCCTTTAGCACTCTTCAAGTTATGAAGTTTTGCTTTGAGTTTTCTTCGATTTCCTCCTTTGTAGTCTCTCCATTACTAAGGTCACTTGAAGATGGACTCCCTCTATTTTTTAGGTTCTTCATTTGGCACAACAACTCTTAACTTAATTCTCCATTCCCTAACTCTCCCATATCAAATGATTCAAGGACATCAAAGGCATTAGATGTTGAAGGGACGGAAGACTGCGTCTCTCTCTCTTTATTTATCACTGTCGTTGAACCTTACCCATCATATCTCCCATTTTTCTTCACCACTTCCTATTTAGTCGGAATTTGTATTTTAGTCTCCTTAACTCTCCACTCTTGTTTGAAGGAGGAAGGGTTCAAAGTCTTTGGCTTTTGAGGGCACAAATTAATGGTATGACCAAAAGTCTTACAAACATCACACCTTTGAAGCTTCTATGGAACCTCAACTTTAATCTCATATGGGTCACCATAACCAAGATTTATTTTGAAAGACTCAGGAATCTCTTTATTTGCTGGCACTTCAATACATATTCTGGCAAACGTAAGTTTACTTCTCTTGAAAGTAGGCTCATCCAAATAAAGAGTGTTGGAACAATTCGCCTTGAATTTTCCAGTTGGTGGTCTTCGGGTCTTAAAAACTTGGCGATGATCTTGTCTATGTTAAACAGAAATTTAGTGCTTCAAGTCGCATTACTTAGTCGCTTTCCTAAAGACAATATTTGCACCCGCCAAAAAGTGTGCAGGGGGTTACAGCAAATTCACCTCCAGGATACAATGAAGGCTGAGCTAAAGATCAAGTCTACCGGCATCTGCACTGACGACAGTAAATCAGAATACTCTTGATATATTCAAGAAAACCAAGACACTGATAATCAAGTTTGCAGAATTTGATTACCAATAAGAAAAGTAGAAACTTGCTTAAGAAACTCTTGATCGAAAATTCTAAATCGAGAGAGAGAGAGAGAGAGAGAGAGAGAGTTATAGGAATGCTTTTCAGGATTTTGGATGGATTAAAATGACTGATTTCATATCCTATTTATAGGCCTTGATGCATTTGATCGAATGGTCACGTCCCTTGATCACATCCAATCAGATCTGATAGTTGGATCGACGATCTATGGTGCAGATCATTCTCACACCAAATAGATGCCTCGACTAATCACACCTGATCACGATCGGGTGCCATATCATCTGTACGATCACGCACATCTCCAATCAACGGCTATAATTAAACCATTCCAGATCGGACACACAACCATTCGATCGGTTGGTTGACTTATCGCCAACGGATGCCACGTCACTGTCACGTGGAGCTAACTATATTCTTCATCACCCATGCCACGTTGGATCCACGTCATCACTCCAACCTGTACGATGCAAATAGGAAAGCGCCCTCATGGCGCCTTATGCTGATGCATCCGTGCTAAGTGCAAAGTGCATCATCGAACACCACACAACCCACTACCCACGCCGCACCCAAGCTCGTGTGCATTTGCGTGTGCGAATGATGCGAAGCACCATCCTTACAGTGTGAGTGCATGTACACTAACATCTATCCCATAATACCATATTCAAAGGAATATTCCTTGTAGCATTTTATTAAGTGCTCCATGTTTTGCTCTCTTTCCAATGTGGGACAAAGTCCCCAAGCTTATTTCATGCTTTCTAAAGAAAAATAAGAAAGGTTTTGAAAACACCCAAAACTAAAAAATAAATTTTGAAAACCCATTTTGAAAATTCCCAAAATTTCCCCACCATTTTCAAAATATCAGTTGATGATTCTTGGCTCAATTGGCAGCCTTATGCATAGGTGAAGATATCTTACGATTTGAATCATTCACTTAATGAAGACACCTCAAAGTTAGTCAAGATGGCATAGTAGACTTATCTTTGAACTAGCGATCTTATACGACTAACTGGACATGTCTTACGCACAGTACAGGTTACTACAAGTATTCAAACAAACTGACACGTGGATTGGCCTTGTGTCGATATCCTGTTTCACGGGCGCTCTAGAGTCAAGGCCTTGGACTCATAGGAAGCGGCACCACCGCCTACACTCACATAGGTAAGCTTACTGAGAGTACTCTTGTAATTTACAGTACCCTAACAACCCGGTTGTAAGCTTATTAAGAGTTTCCTAGCTTATCCTTTTCTTTTCACATTATAGGTACGAAGCACTTCAACCTTTGGATGAAAATGAAATAAAACTAAGTGCTTGCAATCACGACATATGGTGTACTTGGGCTCATTGAACTCAAGACTTGATGTTTCTTCAAGCGTTGAGTCAAGTTTCCACTAGGAGTGATTATGTTAAGTGGGCTTAAGACCTATCCCCTTTGATGTTTTCCACACCAAGTCCCTTACAAGTCCATTTGTTAAGAGGTCAGCCAAGTTTTCACTTAACTTTACATAACTAATGGTAATCACACTTTCTGTGATCAACTGCCTGACACAGCTATGTCTCAGTCCTATATGCCTGGACTTTTCATTATATAGATATGGCTATAGGCCCGTGATAAAGTTGTTTCACTATTACAATGCAAAGATATTGGTGGCATAGGTTGTGGCCATATCTTAATCTCTAACAAGAGACTCTTTAGCCACTCTGTCTCTTTGCTACAAGAAGCCAATGCTATAAACTTAGACGCCATGGTTGAGTCTGTTATGCATGTTTGCTTCTTAGAACCCTAGGAGATAGCTTCTCATCCAAGAGTAAAAATCTAACCACTCGTGGACAAGTGATCTTCACGGTCAGTTATCCAACTGGCATCCGTGAATCCTTCCAGCACTGCTGGATAGCCATTATAAACTATTCCACAGTCTATTGTTTTCCTCAAGTACCTAAGTACTCGGTTAACAACATGCCAATGCACACTACTGGGATTACTAGTGTATCTACTAAGTTTTTCCACTGTAAATGCAATATCAGGTCCAGTGCAAGTCATGGCATATATCAGGCTACCTATCACTCTTGAATATTCTAGCTGATCAACAGCTCTTCCAGTATTAGGATACAATTTCACATTTGAATCAAAAGGTGTAGACATGGGTGTACTATTGTATTAATTAAATTTCTTAAGAATTTTCTTAATATAGTGTGACTGGGTAAGAATCAAATTATTGTCCTCTCGTTTGATCTTAATGCCCAGAATTATATCAACCAAACCCATGTTTTTCATACTAAAGCTAGATGACAAAAAACTTTTAGTATTTTCAATGACATCATTGTCAGTACAAAAAATAAGCATGTCATCTACATATAGGCATATGATTACACCTTTATTGCCAGTAAACTTATTGTACACACACTTATCAAATTCATGTATCCTAAAACCATTTGACACTATTACTTTGTCAATTTTTTCATGCCACTGTTTTAGAGCTTGTTTCAGTCTATATAGTGACTTCATGAGTTTACACAATTTGTGCTCTTGACCCTGTACAACAAATCCTTCCGATTGTTGCATGTAGATTTCCTTATCTAACTCTTCATTTAGGAAAATGGTCTTAACATTCATTTGATGAATTTCAAGCTTGTAGATTGAGGCTAAGGCAATCAACATTCGAATGGTGGCTATTCTGGCCACCAGAGCATATGTATCAAAATAATCGATACCCTCCTTTTGAGTAAAACCCTTAGCAATTAATCTTGCTTTGAACTTGTCAATTATGCCATCAACTTTCATGTTTCTTTTGAAAATCCATTTACAACCAATTGGTTTGGATCCAGGCGGCAAATCAGCAAGTATCCAAGTATTGTTACCCATGATAGAGTCCATCTCATCGTTTATTACTTCTTTCTAGAAAGCAACATCTTGAGACTTCATAACTTCCTTAAGGTTAATGGATCTGAATCCATATTCAAAGAAATCATTGTTTGTTTACAATGAGCTTTCCTAGTTCCTTTAACAAGGTAAACAATGAAATTGGGGCCAAATGACTTCTTAGTCCTAGCCCTCTTACCCCTCATTAGCTTAATAAGCTCATTAGGTTCATTAGACTCGATAGATTCATGTCGTTCACTTTCCCCTATAGACATCAACGGAGTTGATTCATTTCCTTGATTAGAATCCAACCTTGGAATGGTTGTGAAACAATTCTCATAAAATACCAGATCACGTAATTCAATGATGGTGTTTATTTCCACCAAACTATTGGGTTCTACTACCAAAAATCTATATGCTTTCTTATGTATAGCATAGCCAACGAATATGCATTCAATTCCTTTTTCACCTAATTTCTTCCTTTTAGGTTCAGGCAATCTGACTATTACTCTATAGCCCCATGTTTTCAAGTAACCTCAATTAGGTTTCTTGTTTTTCCAAAGTTCATAAAGAGTAACATTTCTTCCCTTGAGAGGAATTCTATTAAGTATGTGACAGGCAGTGAGCAAGGCTTCACCCCAAAAACCAAAACTTAAACTAGAGTAAGAAAGCATAGCATTAATCATTTATGTTAATGTCCTATTCTTTCTTTCAACTACTCCATTTTGTTATGGTGTGTAGGGTGCAGACTTCTCATGAATAATACCAAGATTTTCACAATATTCTAGAAAATGATATTATCAAACCTACGTCTCTTTATTTTGACATTACACTGATTTTCTACTTCTGTCTTAAAAATCTTGAATTTATCAAGCACCTCATCTTTTAAATGCAAAAGATAGGTATGACAGTACTTAGAAAAATTATCAATGAATGTTACAGAATATTTCTTACCACCTCTAGTGGGGGTACTATGCATGTCACATACATCACTATGCACAAGTTCAAGTAGAGATGTAATTTTATCTACTTTAGGAAATAGAATGCGAGTAATTTTAGATTGCATACAAAATTTGCATTTTTCAAATATATCAATGTCATACTTAGGAATTAAATCTAAATTAATCATATCATGCATTTTCCTAGTATTAAAATGACTTAAACGAGCATGCCATAAAGAAATAGAATTAACAATATAAACATAAATAGATGTATTATTGATAACGTTAAGTTTGAATTCGTTAATACATGTAGCCCTTCCCAACAAAAATCCCACCCTTAGACAGGACAAATTTGTTCAACTCAAATACTAACTTGAAACCATGCTTATTAATCAAGCTTCCAGATATAAGGTTTTTCCTAACATCAGGTACATGATAAACATCATTAAGACTTAAGATTTTTCTAGATGTGAACTCTAGATCCATCGTTCCTTTGCCTTTGATAGCAACAGTTAAAAAGCTGTCCATGTAGCCCTAGCTTGCCACAATGCCAGCAAGCACCTTTGGCTTCTTAGCATCTTTCTCAGGTTAGGGGTCGCGCTTACGCTTCTTTTTGTTGAATCTTTTGCCATCATCCACCATGTGAATCTTGAAAGTTTGAGGCAATTGGTTTTCTTTACTTTCAAGAAATCTTGACTCTTCCTCAATTTGGAGCTGTTGAGCCAATTCCTTTAAAGTTAGATCTTCCTTTTTGTATTTCAGAGTTTTCTTAAAATCTTTCCAAGAAAATGACAGTTTCTCTATTATAGACGAAACTACAATAGATTCATCCATGTTCATATTCTTTTGTCGAAACGGACTCAGAATATGTTGGGTCTCATGGAATTGTTCCATAATGGGCTTTGTATCAATCATAGTAAAACACATAAAATTACTAAGAAGAAATTTCTTACTGGTGGCATCCTCGGTAAGGTACTTTGACTGTAATATGTCCCATAGTTGCTTTGCCATTTTCAGATGTTGATACACATTGAACAGAGAGTCTGACAGCACATTCAGAATGTGTCCTCGGTAAATGTAGTCGTCATTCTCCCATTTGGTTTTGGTCCGGGTTTGATCTATAGTCTCATCTTCTTGCTCTACCGAATAGGGGGTAGTCAACACATAGACCACTTTGAGAGTGGTGAGCAAAAAGTGCATATTTTTTTGCCAGCGTCGGAAATTTCCTTCATCAAATCGGTCAAGCTTCATGAAATCTTGAGTCATTTTCTGAATAGACATCGCTATATCAAAATATTGTCTTTAGATTCTTGGAACAATTTGTCTTGAATTTTCCAATTGGTGGTCTTCAGGTCTTAAAAACTTGGCGATGAGCTTATCTATGTTAAACATAAATTTAGTGCTTCAAGTTGCGTTACTTAGTCGCTTTCCCAAAGACAATATTTGCACCCACCAAAAGGTGTGCAGGGGATTACAACAAATTCGCCCCCAGGATATAATGAAACCTGGTCTAAAGATTAAGTCTACCAACGTCTATACTAATGACAGTAGATTAGAATACTCTTGATATAATCAAGAAAACCAAGACGCTGATAATCAAGTCTACAGAATTTGATTACCAATAAGAAAAATAGAAACTTTTAAGAAACTCTTGATCGAAAACTCTAAATCAAGAGGGAGAGAGAGAGAATTGCAGGAATGCTTTTTAGGATTTTGGATGGATTGAAATGGCTAATTTCGCAGCCTATTTATAGGCGTTGATGTATTTGATTGAATGGTCACGTCTCTTGATCGCATCCGATCAGGTCTGACCGTTAGATAGACGATCTATGGTGCAGATCATTCTCACACTGAATAGATGCCTTGACTAATCACACCTGATCATGATCGGATGCCATCTCATCCATACGATCACGCTCATCTCCAATCAACGGCTATGATCAAACTGCTCCAGATTGAACACACAACCGTTCGATCGGTTGGTTGACTCATAGCCAACGAACGCCACGTCACTGCCACGTGTAGCTAACTATATTTCACATCACCAATGCCACATTGGATCCACGTCATCACTCTAACCTGTCCGATGCAAATGGGAAAGCACCCTTATGGCGCCTTGCGCCGACGCATCCGTGCACAGTGCAAAATGTGCCATCAAATGCCACACACGTGTGCGCATGCAGATGGTGCGAAGCACTATCCTTGCAGTGTGAGTGCATATACACTAACATCCATCCCATAATACCATATCAAAGGAATATTCAATGTAGCACTTTATTAAGTGCTCCATGTTTTACTCTATTTCCAATGTGGGACAAAGTCCCCAAGCTTATTTCATGTTTTCCAAAGAAAAATATGGAAGGTTTTGAAAACACCCAAAACTAAACAATAAATTTTGAAAACCCAGTTTGAAAATTCCCCAACAACGAGGAGTTTCCATGATGCTAGCAATGTAACCCAAACCCTCTTTAATCCAAAGCTCCAAAGGAACATTATACAACTTCACCCACAACGGCACACTCAAAAATTCCTACTTTGTTAGTTTTAGCCTAGGTTGCCATTTTTTAACAACAATCAATCTAGTCCCAATGTAATAGGGCCATCTTCCAAAATTTTGTCCATAGCCTCTTCATTTTTTACTTTAAAAATAAAAAGCCATTATCAATGGAAATAACATTCTCAAGCAAATTTTTTTTAAAGTTTCTCTGCCCAAGTTTTCACACAATGGAAAGATAATCTTTTATCAATGAAGTATCCAACTAAGGCATTTTTCCAATGGAAAAAGCCTTTTTTTGAGATCTCAACAGGGACATTGTACATGCCATTTACTAAGTTCTCAATCTTATGGACACTTATTTTATACTTCAATTTTGACACCTTGTTAATCTCTTCTTTAACTAAAGAGCTCCAAGCTTGTAGAGGCTTACCTAATATAGCAGGTGTATCACTATCAAGACATTCACCCTTGCCAGATTATGTGTCTTTCATATGTTGTTCAACTGAATCCTCATTTTTACAAGCTTGCACATTTTCATCACTCTTCTATTGCTTAGTGCCCATTACTTCTCTCTTTTGATCAACACTAAATGAGCCAAGTTTATATGACATTATCACTTCGTTTGTTGCCAGTGGGAACACAATGGTTAATTTTAGCCACTGCCCAAGATCAGTTAGCACTTTCTTTGGTGTGTTCCATGCATTAAGTGTTTGATGCTGCTTTGATGATTGCTCAGTTGCGGCTTGCATTTCCACAGTCAATCGCAACTATAGTGCATGAAGATTTGCACACAAATATAGATCGACACAATCACACTCGATTAAGCTATCCTCTAATTCTACATCCCATAATCCCCTCTTGTTTTTATTTGAGGGCCCTTGCTATGGTCCCACAAAATCTCCAGATAAAAGAGATTTGAGGGGTCCTTGGATGCATATAGATCGGCGGGGGAGTACATTAGACATCTCATTGGTAGATAGTTAAGCATCCATCCGATTATCAAACTCCTTCAAGGATAGCTTGAATGATTTGCACTTGGCAGATTTGCTTTTTGATTTACTCTTGGCTAGTTTGCCCTTCTTCAATGATAGCTTGCTACCCTCTCTCTCTCTCTCCTTAGTCATCTTATGATAGCTCAGTAGTAGTGTTTTCACTAAGGCATTTTGTCGAACTAGTGGAGAGCGACTCAGGACCAGCAAACAAAGCTCTCACAACTACGAAGACGCTACCAGAGCTCTCTTACCTCAGCAAACCAGTGACATGATTTTTGAAAGAATCAAATCGATTCGATGGTGGAAAAGGTCCTTGGAACCGCAATCGGAGACTCACTGGTCCTTCGTCGTGAATGGGAGGAAGGTTGAATTGTGAATCAATTGGGAGGTAGGTTTTGAATGATTACCTCTTTACACAATTGAGATGTGAAAGCTCACCCAAAACCCAATTCCTATATTACATACTCGTAATACACTATATAGAATATTAAAACGACTGCATTTTAGGAATATGAAAAAGAAAAAAGGATCATGTTTTATTTTACTTTATCATAACACCCTATTATTTTTGGCAATACACTTGCCCAATTCATAGGATTTCTCTTCTCTTGCTAGTAAAACTCTTTGGACCACCGACAACAAGAAATAAATCTATTTCGGAAGGCTTATTCAGATGGTAAAGACTTATACACGCAAACTGGCTCAGGATTCCCTATATATCTAAAAAAAAAAGAAAGTATCGTTATTCCTAAATTTTTATGTTGTCTTAAAATATTTATGATCATTTAATTATATAAAAATTTTAAAGAGTAATTCTAGAGATAAAAAATATTCTATCAAAAAAAATTATCAAACACTCACATAGTGTGAAACCTATATGAATGTAAGATCTTTACACTTATGTGAGTATTTGATAAAAAATTTAATCTAATATTTTGGGTCTCGATCATTTTTTAATTTTAAAACACAATGTAATACAAATATTTTACGGCACAAAAAAAAATAATAATAAAATAACAAGATAGTACAAAGAATTCAGTGTCATTTATCTTTCTTGTTTGGTTGTTATTTTATTTGCAACCCCGTTTGGTAGCTTGAATTTTCCGTGGCTTGAGTGACTTGAAATACCAAAACAACGTCGTTTTGTTTTTGTTTTTGTTTTTGTTTTGTTTTGTTTGTTTTTTTTTTTTTTTTTTGACTCAGAGAGGAGAAGAAGAAAGAAGACAGCATCATCATCATCAACACAAAGATAGCATCATCATCATCAATAACCAACAAATCATCATATACAGATCTACATCATCATCATCAATACACACACACACACACACACATATCATCTGGAAAATCAAAAGCATTTGGAAAATCAAAAGC
Source organism: Camellia granthamiana (assembly GCA_036172215.1). Lineage (NCBI taxonomy): Eukaryota > Viridiplantae > Streptophyta > Magnoliopsida > Ericales > Theaceae > Camellia > Camellia granthamiana. The sequence continues at coordinate 22,189,665 of CM069908.1, forward strand.
ATCATCAACACACACACACAAATTATCTGGAAAATCAAAAGCCATCCACAAATCAAACCCCCTTCCACACGTACAGATCTGAAAGCCAAATCGATGAAACACACACACACACACATAGTGGCGACGGAGTAGAAGAGGAAGAGGCGATTGAGGCGACGGCGGCGGAGTGGAAGAGGAAGATCGTGGAAAAGGAAAATCGGCCCTTTCTCCCTTTCTCTCTCTTTCTTCTCTCTTCTTTCTCTTTCTCCCTCCTTCCCTCTATTGCGTTTCACAGATAAAAGAGTAAAAAAAAAAAAAAAATCAAAACAACATTATTTTGATTTCAAGCCATTCAAACCTAGAGAGTTTCGAGCTACAAATTATTTTTCTTTTATTTGCCTACACTTTCAAATGTAGTTCCTCCGTAATACTCTCTTTGTAAATAATCCCTATAGAGAGACTACTGTGAATCTAGACTCAACTTTGTCATTTTCGTAAAAAAAAAAAAAAACTGAGGATCTAGACTCAACTGTCATTTCATAATGTTTGATAATTAGTCTTGACTTTTGAGCCCAGTGTTTTTCTTTTCTTTTTGCTTTTTACCATTCTGTAGTTGAAATTGACACCTCTGTCCTCAAAATTAGTGATCAACCAGGAAAGATAATTATTTTTATGGTTAGATAATGTACTATCAATTGGTGTATATAATTTTATTGTATAACTTTATTTTTTTATATAAGCAGCTTTGTTGAGATCTTTCTAACTACCCAATTGACATGCTAATTAAAGTCCAGTTTACGGTTTGAATTTTTTGATAATTTTCTGGTCTTTAATTTTTTATAATGTGAAAAGAAATTAGGATGAATTATAATAATTTTTTTAAATACATATTTACATTTTGACCTCTTAAATTTCAAAACTCAACAGTTAACCTTTAAAAATATTATATTATTATAGTTTATCCTTTTTGTTAGGATTCTACTAGGAATTTATAGAAAATCAAATTATGTATACAACATATGACACATTTACTAATTTTTTAAAATAATAATACCCTTATATAGTTATTATGTTTGCACTTTGTCATTAAGATAAGAAAGACAAAGTGCAAATGAAATCACCAAATAAGATTTGTATTATTATCCTAAAACAATTAATAACAAGTATTATTACTTTAAAAATTCGATAAATATGCCATGTATTTTAATAAAATGTTTAAAACCTTAGCATGGACCATGGCCCTCTAGCCCCTATTTGTATCTTTTTATTTTTATTTTTGTATAAATACATTTTTTTATTGAAATCCATTTTCTTTAATGTACAATTTCCCCCTCAATTATATTTGTGACATTTGTAAATCTATCAAAGTTAATTTTTACAATAAATTGACGCTTTCTTTTTCTTTTTGTGATGATAACGCAAGAGAGAAAATTTTCATTTCTTACATGGCATTTCATATTATTTTTATTTCTTTCAAATAAGTAATAAAAGTACAAGAATATTTTAATTGTTTTCATTAAATAATTAACAAATCTAATGATACACTTTAATTTATAAATCACATAAAGTGGTGTTTTGAGAAATTGGTGAAAAGTTAATTTTTTGATTTTTTTTTTGGGGTGACTTTTTAGCTTTTTTTATGTTAAAAAATTTGGCCTTTTGTGACTTTTTTGTGTAAAAAAATTAAAAAACTAAAAAATTGACTTTTTATCAAAATTCCCAAACTGCCCCAAAATTATATAATTATTTTCAAACGTAAATTACATAAGTAAAGTGAAGTTTGCCAAATAATCTTATCCCATTCACTTGTGCTCTCATCATTTCTACCAAAAAAGTGGCAAAGCAAAAGTCCAACCTGTCCTTTTGTAGTTGCTTATGAGTTACATTACACCTCACTAGTTCACCATTAAACTTCCTGGAAGTCTCCTACATGAGCAACATTTTCTTTGTATTCAAATTCTGTTTTAATTTTTTTATTTAACCTTTTATATTAATCTAATTTAATCTAATTTATTACAAAAGAGTAAAATAATTTATTCATAAATAATATATATATATATATCTTTTGAGATTAAATATCAATCCTTCAATTATTTTGAGAAAAATAAATAAATTATTTTACTTTTTTAATTTCAGTTCAATCTCAACTTGACTAAATCAATATAATGTGAGCAATTATTTTTGTAAAATGGTTAAATTGACAAAAGAGACAAACAACAAGCATAATTCGTCACAATAAAAGAGAAAGGCAAAAAAACAAAAAAAGAAAAAAAAGAAAAAGAAAGATAAAATGGGTGAATTCCTTTAACATTCTTGAGATTTGAGAGAAAAAAAATACTAAATCTCACAAGTTCAACATAATTACATTATAATTTCTTAAGGTTTGAATTCACATAATAAATTACTCATTTTTTATCAGTCATTCGTTAGTTGTATGTAGGGGTGCTCGCGGATCAGGTTGGGTCGAGTCGCCTCTCATCCGCCAACCCTCCGAACTTAGGTGGGTTTGCTTAGTTAGCAAATGCAGATTGAGCGGGACGTACAACTTGGTTGATAGATACGGATTGGTTTGGCGTTTGGAACTTTATTGGTTTGGATCTTTTTTAGAACTATTTTTTAGTAATTCTTTACTATATTTGATCCAAAATCTTTTGTTTTTTATTTTTTATAATAAAAATAAAAGCCCAACTTTCATTTTTTTTTTAGGGTATTAGCGGATTAAGTTAGGTCAAGTGGCCGCCCATCTGTCATTTGTCAACTTAAACGGATTGAAAAAAAATACATCTGCATTCATCCGCTCAGACCATTAAAATTGTCTATTCTGTAACAAATTGGTTGAGGTCATTTGAGTTTAGCGAGTCACATGAATACTTGTCCAGCCGTAATTGTATAGATAGAAAAACAATATTTTTATCTTTTTATATTAAAATATATTTTTATTTATTAATGTCAATAAAAATGAAAGATGTCCCTTCGTAAATGGTCATGATTATTTTTACTATTTCATTTGAAAAGTTTGTTGTCAATCCTAGGGACAAACTTTGCTTATTATGATTCATTCGAACTGTTTCATTTGAAAACACTACAACAAAATTTGCCTATTACCACGTTTTTTAGGCAACGTTTTTTTGAAAAACGGTGTGAAAGACCTAAAGTGAAATTAAGACACGCGTGTTTCACCTTATAACGGTGCTCCGTCTCCTTTGTCCCCATTTCTCTTTCCATCATATTGGGTATGTTTGGTTTGTGTTTGAGAGATGTGTTTTAGAGATAAAAAGTACGAAAACATGTTTGGTTTGGTTTTTTGAGAAATTTGTTTTGGAAAATTGTTTTGAGAGAGAGTTTTGGAAAAAGTGATTGATTTGATGTGTGTGTGAGAGAGATTTGTTTGAAAAACTTGTTTGGTTTGTGTGTTTTGGGAAATTTTTTTGGGAAAATTTGTTTGGTTTGATTACTTTTGAAAACTTATTTGTAGAGAAAATTTCCAAAATTTTTTTCAGAAACACAAACCAAACGAACCCATTGTTTTCTCTCTCCATTTCTCTCTATCGTTTTCTCTCTCCATCCTAGATCTAGGGTTTTCTCTGTCTCCTCATGCTCCTTGAGAGGTTCACCAGGGTTGATTCCGATCACTTGTTCAGATCTAATTCTAAATCCATCGATTCTTGCATCAATTTGATTGAAATTTCTTGATGGTTTTTTTGTTTTCCTTGATTCTGATTCTAATGATTTTGCAGAGGAAGATGGTTCGGTTAATTTGCACAAATCTGCGGGGTTACGAGACCGAGGAGTGAAGAAGGATCAAGATCATCGGGATTGAGACAGGGACTGAGACCGATCGAGTCGGAGCAAGAGGAAACCAGCTGATGAAATGATAGGCTGTTCCAAGAAAGCTCGAGTGCGATGGCGTTGGATGCGCTGTACCTGTTGAAGCTCCTCCTTAGGTCTGGCCCTCCCGTCGCTACCATTCCTCAGGTCTTCTCTCTCTCTCTCTCTCTCTCTCTCTCTCTCTCTCTCTCTCTCTCTCCATCAGATCTTCGATCTGGCCTCTCTTCAGTGGAATTTTTTTTTTAATCCTTTCACTTGCTATTTTTGGTCTGCTCTCTTTTCAATAGAATCACATTCACTTTGATCTTTTTGCTTTTATAACTTCCAACTATTATCATCTGAAGAACATCTCTGGTATCAATGATTTACTAATATTTATGACTTTACTGTATTGATGTATACTCAAACCCAAGTTCAATTAGGCACACAAAGACATTGATGGTTGATCGGGATTTAAGTGTCAAATTTTGGTTATAGTTGAGAATTTCCTGTAATTTTTTTTCATGTTGATGTATTTAGATTCAAAATCAGCTAAGAATCTATTTTCATAATTTTCATTTGGTCTCTAATATTTACATAAAATTGACTCCAATTGCAAGCTTAAATATCAGATTTGTTAATAGTTTAAATCAAATTGGGATGTGTAATACTGCTTTGCAGTAATTATGAAGGATGCTTGTTTTTGTTTGTGGGGAATTTAGATCCATCTCATAATGCTAGTAGTATTTATGAAGTTGACAATTTTGTAGAATCATATAATTGAGAGAGAGAATGTTGGGAGGAGGTACACAGAAAATCGTGTTCTTCTCGTAAGAGAACTGAATTAGGTTCTTCAAGATATATGGATGGTCAAGTTTGATTTTCTGGAATTTTGAGCCAAGAATTGTCACAAAATCCTGGTAATCATGCTAAGTAGATTCCCATGACTTGTTATTGAAAATGTTGTAATTGGCATGCCTTGTGTTCTTTTCCTTGTTAATAAATTTTCATATTCCTGTAGTCCTCTCTCTCTCTCTCTCTCAAACAAAATTGTGAAAATTTTGAATCCTTACATATTGATGTTTACAAGTGCTGAACTTATTCACATATAGTTTTCAATTGTTCTGGTGTGACAACGGTATATCATGGTTTAAGTGTGCTTTTCTCATCTATGTATGAATGCTGGCAATCATACATCTATATATGCAGCATCTATGCTTGTGAGGATATATCTACATATGCATATTTGTATCTATGTACATATGCATGCAAGGCCTATTCATTTTATGTACCACTGAAACTGTTATGAATACCGCGCAGCTGAAAATTTGAAAACTTATCCTTCTTAAGCACACTAGATTTGTAAGAAGGTGGAATAAAAAACTAGCTTGAGTCTTGGTATTTTGCTGCCTCATTTTAGTATTTTGCGAAGAGTAAAAAACAAAGAATACCCCTACTGATGTTTGCAGCAATTTATCATCAATTTTGCTTTCATACAGACAGATATTGGCCAACAATAGTTTCTTCCTGAACTACAATAACCTAACCATTGTAGTTGGTTCTTATGAAGGCAAGTATCTTGTTTATTGTTGGAACACGTCATATTCTGGTTGGACTTTCATTTTGCCACTGTTGAATTAAGAACTCACAAAATGACAGCATTTGCTGGGGCCCACATAATAGAAGAATTTCTGGCTTTCTACTTCATATATCCTTTAATCCTTAGGCCCCATAACCATATAGATACAAGGTGTTGTTCACCCCTCTCAGAGTTAAGTATTTAATTGTCAGTATTTCTTTTTTAAGCCTTTGAATTCTTGTTTTTCATGTTAGTTAGATATGATAAATGCTTGCTTTAGGATTTGGATAGGCATCACCACTCTTATTCTTATTTAATCAACAAAGGACTTTTATTGGATCATTTTGGGTATCTTCAGATTTCTTTAACTGGAACAAAGTCAAGATACGCTATTGTGATGGTGCATCTTTTGCTGGGCACCCTGAAAGTGAGTTTAAGGCAAGTCCAGTGGATGTTTTTCAGCTTGGTCAGGAATTATGCAAATTCTATTTTTTACATGTAGTGTGTGTGTGTGTGTGTGTGTGTGTGTGTGTGTGTGAGAGAGAGAGAGAGAGAGAGAGAGAGATTTGACTAGTTATGTCATCTCTTCATCTTTTCTCTATAGAATGGAACAGAACTATTCTTCAGGGGTCAGCTTATTTGGGAAACACTTATGGATGAGCTCTTGTCAATTGGATTGTCTAATGCTAGACAGGTATTGTTCTTAATTTTATAATAAAATTGCTTTTTTTTTGGGGGGGTTAAATTAGAGAAGTTGATAAAACATTATTCATAAAACATATAAGAGGTTGGTAATTTCCCAAATAAGCATTCATGATGAGCGCCCAGCGAAAGAAAAACATATAAGAGGTTGGTAATTTCTATTGAGATGGAGATGGGTTTTTTTTTTTTTTTTTTGATGGGCTTGCTCCTTTGTTCATATTTGTTCCGTTTTGTGCTTATCAATTTTTAATATGCCTTAAAATGGGTTGTGATGGACAATTTTTGTTTTCCCTTGCAGCTATTTTTGCTGCTATTTCAGCTACGAGGCCTCGAGTGGATGTAGCTTATTGCATACATGCTTTGGCTAGACAATTATGGCGGTATGTGTTGAAGAAAATCATATTTTTATAATGGAAACTAATCCTATGGAGCACATTTTTGTGCTAAAGTAACTGCAACTAATCAAAGTTACAATTTAAAGTGCTTTCAGGGTATAATCTAAGAAATATATAGTGATCGTCAGATTTATAAGTGCATGCAATATTTCTTTATGTTTAAGTGAATAAGATTTAGCGAGTGGAGAGTAAGTTGAAGTAACACTTCTTCTATTTTACGCTTTTTAGTATTTTTTCCTCACTCAAGTACTAGTGCCAAGTATTTTAAGATGTGGGACAAATTGAATATATGAAATATAATATTATTTTTATTAAAATATCTTAACGGTTTTTTTTTTTTTTGTTTGCAGTGGAGTATATGAGTTTGCCTGCGAGTCAGTACTCTGTGTTGGATGCAGGGAGTATTGAGAGAGTTGACAATAGCACCTTCAGGTGTTACGTATACAATTTCAAGTTCTTTGCTTTTGAAGTGTGCCCTGTTTTGTTGGTTAGAGTTGAAGAGGAACCAAATGGTTTTTGTATCAAGCTCTTGTCCTGCAAGGTTAATGATTTTGCTCTGTTTTTTGTGTTCAAACTTCAATGTTATGTGTCCTTTTCTCCTAATGATTACTTTGTTTTTTTGTTTTGTTTTTGTTTTTGTGTTTTTTTCCCTTGCATTTTGTTTATGGCAGCTTGAAGGTTCACCAATTGTGGTTGCACAGAATGAGAAGATTGATTGTAAGAAGTTCATTCAAATTCTCTTTGTTTGCTGCAAAATGGTACAATTAGATTGTATAAGCAATGACTGGATTAGACAGTAATGTTTGATCTACTTTGATAAGATTTTTGTTTGTAGTGGGGTTTAATCTGCTTCAGTCTGATCTGTTGGGAACAACACCATAATTGCTAGAATCATTTTTTTTTTTTTTAATGTTCAAGTATGTTGATTACATAGTTTTGTTTGAAATATCCTCTTCAAAAATGGGGCAAAAAGGTTCTTATTCATATGAAATAGTAAATTATGCTTTAAATATTTGGACAATGCATGACCTCACTTCTTACAAGCTAGTTTACAATTTCATGAATTTATTGCAGCAAGGATAACATGTACTCCTGCAACCAATGCTGGTCATATTTTGAGTTTTGTCACACCAGTTTTCTCGTTTTGTGTAGTTATTATTTATCATAAATTATTGAATAAGATTTATGCAAAGTTTAAAACCGATAATCGTGTGAATCATATTGAATCGCAATGAATCGTAAATTGAATCTTGCGATTCACTCAATTTCCGATTCAACACCATGATTCCCATATTTCCAAAATAAATTTCAAACCAATGATGAAGTTTACTAACTTTAATAATTGAAATTATAAACTTTTCCAACACTTTGTAATTTTTTTTGGTCTTCCAACTGATTCATAATTTCCTAAAAATTTTAAGAATGCTGTGCAACATTTAAAGGCTTGCTTGCCAGCGTAACTGCTTCCTAGTAATGAAAATGAATAGGTGCAAAAAGTATGTTCAAGGGAAGTTTATTTGACATCCAGAATCATAAAATAGTACTGTTTTATTAATGCCATGTAACCTTTTTACTTATAACATTTCCAAATAATCCAGACTACCCAAAATTATGTACTCTGTTCAGGGGAAGTTTGTTTGACATCGAGAATCATATTTTAGTGGAATGTTGCACTTTATTTTTAGCTTAAATTTTTTGGTTCTGAGTTGAATTATGAAATGCTTTTTTTGAGGAGTGCTTTGACACTGATTTGGTGTGGGCATGCAGCTCCTATGGTGAATAGAGTATCATGCGATAGGAAACAGAGCGACTCCTCGATGGCTGAACTCACTTCAGATACAGTTATTGAGGTAATTGCTAATTGGCTTCTCTTCTAGCTGCGACATTTCATTTTGGAAGTTATTTTTATTTTTTGCAAAATTTCTTTTGTTGTCATGTGAATTCCAGGTCAGCATTGAGATTCCTTTTGCATTTCGACCAATTCCCGTGCAAGCCATTGAATCAACCAACCTCAAGTACTGGAACAAATATTGAGGATTATGCTTCCTTGCTTTACGGCACAGGTTTGTGATTTAGATATTTTCCCCCTTTAAATCAGATTCAAGATGAAACTTGGTTCTTAGGAAATTTTGTCTTTACCTCACAAATTTGAATTTCTTTAGTCAATTTTAGTTACTTGAGGTTAAATGAATGTTGCAATTTGTCTCATATTTATATGATAAGCTGATTATGTTGAATTATATTTATGCTCTATAAGCCCACTTGATTGAGTCATTTGCCACATAAAAATAGGATGGTTAGTCTTGTGAGCTTGACAGGTTTCATTTGACACCATTTCACAATAAACACGAATTGTATTTCATTTTCTGTGTTATAATAGACTTTTTCCACAGGTATTATTGGGTATCACACTTCCTGAATTAGATTTTGGATCACATGCAATGTTTGTGGGGTAAGTAGGGATCAGACAATTAACGGAATGTGAATTTTACAAATCTGGGTGTTATAATGAGGGGAAAATGAAGCATTGGTTCTTTTTATTTGCTTGTTTACATACTATCACTTTTAGAGTAAATGATGTTAATTTCTGATGTAAATATATGAAAAACTTATCGGCGTGTGTGGTTCAAGAGTGAGGTTGTGGCCTCTGAGGTTGATTTCTGATATAAATAATTTTTTTTTTTCAATTATATATTTATTGGGTGTATTGAAGTGTAATGCTTTGTTGTATCATTGCAGAGCCAACATGATGAGTTGGAGGCAAAGTTTTTCGAGGAGAGAGCATCCTTTGAAGCTAAATAGCAAAGCACACTCCATATTATTATTATTATTTTTATTAAAATGAGAGTATTAGCAATTTTTATTTTTATTTTTTTGTATTAACATAATGTGATTTAAGGTTTTTGTTTTTGGTTATGGAAAATTGGAATACTGACTCACATTATGGTATATGTTTTGAAAATAGTGATGGATTATAGGTTGGTTGTTATTTATTATTATTATTATATTCATTTATTTATTTATTTTTGAGGAAAAAGGTTTGCTTTGAACAGAAGTTAAAATATCATAAATTTGATTTTTTTTTGGAAAAAAAAAAAGTAAAGGTGGCGTTTTTAAAAAACGTCGCAAAATGACGTCATAATTACGTCATGTTAACTCCTCTGACGGAAATAGTAAACGGATGTAAAGAATTGGTGACGCTGTTAAAAAACGTCTTCTAAAGTCTATAGTGGCGTTTTTAAAACGCCACAAAGATATGACGGCGGCCGTATCAGCGACGAATTTTTGAAATGTCGTCTTATGTTTTTGCGGCGTTTTTCTGACTTTTTACGGCGTTTTAAACACGCCACTAAATCTCGATTTTCCTGTAGTGAAAGTTTGTTGTCAACCATAAGGACAAACTTTGCTTATTATGATGTTCATTGGAAACTAGTACCCAAAAAGAATTTAAGTAAATTAATTAATCCACAAATGAATTTGTCTCTGATCAGACTATAAATATAGAATCAAAGTGGATACTAACAACTCCAACAAACTGAAAATTTCTATATCAAGCTAAGGAAGGGAGAGAAGAGGAGAGAGGTAGTGAACATGCCCAACCCACAATGGACAAATGTTATTAATGACAAGTATGTATTAATTCATATTTCTTTATTTTTTTTCCTTTTTCTTTTTTTTTTTTCCTCTTTTTTGTTTCGACTAAAAGTTTTAGATACTGGTTGGTTTATGTTTTGTAACTTTGTACATGGAATTTGTTGAAGTTTGTGTTATTGCTTTGAAAATTCAGATCCTCTATAATATATTAGGCTCATATTTGTTTGGACGGACTGAATTAGGTTAGATTAGCATTCCTATGACTAATAGTCATAAGATTACAAATCTCTTTGGATAGTGTATTCTATCCTGTGTTTGGATTGAGTTAAGATTATAAGGAGGGACTAATAATCCAGACTTTGGCTTAGTCTTCCAATTTATATGTCACCCCTCTCTATGGGATTAAATAGTCCATTATATGTGGGATACCATATCTGGATGGATTGTTAGTTCATACTTCAATTGTTTAACAAAACATCAGATTAATAATTTTATTGGACTATTAGTCCAATCCCAAACTCATATCTACCCAAACAAACATGGCCTAGTTGTGATACACTATATAAAAAAGAGGAAAGGATCATGTTTTATTTTACTTTATCAAAACATCCTATTATTTTTGGCAATACACTTGCCAAATTCATAGAATTCCTCTTCTCTCGCTGGTAAAACTTTTTGGGCCACGGACAATAGGAAATAAACCTATTTCAAAAAGCTTATTCAGACTATAGAGACTTAGTCTGATGTGTACAAGTTGGCACAAGATACTCTATATATTCAAAAAAAATTATCTTTGTTCCTAAATTTTTATGTTATCTTAAAATATTTATCATCAGCTAATTATGTAAAAAAATTTAAGAGTAATTCTAGAGATAAAAAACATTCTATCAAAAAAATTATCAAATACTCATATAGTATGAGTGTTTGATAATTTAAATTTAAATTATCAAACACGAATGTGAGATCTACACTTATGTGAGTATTTAATAAAAAATTTAATATATTATTTGAGTCTCTACCATTTTTTAATTTTAAAACACAATGTAATGAAAATATTTTGAAGCAAAAAAAAAGTAACAAGAAGTCCATGTCATTTATCTATCTTGTTTGGTTGTTATTTTGTTTGCCTACACTTTCGAATTTAGTTCCTCCGTAATAGTCTCCTTGTAGATAACCCCTACAGGCAGACTACTATCTAAACTCAACTTTGTCAATTCATAATGTTTGATGATTAGTCTTGACACTTGAGGCCTAGTGTTTTTCTTTTCTTTTTTTCTTTCTAACATTCTGTGTTGGTAATTGACACCTCTGTTTTGTTTCCTAATCAATCCGCAAAATTAGTGATCTATAAGGAAAGATAATTATATTTATGGTTAGATAATGTACTGGGCCGCACAAACATAACTACCACATAATTTTACATAAGCAGCTATGTTGAGATCTTTCCATCTATGCAATTGACATGCTAATTCAAGTCTGGTTTAGGGTTTGATTTTTTTTTTTTGTTGGCTTTTTTTGTCTTTAATTTTTTTGATGGGGCGAAAAAAATTAAGATAAATTTTCTTAAATTATGATATATTTATAATTTAGACTCCTTGAATTTCAAAATTCAACAGTTAAGAGCATCTCTAACGCTTCATCTTTTGTTTCTTCAAATTTAAATTTGATGAGAAACGTACAAAACTGGTGCTCCAACGTTAACACCAAATCAATATCAAATTGAGGATGTTGAAACCTTTTACCAAATTACTGTAGATAGCCGTTAGCTTTGTAGGTGGCTGTTGAACAATGTATAAGCACCGAACGACCGCCAGTTGTCCCCCCCTCCCCCCCCAATTAACCACCTCCTTGCAAAATTTGTTTTAGAATTTTGAAAAATTTATACTGGTCGGTCTACCGACCAGACATCCCTCGGTGGTCCTCTCGGTCAATCGATGGTTTGATGAAATCCCAGATTACTCCATTAGAACGCGCGATATCAGATGAAGTTTTTACTCAAATTTGATGAAAAAAGAGAGTAAATGTTAGAGATGTTATAACCTCTCAAAATATTATCTTATTACAGTTTATCTTTTTTGTTAGGATTCTATTAGGAATTTATAGAAAATCAAATTATGTATAAAATATATGACACATTTATTATATTTTTAAACAATAATGTCCTTATCTGGTTATTATGTTTGCATTTTGCCACTAAGATAAGGAAGGCAAAGTGTAGATGAAATGATAAGAGTTGTATTATTATTCTAAAACAATTAATATCGAGTATTATTATCTTAAAAATTTAATAAATATATCATGCGTTTTAATGAAATGTTTAAAACCATAGCAGGGACCACAGCCCTCTAGCCCTATTTGTGTCTTTTTATTTTTTTATAAATATATATTTTTTTATTTATTGAAATCCATTTTCTTTGATGTACATTTGCCCCCTCAATTATATTTGACACATTTGTAAATCTATCAAAGTCAATTTTTACAATAAATTGACGCTTTCTTTTTCTTTTTCTTTTTCCTTTTCTTTTTGTGATGATAGCGCAAGAGAGCAAAATCTTATTTCTTGCAAGACATTCCATATCATTTTTGTCCCTCTCATCTCCACTCTGTGTAGTCTTCTCCAAGTGAAGTACCAAAGCAAGAATTGCTCTCCATTCGATGACTCTCACTTCATAACTATTGTAGCCTTCATCGTCACTGTGCTCCTCTATGTCGTAGCATTAGCAGTTGAGATAGCTCAATGCACAAGCTATCATAAAGTTCTTGGACATACGGGTCTCTTCTCCAGAGCTCTTGCCTCAATTTTATTGTTACTAATTCTCGTTCCAATTTTTGGATGGTTTCTTTTAATCTTATAGGGTATTATCTTTGTAAGGGTATTGCATAACTCAATTACTGAATTGGCTTACAAAATGTTGTTTGATGTGTTACAAATGCTCATGAATCATACCTCGAGAGAGCAACGGTATAGATTGCCTGTGTAATGGTAATTGTTATATTACAAATTATATTAATAATTTGTTTCTATAATTTAAATTTTGTGTCATTTTGATCTCCAAATATTTAAGTTAAGTTAATTTAGTACCTAATATATAAAAAATATTTTTAATTTGATCCTCAATGTTTGCATCTATTAATTGCATTAGTGTATTAGGAATAGATTTCTTTAGATTACATTATTAAAATTAAAGTATTGTTAGAATAATTTTCTGTTAACAATTACATATCTGATGAAATGTTACTTTCCTTTTTTAAATTAATCATTTTACAACATATTTTTATAAACTTTATGACTCATTTTTTTATGTCTTCTAACTTACTACATTTGATTTGTTTTCATTCTAAAGCAACTTTTAAGATTTTATATTAAAAATATTTTTGAAATCTATTTTTGAATCATTAAATTTATCATTTTGAAAAGAAACATTCATTCCAAAATATAATTCACTAAACTATTAATATTTTTTGATAACACTAATTCCGACCAAACCAAACCGGTTATACCCTTATTGATGTGTTCAAATAATGTACAAGCAAATGAAAATGCTACAAACCCCAAAAAAATTACCAAATTTTCTACCAAATGTCACACACAAATGTGGGACCCACACTATGTGAGTCTCATGTGAATCTCACACCCATGTGAGACATTTCGTAAAAAATTTAATAAATTTTTTAAAATCTCTAACATTACTCTGAGAAAATCCAGTTTGACCTAACCACTTAGGTGCCGTTTATGATAAATAAGAAACATATTTTTGTTTCTATTAACACAAATATTTTCAAAATATACAAAAACAAACTTATCAAATTTATTGGCACCGTTGAATGTTAAATCCACGCTCAAAAGGATCTATGAAAAAAGTTATAGCGTTTTTTATTTGGACCCGACCCATTTGATATTTTGAATCCGGGTTTCATTGTCTCATGCAATTGTTCATATTATGTTTTCCCTTATCTCTCTTTGAGTTTGGCTTTTGAGATATGTTGGTCGTGTTTGGAACAGGTTGGTAGCTTATTTTTCGAGTTGTTGTTGCCCAGATTTTTGTTCCTATGCTCGAGCGTCACTTCTTGAGCTCAAGCGGTCTTTGTGAACTCTCAGTACTTTTACAGGTCTGCAAAACTATTGAGAAGTGGTATTCTACGCTCTAGCGAAGTTTTTTTACGCTCAAGCGGTCTTGGCTCGAGTGACCCTCATTACGCTCAAGCGTTGGTCTTCTGTCTGTCAAACTACTGGGAGTTTGTATTTCACACTCGAGCGACAACTTCTTGCGCTCGAGCGGTCACATCTTTTGTGTTTGTACGCTCGAGCGATTTGCCCTATATCAGTTCGTAAAAGTCACTTTTTCTATCACTTTTTCATCTCTCTCTCTCTCTAAACATTTCAAAAACCCTAAATCTAGACATTCTCACTACAAAAAATTTGAATTTTTGCAACAGGAAAATGCCGTCGCAAATACTCAATGCCGTCTCAAAAACTTTTTTGCGACAACAACTGACCTTTAGCGACGGCAAGTGGGGGGTCGCAACAAAGGGTGTTGCTAAAAGGTTTTAGTGACGACATAATGCCGTCGCCTTTTTTTTGTGACGGTAAAGTTGCCTTTTGGCGACGGAATGCTGCTGTCGGCTTTACTATGTAAAAAATCTGAGATTTTTTTGCGACGGCATTATGTTGCCGTTGCTAAAAGTGTTATTTGTGACAGCAAAAATGTCGTCGCAAAAGTGTTTTATTGCGACGAGTAACCTGCCGTCGCTAAAAGTTTATTTCAGACAGCACGACAACGCTGTCTCTAAAAGGTTATTTGCGACGACAAATAATATCGTCGCGAAAGGTCTTTTTCAACTGTTGCCAATATCTTTTGTGACGGTATTGCTTACGTTGCAAAAAAAATCTAGTTCTAATGTTTTTTGAGATGGTGTGGTGCCGTCTCAAAAAAAAAAAAAAAAAAAAAAAACTGCAATAAAATTATTAAAAATATGAAACTTACATGTATTAAATGAAAAATAACTGAAAAATAAACCGATAATTACATAATAATATAAAAATTCCAGTATAAAAATAACAATTCATCCATAATAAAAATATTCTTCCATTCATAACAACACATCAGCAAAATTATTCCACTACATAATGTTGCATAATACATATACAATATTTAAATACATAATTTTGTTCACAATTCAAAATAACGTAAATCAAAAACAAAAGTTTTCCTCATGATTCTTCAGTGGGTAACAAAAACAAAAATTAGTCGCAATCTTCACACGCCTGCATTCCATAAGAAACAAACTGCTACTCGGGAAATATCTGAAAACAAAAAATAAAAATAATTAATGACAATATAATTATGTGTTAATATTTTAATTAAAAAAAAAACATAAAAAAATTAACTACTATATAATTACAAAGATAATTAAGTTAATAATTTTGACTAGACAGAAATCCGGCTCTAACTCCCAAACCGGGAATCCGATTGGAGTCCCGTCTTCTCCCATAAGTCTCTCGTGCCTAGGCGGTCGTGTATGCCAAGTTTCATGCTAGCCAAGTTTCGTGCTAAACCGACGCCGTTTGGCGATTTTGGGGCGTCAACACCTCGAATTCAAATTTCTTAAGGAACTAGTTTGCCTAGACCAAAATCCGACTCTAACTCCCAAACCGGGAAACCTTTTCGAGCCCCGTCTTCTCCCACAAGTCTCTCATGCCTAGGCGGTTGTGTGTATCAATTTTCGTGCCAATCTAACGCTGTTTGGAGATTTTGGGGCGTCAACACCTCGAATTCAAATTTCTTAATGAACTAGTTTGCCTAGACCGGAATCCGGCTCTAACTCCCAAACCAGGAACCCGATTGGAGTCCCGTCTTCTCCTACAAGTCTCTCGTGCCTAGATGGTCGTGTGTGCCAAGTTTCGTGCTAAACTGACACCGTTTGGTGATTTTGGAACGTTAACACCTCGAATTCAAGTTTCTTAAGAAACTAGTTTGCCTAGAGTGAAATCTGGCTCTAACTCCTAAACTGAGAACCCGATTCGAGTCCCGTCTTCTCCCACTAGTCTCTCATGCCTAGGCGGTCGTATGTGCCAAGTTTCGTGCTACTCTGACGCTGTTTGGTGATTTTGGAGCATTAACACCTCAAATGAATCAACCATTATGGGAAAGAGGGAAACCAAAGCACAAGAACAAAAGAAGCCAAATTATGCAAAATGGATTGGAGTGGATCACATTCTAGAGATGTAGAAGGGAGTCATGAAATAAGGAAAATAAAAATTAATGTGGCACGCTTATTGGAGCAAACACACTGAGCATCTTCCAAAGTATTTCTTAGTATATCCAAAAAGTATTCTTTAGGGACCCCTCCATAGCTAAGAAGTGCAATCATGTTCCTTAACAGATAATTTTTCTTAGGTTTATTGCTGGAAGATGAAAAATGAAACTTGGGAGTGTCAATTTTAACAATAGAATCCAAACCTAAGATAATTTACTTGGATGTCCCATCTCTATCATGATAAATTATTGTCATCCTAAAGTATTATTACGATACCAATTATGGAATTTGGAACCCCAATCTTGAAGTAGAAATTAGATAGATTTCCTGGTCTAACTCAAGTACAATAAGATAAGGAAAGACAACTAATTATATCAAGTGCCACTAGTACATGACATAGTGATTGTATATGACTACAGTACAAAGTCAATTTTCAAAAAAAATACATACCTAATTCTAACTATCTCCAGTGAGTTAAAAGTTTGCACATTTGAGAATCTTGAATCCGCCTCAACCTGTATCATTGAAGACCTAACCTGAATTGTTTTTTCTGGCAGCTACAAATATTTGAGAGGAAATTTGTCAACTTAAAAACTTAAAAAAAAAAAAAAAAATAGAGGCAAAAACTTAAACCTGTAATTCAAAAGTGAGAATATTGGCAATAGTAACAATACAGTGATTAACAAAATGTTTACAACAAACTCTTCCTTTTTGGAACATAAGGAAACTAATTGATTTTTCCATAACCTGTTATTTTCAGCTCACCTCTCCTCCACCATCAACAACTCTATTGCCACTAAAGCACACTATCAGATAAATGGTTGGATTTCTATTTCTCAAATTTCTTTCTAAAGATTATATGACCTTAACATCATGTTTGACAGTCACAATCATTTGATCTCAGTTCGTATATAATAATCAGGTCTATGTTTGACAGTCACACACTACCATACATTGAAAATGCAATATATGTTTATCAAACACAAACAACAAACTTTTGATGACCTTTTCATTGGATGCTATTTTAAAACATATTAACAACCTTCTCCATTGTAACCTTGTAGAGTAATAAACTGATACCTTCTTTCCACATTTGTATCTGTCATTGAGAAAGTCTTAAGAAACTGTAAATGCATTCATGCAAATTTGACATTTATACAATTATATATATATATTTATCAATGACAAAGAGAAGATTATCACAAAAGAAAAGAAAGAGATACACAAAAGGTGCAAGGGTGACAAAAAGTCCACCAAACCATAATCATTAAACAGAAAATACAAATAATTTCTGCATTGGCATCAGGCACTTAACCAAGGACTTGGCAACTACTTTCATGAAGTGAACATATGCATAGTTATGTAAAACACAGAGAAAAGAATTGGGGGGGGGGGGGAGGGGGGATATAGAACAATTAAAGATTGGTTTGAATAAACTAGAGTGTTCCTAAAGGCATAGACATTAAAGACTGGAAACTTTAACAATGGATAGTCAAAAGTCCAAAACAATTTCAGCAAACTAGTCCAATCGTAAATTTCTCAAATGGCACCAAACAACCCACAAGGAACATATATTATCTACTATAGGAACCTAATCAAAGTATAATAAAGCGTGAAGTCATGGACACTGTCAGTGTTCCCAACATTCTAAAGTCTACAATTGTTCTCATTAAAAAGGGGATGTTGCACGGCAAATGCATAGGACACCATTCTATATTTCAATAGAAATTGACAATGTAGTAGCTTCACTCCTAGATGAGAGAAGCACATCAAAGCTATAGGAGGCGATTCGAGTAAAAATGTACAAGTCATAACTCAGAAGCACATGTGCACATACATCATCATAGATAAATGATTCAACATAGAATGATAGTAAGCTTTGAAGTTCTTTTCATTCTCAAACAAGCTTTACATGGTCTTTACAAACACACACACAAACGTAAAGGACACTATAAGCACTTATGGTGCATTTATGATCTATCATCATCAACCTAACACCACTATGATCCTTCTCTAAGAAAGCATATGAAATAGACTACATAGAAAAGTAACACATATCAATGAACAAACAGAGCAAAAACCAAGATATATATGTATATATATATAGATATAGATATAGATTCAGAGAGATTCAAATAGATATCAATTAACAAACAAATCAAAAACCAACGTCTGATTCAACTATCAAACAGAAAACACAACATATATGCAGAGAGAGACAGAAACAGAGATGGAGATGACGGAGGGGCAGATCTGAGGGAAGGGGGTGGTGCAAAACCCTAACCCTAGGTAGATCGCGGCAGCGCACGCACACACACACAGCTCTGCAATTGCAACAATGGCGATGGCCACCATTCCTCTCTATTTGGCCTCTCCAATTCCAAAAAAAAAAAAAAAAAAACAACTTTGCAAAGCTACACACCTTTTCTTCACTTTCTTCTTGCACCTCCATCTCTAAACGCTCGCCTCTCATCTCTTCTCTTCCTCACTCGCCGGCAGTAGTCATGGCTACAACTGTAACAGCCAAGATTTTTAATTATTTTGTAGAATTTATACTAATATTATTCAATCTCAGTTAGAAAAATATATAATTTATTATATATTATTATGTGTAATTTTGTAAAATAATATAATTATTAAGAATTTAGTGGTCAAAGTATAAATAAATAATAATAATAATGGGTGTGGTAGTAAAATAAATAATTAATTTTTTGTTGGTATATAATAAAGTGTAATTTAATTAAAAATTAAATTATTTATATAATTATATTAAAATATTGGGTCAAATGGTAATTATCTTAAATATTTATTTAGGGTAAGATTGAATCTATGAAATTAAAATTTGTGGGGGTGAATTGGGCCTGGCCACGTGTTGGCGAGAGAAGGTTTTACCTCCCTATAAATAGGGAGGCTTTGGTTCACCTGAAGGAAGAAAGGAAAAAAGGAAAAGAAAGAAGAAAGGAAAGACAGAAAAGAGAGGAAGAAGGAAAAAAATAATGGAAGTTGAAAGGGTTTTTGGTGGTAAAAAGAAAGAGTGAGGTGTTAAAGTTAAGGTGAGTTATATTATACCTTGAGTTACCTTTATATATTTTACGTATATTTTGACTTACCAAAATCTATTTTATACAAGTTATGTTCTGTTAGTATATTAATAAAAGTTATGTTCTATAAAGGTTTCAGTTACGTGGTTTTATTTCTGAACCCTATTTGCTTAAAAAGAAACCCATGGATATGTTTGTTTATATTTTCAAGAATATTTGACTATGACCTTATATACAATTATGTTTTATAAGTACCACCACGGGAGTCCCACGCCTTGGGGGAGTTAAATAACCATTGGTCTCTATTTGGTTACTTTGTGGCCCTCTGATCCATTGACCTCTGTTCTGTGCGGAGCAAAGTGCTACACTATTGTGGGAGCCACCTCTGGAATCCGTATGAGCTACCTCTTGAATCCGTACCTCTGTTTTGTGCGGACCAAAGTGCTGTGCGGAGCTAAGTGCTACACTATTGTGGGAGCCACCTCTAGAATCCGTACGAGCCACCTCTTGAATCCATACCTCTGTTCTGTTCTGTTCTGTTCTGTTCTGTACCGTGGTTATGGCTATATATTTACATAATTTATGTATTTCAGTTTTTGTCACCTAAATGATTTATTTACATAATTTTAGTTTTACTACTTAAATGATTATTTGTTCCGACTAAGTTATCCTAAATGTTTTGGCCTAACTAACTATCCATGGTTATTTCCTGTCCCTTATACTCTTGGTATAATATTTCTCACTCTGCCATGTGCTTATAGTTGTTTACCAATTTTCAGGAAACATGCAATTCAGAAATAGCTTTTGGAAAGTCTTAGATGCGGGGCTGCAGAATAGACACACACAACACTTTTATTGATATTTTTTATATGTAAATATCGGTCTTTTTGGTCAGTATAATTTTGTAATAAAAATAGAAGTTCCAGTAATTATTTTGGTACCCTCATTTAAATATTACTTCTGCTCGCATTTATTAATGTATTTAAGAATTGGCCGTAGGTAACTTCAGTTACTGGCCATCCCGATACTTAACCCTTGGGTACGGGGAGCGGGTCGTGACAACAACTGTTAGTACAATTGTGGAAAATGAGTGGCAAACGACCATGGCTTCGATCTCCACAGAATAGAGCCTGGATACCCTCTTAGTAAGATCTTCTCGAATTTGGCGGAGTCGTAAGAATTAGGGATTTTTGGTTGAAGGGGATTTTTGGTTTTTGAGATTAGGGATTTTGGTTTAAGAGATGGGGAGGGGGGAAAGCCGAGCGGGAATGGAAAAAAGGGGGGTGGAAAAACGAGCTGGAATATTTTTTTGTTTTTTTGGTTTCCGTCACAAATGAATATTTAAACAACAAAATGGTTTTTTTTTTTAAAATAAAAAAAAATACATTTTTTGTTAAAATAATTTTTTTTTTACAGTTAACGAATTTTTTTTTTTGATTCTTTATTTTTTGTAGTTATTAAAGTTGAAAATTTATTTGTTTCTTTTTATTTTAATGAATAAAAAATTATTCTTATTTTTTAACTTTGGTAGAAGTAGGGGTAATATTTTAATGAAAAATATTTTCCATTAAAATATTTTTTTAGTTATTAGGATTAATGGCCTGCATGTAGAGATTGACATTCGTAGGGTGAATCGATCAATGAACCCTTACTGCGAAGGATCTAGAAATATAATAAAATGAATCAAACAGAGGTGAATCGATGATGAGCACTTACCGCAAAGGATTGATCGATGATATCGTTGAGAGAGATACAAGGAGGAAGAGAGAGAGAGATACAAGAAGGATTGATCGATGATATCGTTCGACGCCGTCGTCTGCCTTACTTACAGTCATGAGAGAGAGAGAGAGAGAGAGTGAGAGAGCTGGGCATTTTTGTGGTTCAAAAATTAGGGATTTGAGATTTGGGGATTTTTGGTTGAGGGGGAAAAATGAGCGCCAATCAGATTTTGAGTTTTTGTTTTTTTGTTTTGTTTTGTTTTTTTTTTTTTTTTGCGACATCAAGTGCAACCGTCACAAAGGAAAATTTAATGTAGCATTTGGTAACGTTTACATTTTTTGTTTATGTTTACGAAAATTTTATAAATTGATTTTTGTTTATTTTTAGAAAAACATAAATTACAAACGCGTTTGGTTTGAACAAAATGTTTTAAAAAAATTAAAAACATAAACTAAAAAATATGTTTGTCTATGCCTAAAATATTTATATTTATTTTTTTTTATTATTTATGACGATGGGATCATACACATTATAATTGGAAAAAAAAAATGAATCGAAAAAAATATCTGAAAAGAGATGAGAGAGATAGAGAAGTGAGATGAGTGAGAGAGATAGAGAAGAGAGATGAGTGAGAGAGATAGAGAAGAGAGATGAGTGAAAGAAAGAAAGAAGAGAAATGAGCAAGAGACACAAAGAGAAAGAGACAGAGAGAAAGGGAGACCCATTTCATTTTTTGACTTTTTCCTCTTTTAACAACAATGGGCTCAGAGAAAGAGATGAGTGTGATTGAGAGCAATGAACGATTGAGAGAAAAGAGAGATGAGTGAGACAGAGAGAAAGAAAAAAAGAGAGAGATAAACAAGATGAGCGAGAAAGAGAGAGAGAGACAGCAAAAAGAGATGAACAAGAGATATAGAGAGAGTGAGAGGGAGACAAAAGATAAGCAAGTGAGATAGAGAGAGATAGAGAGAGCCAAAAAGAAGAGTGATGAGTGAAAGAGAGAGAGGAAAAAAAGAGAGAGAAACAAGATGAGCGAGAGATAGACACAGAGACACAGAGAGAGAGAGAGAGAGAGAGAGAGAGAGAGAGGAAGAGAGAAAGACAACAAAAAGAAATGAACAAGAGATAGAGAGAGAGAGAGAGAGAGAGAGAGAGAGAAAGAAAGATAAACAAGAAAGATAAAGAGCGAAGAGAGATGAGAGAGCCAGAGAGAAGAGTGATGAGTGAGAGAGAGGGAAAAAATAGGGAAAAGATAAAGGGAAAAAGACAAAGAGAGAGATAGAGAGAAGAGAGATAAGAGAGATGGAGAGAAGATAGATGAGTGAGAGAAGAGAGATGGGCGAGAGAGATAGAGAGAAGAGAGATGAACGAAAGAGACAGAGAGAGAAAAGAGATGAGAGAAGAGATAGATGAGTGAGAGAGAGAGAGAGAGACAGATAGACAGATAGACAAAGAGAGAAGAGAGAAGAGTGATAAGCGAGAGAGAGAAAGAGAAGATAGAGGAAAATGAAAAAATGGGTGAAAAGAGAGAGAGAGAGAGAGAGAGAGAGCGAAAAGAGATAAACGAGAGAGATAGAGAAAGATAAGTGAGAGAGCGAGAGAGATAAAAAGAAGAGAGACATAGAGAGAAGATAGATAAAAAGATGAGAGATGGACGAGAGACACAGAGAGAAAGAGAGAGACAGACAGACAGACAGAGAAGAGTGATGAGTGAGAGAGAGAAAGAGAAGAGAGACAAAGACAGAGACACAGCGAGAAAGAGAGAGATAGACAGATAGAGAAGAGTGATGAGTGAGAGAGAGAAAGAGAAGAGAGACATAGACACATAGAGAAAGAGAGAGAGAGAGATAGACAGACAGAGAAGAGTAATGAGTGAGAGAGAGAAAGAGAAGAGAGACAGAGACAGAGACAGATACAGAGAGATAGGAAGATGAAAAATAGGTGAAAAGAGAAATGTTCAAAAGAGTAAGACGACGTGGTTTTTTTTTTTTTTTTTTATGATAGAAAAATACCTTTGCATTTATTTAAACCATTTTGTGACTATATATATATGAAGCCGTCTCAAGGCCACAATATATATATATATTTTTTACTTTTTTTTTTTTGCAACGGTACCTATTACAGTCGCAAAAAACTCTTCTTTTTTTTTTTGCCACTACAGCTGGTGTCGTCGCAAAAACTCTATTTTTTTTTTTTGCGACAGCAATTTCTACCGTTGCAAATACTCTCTTTTTTCGCAACAGCATTTTATGCCGTCACAAATGCCCTATTTTTTGCGACGGCACGTTGTGCCGTCTCAAAAAGTCACATTGTAGACGTGCCCGAACGTCCCGGCTCCGCGCGCGAATGGCACGAAATCTGTTTTTTTTCTTAAGCTACTACAGTTCGGACTCAATGTCACAGTTCTGAATCTAATCTCGCAAAGTGCAATGCGCGCGCGAATGGCACGAAATCTGTTTTTTTTCTTAAGCTACTACAGTTCGGACTCAATGTCACAGTTCTGAATCTAATCTCGCAAAGTGCAATGCAAGATTGATAAATCACCAAAGAGTCCAAATCCGGCAAATCGTTTTGGAAAACTGATTTTAATAAAGAAGTGCCAAACATGGACTGCTTTGCCACATACAGAGTCACCACCTAAATGTTTTATTTTGGAAAATTTAGGAAACCCTAATTCGTGCCTAAGGCCACGTGTCTGTCATCATCAAAGTTGCCTCGGCTCGGGAACTTGGGTACGAGAGGGGAAGGTCATGCAATGAGCACCCCCGCTCGCCCAATCTAAAGATCGGCCTTTACTTACATGATATTTTGTTTTTGAAAACACATGTGTTCTTATTCCGATTTATTAGCTAACCTTACTACGTGATGCGCACAGCATACAACTATAGATTAGATCGCCTAAATTGGAACAAAACATCTCATGTTTGTTGGTTTGAAAATGGTTTGAAGGTGCTACTCGCAAGTAGGCTAAGACGTGGATTTTGCCACCCTCAAGTGGGCTTAAGAAAACATGATTTTGCCACCCTCAAGTGGGCTTAAAAACTCACATTTCGATGAATTATTCCAATTCAAGCAGTCCAACCTGCACCCACAGGCATTCAGGCAGTTATATCATTTAAGCAAATAGCCTCATGGCAAGCATGCTATCATGGAAATACTCAAACTCCTGCAAGATGCTAAAGCATAAACACTTACAGTGTACTCCGAGCCAAAAAAACAACTAATTAGAAATCATGTATGATCCTAGTTCATGTTAAGATGGCTAATGCAACACATGTAAAATGCAACTAGAAATAGGCTCGGCTATCCTAAGATGGCATATGAAATGCAACTTGATAACATGCTGTTGAACACGTATTCAAGTAAATGTACTGAAATACAATGCGGTTTGTATGATGCGCTGAACCCGGTGCATGCAAGACAAATGAGTGAATGTAAACATGCAAGCATAAGGATGCTAATCAAAACATGACCTAGAACTAACCATCGTAAGCGGTTAAGTAAAAGGGAGAAAGACGTGGGGTTGGAAGACATTCATTCACTCACGCACACTTATTACAAAATTCACCCTCTCGACGGAGGGTTCGAATAAATAATACAAGTTAGCTACGCTAAGCTATTCTAACTAATCTAATAATCTAATTAGACTATTTATTACATAATCAAATTGAATATTAGCTAAGCTAAGCTAATTAAGAATTTACAACAATGAATTAAATTAGCTAACACATTAACTAATTAATTACAAATTAACTAACTATACAAAGCAGTTAAAGCGGCCACGAGAAGAGGGGCATATGCATGCTCGATCGACTTCACTCGGAAATCCGTTGCCATGCCTCATGTTGCCTCTGTTTGCACTGTTCTGCACCTCTGAAAATTATGCCAACTTCTGTGATGCTTCTGACCTACCTCATGGACATTCTGAGAGGTCATCAGCCAAGAGGGGTGGCCATCGGCCAGTGGATAATGGTTATCGACCAATTTGGAGACTATCGGCCAAATATTGTTAGCCGATCGGCCATCTCTTCCTGTAAACTGCTCCTTTTGCTGCAACAGAGCACAAACAGAGGCATGACAATGTATTTACAAGAAAATGTTACGCAACTACACCCCTTATCATGTCTAAGGCTCAAAGGTGTGTAGTGCTCGACCCTCGAGCCATCAATCACGTATTTCGATGCATGATGGCCAAAGAGGGCGAGTTGCACAAATCAATGTCACATGAATGCACAAAAACACATAAAGACCTTAACCTCTATCATGCTTGATCAAAAGGATCGGCGACTGAAAAATGAGGCATGTTTCATCACTTCAAGTATGAAACGTCCCTCGTTCCTCGTGTTTGGACTAACACTATATCCAAACACAATGCAATGCACACAACATGGAAATGCAATGCAATGCAACATGAGCATGCCAAATGCAATGCAATGCAAGCTTAACTTAACCAAAGCTAATGACATGCAAACAATGTAATACAGCATGAGTATGTGAGCACCATGTAATGCAACCTAAACATGTAAACAACATGCAAGAATCATGCAATGCAACAAGCATGCGACAACATGCAATGCGACAAGCATGCAACAATATGCAAAATGGACTTAAACTAAAATGGATAGACCTCAATCATGCCCAAACCAGCGGCCAAAACACCAAAACTAAGGCGCCAAAAGGCAAAACATGCATGCACACATATTGGTCCACAAGCTAGGCAACAAGAACACAACCCTTAGAGGCACTCAAAGGGTGGCAAAAGTGGAACTATAACAACACTATAAGCTCTGAAATTAAGTATGGAATGATGCCAAATCAACCAAGCAAGACAAGCATGGCATGCAAGAAAGCTTAAAGCTTGAAACTAGCATAGGAACTTGTACCAAAGCCACATGAATCAAACCCCAAAGGGCCAAGGACAACCAAAACAGTCCTAGATCATGCCAAAATGAGTCTAAAACATGCATTGGCCAAAGCTAAAACAAGCCAACATGAAAGGCATAAGGCATGATGCATGTAAGGCCAATAAAGAGGGTTACACTACACCTACCAAGACCAAGCATGACATGTCTTAACCAATGAAAATCAGAGTTATGGCATGTCAAAATAAGCCCAAAAACCCACTGAGATGGCATCCCAAAAGCTTAAGCAATAAGACATGCACAATGACCCACTCTTAAGACATAAAACACCAACTCTTCAAAGCATTGAAAAAATGACAAATTTGAGGGCATGGTAATGGAACATGCTCTGAAATTATATAACAAATGATGCCAAATCATGAAAGTAGCCCAAGCAACGCATGCTAGTGACTTGGAAACTCAAAGCTAACAAGCTAGAATGCACTATGGCTATACAAAGCATGGCATGCATGACCAAAACAACACAAATCAGAGCTTAAGCATGGTAAAACAAGGCTAAAAGCTTCTTGGAGTTGAGCCAAAATATGCAAGAATGATGGTCCAAACACAAGATGCATGTTAAGGCAATAGAGAGGATTGCACTACAAGTGCATGGTGCATGCAAGAGGCTATCAAACCAACCTTACACAGAGGTATAAATGCTAAAATAAGGCCTAATGCATGCTAAGATGGAGCCAAAACAAGCTTAACAAACATGTTACTTTTATGAGCCATCAATGTAAGCATATAAGACACAAGGAGAGGGGATGATCCTCTCCTATTTGGGACCTTAAAACCATCTTTCTACCACTGAAAATCCTCTGAGTTTCAGTGGTGAGAAGGCCAAAACAAGGTGGTCCCAATAGCTCAAAAAGGAAGGCACAAGACAAGGCCAAACAAGGCCTAAGAGGGGGTAGACTACCCCCAACACAAAAGTGATCTTAAACAAACATTACAAGCTTAAAAAATCAGAACTTTTTATAGTAGAAAGTTAAGTTTAAATCAGCATGCAAATAGGTTCAAAAGCTTAATCCAAAACAAAGGTTTAAAGCCTAGTTGACTCACCCTTGAAGAACACCTTCAAGAACACAACTCCAGCACTCTTTTCTAACCAAAACCAGTCCAAAAAAACTAACACCAGCTCCTAAGTACCTCAGCAACAAAAGGATGGTGTTCTAGTAGGTGCTTTAGTGCAAAAGTATGAAGAAAATACACTTTTGAGCACAAACTAGGGTAAATATGGAGAGAGAGAGAGAGAGAGAGAGAGAGAGGGGAAATATAGAGAGAGTGTGATATATGTTTTGTATATTAACTTTTCAGAACCTCTGGAAAGGGAGAGGGGTCTCCCTTCTTATAGAAAATCAATTCTCAAGCTTGTTGAACAAGCTTGAGTCTTGATTCAATCCCTCCATACACGTGTATGAAGGATGAGAATTGTGCTCACCAGCTGTCACAGCTGGCAAAAAATATCTACAAAAGCAGGTGGAAAGGTCTCGGCCAACCAAAAAGAGTGCCGATCGACCAAAAAGAGTGCCGATCGGCTAACACTTATGGCCGATAGCAAGAAAACAAGGCCGATGGGTTGTAGGGATAGCCAACAAGCCACCCTCTTCCCTCAGGACCAAAACCACAAGTCCTTGGTCCACAACCAAGCACAAAACAAACAAGTTGAGAGATCTTAAGGCGAGGCGCGCAGCCGAGACCTTCAGGAACTCAAAACGAACACGAGCATGGATGATCATCGAGTGTTCAAACGATGATGTCCAAGTCTTGAGGACGGTCAAAAATGGGGTGTCTACACACATTTTTTGCGACGGCAAGTTATGTTGTAGCAAAAAGTCATTTTTTGCGACGGCAAATGTACCGTCGTAAAAAGTTCCGTCTTTTAAGCCCCCTTTTCTTGTAGTGTCTCTCTCTCTCTAAAACTTACCTTCTCTCTACAAAAACACCAAGATCTAGTGATTTCTTCACCCTACTCCCTTTGTTAAAAAGGTAGAAAACTCCATGAGCTCTCTTTTCATCCGAACAAAAGTGGATTTCGGCTTCTTTGAGGTTTTTCCACTCTTTCCTTGGTCTTCTAGCTTCGAGGTAGGGATTTTCTACACTTTTTATGATTTTTAACATATCTATTTATTTTTATAAAACAATATTTTGATTTTGAAGGATTTTGGACAAACGAAGGATTTTGGTTTAAAATCAAAAGAGGGGTTTTTAAATGGATGTATTGAAAATGGTTGTGGGAGTGGAAAAAAGGTTGAGTTGTGGTGAAATTATTAATTTAGATACTCGGAATATGTTTTGGAAGGAAATAGAGCTTTGCCCTAAATGTCTCAAATTTACTGTAGTCTGGATAAATTTAGTGTTCCTTGGGGGTGGTAGGAGATGAGAATAGAATTCATTAAGTGCATTTGATTTATTAGGTTAATTTAGGAGGAATTACCAATTAATAGTGATTAGGCACCTTATTGGTTTAAGACAACAAATAAGAGAGAGATATAGAGGGAGATATTTTGTAGAGACTTGAGAGAGAGTTCTAAAGAGAAAGGGAAGAGAGCCCTAGAGCAAGGAAGAAAGAGAGATATGAGGGGATTTTCTCAAATCAACCACATAAGGTAAGAATTCTCCCTTGATCTCCTAAATTGAACTATCACACTCATAATCCTTTAGAGTTTGAGATAAATTCATGATAAAGTAATTAATGGAAGGTATAGGGTTAAGCCTCAACATGAACACAAATTGAAGAAATGAAAGAATTGAACTCATGATAGTGACATACATGATATTTGCATGAGTTTTGAGATTTGAGGAGGAGAAACTCCATGGATTTTGAGTTTGAAACCTACCACTTGTATGGTTTTTGTCATGACACAAACATGCCCCTATAGGTCTAGCGCCATAGCTAGCTAGTAATCCTGGGATTACCAAAGGTCTTTGAACAAATTAAACAAAATACGGGGACTAGCGAAAACAAATACAAACATACAATGTCCATAGAGCTGTGTAGAGATACATGGGACATAAAATTTTAAACTTAATTTACATAATTAAGAAGTCATACCCAAGTCACTATCTATACATACAGACAACAAAAGACTTGTTCAAACTTAACAAAAGAAATACAAAAGATCTTTAATATGGTTCACAAAAACTTAACCACATCATAGTTCGAGAACCTCCTCGGGAGGCACTACGGTTGGCTAACCAAAATAACTCTCCAGGTAGCAACTTAGGCCTGGTCACGCATCTGCTCACCTATATACATAAATAATATAGTGAGTTGGAGCCCAGTGAATAATAACAGAGTAAAGGTTTTAATGAATGATGTCCATAACAAATTCAGAAATCAGAATTCAGATAAGAAATAGATTCATATTCATAATCATACTCATTCTCATTCTCATTTCTAGAGTTCACATATTTAAATAATCATATGTGGTACATCCATTAGCGCTAACAAATCCGATGAATCATAGTTGGGACAACCATAAAGGCATACTAATGACTCATGTGAACAAAGACATTTCTGATAACCCATAAAGGGACGACCATAAAGGCATACTGATGTCCCGTAAAGGGACATATATTATATGATGCTAAGGATGCCACGAATACATTTCAAAGAATTGGACCATCATCCGTTTAATCTCAAAATAGTATTTTAGGAAACCATTCATATCATATCATAATGTTCAGCTTTACAGAGTTATTACTCACAGATAGCTCCAATAGCAGATCAAACAAGTCAAACAAACCAAACGGCTAAGGCGCGAGACCTACACAAACACATAGCAGATACATATTGAAACACAAATTCGGAAAATACTTACCTTATTTCTTTTCTATCTTGGTTTGTTTTTAATCCTTATCCTCATTATTATGTCTTAATTAGGGCTTAAGAATGCCTAGGATGCAATGAGGATGCCAAAATGTGATTTGAAACACTTGGTCAAATTTTAAAAAATAGGGCAGTCCGCTCGAACGCAACATCGATCGCTTGAGCAATCTGCAAGGTCTGCAAAAGTACTGGTTACATGATTTTTACACTGGACGGACGCTCGAGCCAAAGACTGAGTAAACAGGGTCCTCGCTTGAGCGTAACTTCGGTCGCTTGAGCGGTCTGTAAAACTTCTGGGAGCTCTCATTTTACGCTCGAGCGCAACTTACTGCACTCAAGCAGAGGATAAAAAATAAAGGTGGTCACTCGAGCACAGGTTTTGCCGCTCAAGCCAACCCCCAAACTCTGCAACAGTACTGGGAGCTCGTATTCTTCGCTCGAGCGCAGACTTCACTGCCCGAGCAAAGTGTGCGAATTCTAGAATTTCCAAATTGCACTCCTAGCTTCAAAACTCAAATTCAAAGCTTCAAAACACATCATTTGGGCCCAAAATTTGAGAAAACATGTCTAAACTTGTAAAACACTATGAATTGAAGATCATTTCACAAAATCAAAGCCCAAAGGCAAGTGAATTATCAAAAAACAAACTTGAAATTTTGAAAGCATAACATGCATGACTTGTTATGAACTCAAACCTTCCAAAACATGATCAACTAAGATATTTAACTCAAAAACATGTTGAATTCTTATAGCAAAACCAAGGTAAAACCATGCATGTGGAAATCCTTTTGAAAACAACCCAAAATGCTATGGAATGTGCATGTATGTAGGATTTGAATTATAATTCTCCAAACTTAGCTTAATTCTCAAGTTAATCTATTTAATGCTCTTGAATTCATCTATTTAATGTCTCAAATTCTTCATAAGAGTTGGTTTCCTTACCTAAAGACTTGAATTTCCAAGTGTAGTAATCTAATCTTCCAAGTTCTCTTCAATTTTCTTCAAACTCCTAGCAATCCCCTTGTTGAGTCCAATTTCCTTCCTTCTTTCCCTCTCTCTACTTGGAGCTTAAAAAAAAGAAGAGGAGTGATATGTTCTAATGCAATCTAGGGGCTCATACTAGTCTTATATAGGTATAGTTAATGGTTGCCTTAATTAAGCTAATTAAGTATACTTAGTTCTAACTAATTTCTTCTATTTATTTGATTCCGAATTAGATTTCGATTAAACCTACCATAAATTTCTAAAAATTCCAAATAACACATAAACCAAGTCAATTTCGTAATAGGATGCCGATAAGGCATTCAATTTGTGTACCGAAACAAAAACATAGGCAGATATTCCTACGTCAGATAGGTACAAACACAAATAACACGATACACATGCAATTAACTCAGCATTTCCTCTTAATTACTTATTAGGCATTCTTAATCATGAATTATAGGCTAATCACATGTCAGGGTTGTTACAGTTTTGATTTTGCTCTTAAACTCTAGGTTTTTTTTATCTTCAAATGGAAATTTGGTTTTGTTATAAAAGTTATGTTTTTGTTTGAAGTTAGAACTATTAAATTGAAGATGTTTTGAAGGTCTTTGGCCTTGTTTTGCATGAAATGGAAGTTGGATTTTGGAAAATTTGAGTCCTAAATTCAAAGTAGAATTTCGAACAGAATTAAACCCAAACCACACGTGGGTCCTGAGGTCCTGCACGTGCAGCCAAGCCTGCCATGTTCCTGTGTTGCTTCTGTTATAATTGATTTCCCTACATGCGGCCAAGCCTCTGCACGTGCCGTTTTCAGAGCAGTTTTTCGGTTTCGTTTTCTTTCCGTTTCTCAGACTACCGGGCCTCCGTTGCGTGGTTTTCAAATGTTTTTCCATTCATATGCATTGCATGAGTATGAGATAAATTAAGGAAAAATAAAAAGAATCAAGTGAACTAATAATAAAGGCACTAAATAGATTAAGAACCAACTGAGTAAATGGACTATGAATTGAATGTGTTTCGCTTGCATGTGTCTATGTAGGTCAAACGTTGTGTCCCAACCGTGTAATTCGAGAAGACAACTGTGAGTAACAGCGTTGTAAAGATATGTTCAGTTATAAGTATTTTCTGACTTATATTATACTCTGTTTTATGAAATGATGATTTCCGTTTAAATGAATGATTGTCCTGTTTTTCTAAAATGTATTTGTGGTATCCTTAGCATCTGTTTACTGTTGCTGTTACAGAGATCTCTGCCAGTTCCAATCTTTGGAACTTCTGTTTACTGTATTGATGGCACATCCATCAATTCTGACTGTTCAGTGTTCATGACTGTCTGTACTGTTCTGCTATTGGATGTACCACGCATGACTGCTATGTTTTTTGTATAAAATATGCATCTGTTATGCAAATGACTCTGATTTTTCATCAATTGCCATAACTGACCGATTTGGATTACAGTAAGGACATCATTCAAAACCTTTTTACGTTGTTATTCACTGGGCTCTAGCTCATTCTTTTATATGTGTATGTAGGTGATCAAGTGCAGGAGCAGACGTAGTGGCGTCGACCTAGCCTCCATTTCGTTAAGCCAACTTGTGTGCTCCATCAGGGGTTTCCAACCAGTCAAGCTTCAAACGTCATGGATGGTTCGAAACTCACCCTTTTGCATATGAACTAGTGCTTCGCAAATTCTTAATGATGTTGATTTTCGTTGGCCGGGGTTAAGTCCCTGTGTTTTGGCTATGTTTTGTAATTAAACTGGCAATGGACTGATGTGCATAAACTGCTTACTTTTATATATGTGCATATATAAAAGTTCTTCTGTCCCATTTAAGTCTTCACAGCTCGTTTGATGTTATTTTCTTATTTATTAGCTCCGCTATCCCTAATTATTTTGATTTGTATAGGAAGGCCTTTGATAATCTCGGATTCTTGGACAGTTACGATGCTAAACTTATAGGGGCGGGTTTGGATTGTGACAATATGGATATGGGATTTAATTCCTAAGATATTGATTGGGTCTACGGGTTTCTAGAAGTCCTATTTGAAAAGCATTTGATCACTGCTGTTTCTAATTGGAACTCTGGCAATGTTGCGGGACGATCATTATCTAAGAAGGAAATTCGTATGTATTTATAAGATTACGTACTTATTTAAAAGAAATGTTATTTAAAAGAATGAATTTAATGAACTTTTTGTCGACCGCATCCTTGTCATTCATGGATGTTGTCGAAGTTGAATTAATTCCATCCCAACACCACTAATTAAAACTGTAATGTTCTTACCTTTCTTGTAAGGGGAGCCAATTGCTTGACGAGCCTCAACTTGAACATTATCAGGCACTTTTAAACAAATTTCAATATCACGACCTTTTTTACCAAACAAATGTGATTTGATTCTTGATATCCCTCCAGCAAATTCTTTTTGACAAAAGTTACGCTTAAAACGACCTTTTAAATTCTCCACGTACTCCCAAAATCAATCTCTTTTCTTAGTCACAAATCGTTTTATCCTACATGTAATAAAATAATTGAATCATTTCAAGCCATAAGGAAACAAATGATTATCCCCGACAAAGCTTATGATTCACAATTTGGTCGATATAATATAATTATTTGTTGAAAAATTAATAATAAATAATCACCACAAATACTTTATAAAGGTCAAATATTATTATGTAAGAATTTTGTACCATTCTATATCACTTCTAATGGCCTATAACTTGGCAATGCTATTTAATTTCAATTCCCTCAACATTTTTTTTAGGCAAATTAAGTGATTTTAAGGCCTATTATCAATTGTATTCTTAATCTTTTTTTGTTTCCAATGTTTACACAATGAATTAATTACATGAAAATCTAATGAATTATTATCAAGTATCATCTTGACCCCCTAAATTAAAAAAAAAAAAAGAAAAAAAAAAGCATACAACTAGGCCCCATACTTGAGACTTCAAACTAGAAGCACATCAGCCAATCTAGAATCTTGTTGAATTTGTTTTAGAGCCCAAAAAAATAAAAAAATAAAAATAAATAAATAAATAAATCATTGGAAGTTTGACTTAACTAATCATGTAATACAACAACTAAATAGAGGCATATACATGTATGCATTTATTTATTTATCTATCAATTATTCTTATTGTAATGCCCTCAAAATAAACCCATAAACCGTACAACCTTAACATGCTTAGACATAAGAGAATAAAGCATAATTTCATTTCATCAGAGTATTCATTACAAAAGGCATTACATGTTGACAACAAAAGTAAATGCCCTATAGGCTTACAACTTTCAAAGTCAACACTTGGTTACAAAAAGAGTGAGTGCTAACTCAAAACAGATAATAAGCCCTTGGCTTGGTATACATGCAATACAACAAAGACAACAAAAAGAGTCCAACAGCCTCAAGCCTTCCAAGCTAAGTCCTTGGAGGTGGCATAATACCTGTACCTGAAAATGATGTCCCATATAGGGTGAGCCAACGCCCAGTAGAGATATGCTAAACATGATATGAGCAATAACTAAAACATTAGTATTTGACAAATGTTTAACTCACATAAATCAATTCATAACCCATTTCAATTACATGACAAATGTGTCCATGTTTCATCCCATTTTCCATTTCTTATCCAATTTCTCAATTCATAACTATGGCTCAGAACCTGGCCAAACAATTTAAATGAGATTACATCTCACATCAACAGTACTTCCCTTTCAATTGAGATACAACTCAAATTAAACACTTCATACTTCACAATAGATACACATGTTTGCTGTATCAATACTCAAATAAAACACTTCCGTACTTCATATCTGATACACTGATTTGCTGTATCAATACTTCAATAGATACACATATTTGCTGTATCGATGGAGTCCATCCCCTATCTCCTCCCAAACACTATCCGGTTTAGGAGTCCATCCCCTATCTTCCCGTAAACCATGGAGTACATCCTCTATCTCCTTCCACACAATACAATGTATATAAACACATATCATATGCATAATCAATCAATACATAAATTTGATGTATTATTCCAACCGTCATATTCGATGACATATTCAATTGATTAGTTTTAGTTTGCCTAATCATCATGCATTGTCTACAACAATCAAGACTATCCTCCACCGATAGCCCAAAGCAATTATTTCTAAACAGAAAATAATTACATCAACAGATAATTTATCAACAATTTTCAAAGGTGAGTGATTAATAAATCCAACTCCACCATTCCATCCCATATTATGCCAATTTCATTATTTCTAACTTAATTTCATAATTTCATAATTTCCCAAATTAATTACATGAATTAATTTGTCATAAAAATTTAGGGCTTTTTCCCCTTTTTCTCAATATTGACCCAAAGGCCCAAAATAACTTCAACAACATCAATAACCTCCCATTTTAGACCCAAAACACATATGTTTGAATCAAAGAACAAAACCCCTCTTTCCAATATAACATATTACAAACCCTAACTTCCCAAATCAAACCATTTATACAAAAAACTCAACATTTAGGTTAAAGCTCATAAAGATGAGTAGGAATCCCGACCTCAAATTTCTGAGCTCAACAGAGAAGATGATGAAAACTCAAAGTGCTCCAAATCCCAAGATTTTCGGATCAAAAGATGGCCCACACCAAGATCAACACTTTTTACAAAGGCCCAAAGGTGGGAGATCACTAGGGCTAGATGATTTCTTAGAGAGAAGGTGAGGTTTTAGAGAGAGGAGCTCTCCAATGGTGGTTTTCGAAAAGTAAGAGAGAGAGAAAGGATGTTGAAAAGTGATCCAAAAAGTCAAAACTCAGACTGATATAAAAGTCGCCCCGCTTGAGCGTGGAAACCGCCGCTCGAGCGTCAGACACAGACTAACGCTCGAGCGTCAAAAGCGCCGCTCGAGCATCGATTGCACACTTCCAGGAGTTTTGCAGGCGATGGTCGCCGCTCGAGCAGAGGAACAAAATCAAAGGGTCACGCTCGATCGTCAAAACTCCCGTTCGAGCGTACGAAGACCTGTAGAGAAAAAAACGGGGAGATGGAAATTCACGCTTGAGCGTCAAAACGCCCGCTCGAGCGGAGAAGCAACAACAAAGGGCCCGCTCGAGCGTCAAAAGCCCCGCTCGAGCGTGAAGGCCAAATTCTGGGCATCAACTTTTGGTTTCAAAGCACAACCAACCTGTTTCAAACCTGCCCAACACAACCCAAGACTCAAATACAAAGAGTAAAGGATGGAAATGAGAATGAGACAACAACACATCCACGGAACCGAGTCCGGAATACAATAAATAAAGAGAGGAAAAACCCGGATCACTATAACCTTCCCCCCTTAAGGAATTTCGTCCCCGAAATTAAGTACAGGTTTTCAAAAACATGTTTTTTCTCAATTCTCAACAGTATTACAAC
The DNA here is from genome assembly GCA_036172215.1 of Camellia granthamiana. Taxonomy (NCBI): domain Eukaryota; kingdom Viridiplantae; phylum Streptophyta; class Magnoliopsida; order Ericales; family Theaceae; genus Camellia; species Camellia granthamiana. The sequence continues at coordinate 22,225,866 of CM069908.1, forward strand.
TCAACATTCATCAACTTGACCCAATATCGGTCATCCTATCTCTTTTCAAGAGGCAAATTACAATATATAACTCAACATGCATTAACAACATGCTACCCCTTGAAATTTACCAATTTCAACACATATTCCACAGTTCTATATCATATTCAATGCTCATGATATATTTCCATTTCTACAATACATTCAACATATGCAATGTTACATTAAACTCCTATTTCAAGGCAAGTTTTAAAATACTTCCATTATTCAAAACATATACGATGTTTTACAACTTAAGACATATTCGATGCTCTTAAAGTTCATTAATATTACAAAATTTCCAATGCATGATTACACATTAACAAACATGTCCGGGTATTTCTCACGAACCTCCAACTCACGTTCCCAAGTGGCTTCTTCCACCCCGTGATGTTTCCACAAAACCTTTACCAAGGGAATGGTCTTGCCTCGCAAGACTTGATCCCGCTTATCCAAGACCCGTACCGGTCTCTCCTCGTACGAGATATCCTCGTCAACCTCCAAATCGGTCCAATCCAGCACATGGGACGGATCTGGCTCATACTTCCAAAGCATACTAACATGAAACACGTCATGCACTCTGGACAACTGCGACGGCAAACCCAAGGGATAGGCAACCTCGCCAATCCTCTCAAAGATCTCAAAAGGGCCAATAAACCGAGGGGACAACTTCCCACTCTTCCCAAACCTCATCAAACCCCGCCTAGGTGATATTTTTAGAAAAACATGATCACCCGTCTCAAATGCCAAAGGCCTCCTCCTACGGTCGACATAACTCTTTTGGCAACTCTGGGCTGTAACAAGCCTCCTATGGATAAGCTCAACTTTCTCCATTGTTTCCCTCACCAACTCCGGGCCCAACAAACTGGAGACCTGCACGGCCGGCCATACAAGGCCTCAAATGGTGCCATACCGATACTTGACTGAAAACTGTTGTTGTAGGCAAACTCCACCAAGGGCAAGTGTCTCTCCCACGTCCCACTAAAATCAAGGACGCAACCTCGAAGCATATCCTCAAGGATCTGAATAGTACGCTCGGACTGCCCGTCAGTCTGAGGATGATAAACCGTGCTAAAGGTCAATCTAGTGCCCAAAGCACTCTGCAAACTCTGCCACAACCTAGCAGTAAAATGAGGATCTCTATCAGAGACGATCGACACTGGGACCCCGTGCAACCTCACTATGTCCCGAATATACAAGTCGGCGAGATGATCTACCGAATCTCTCAAGCACATAGGGATAAAGTGCGCCGACTTAGTCAACCGGTCTACAACCACCCAAATAGCATCACTACCTCGCTGAGTCCTCGGAAGACCTACAACGAAGTCCATGGTGACATGCTCCCACTTCCACTCGGCTATAGGCAAGGGTTGCAACAAACCCACTGGCCGCTGATGCTCGGCCTTCACTTGCTGACAAGTAAGGCACTTCGATACGAAAACTGCCACATCTCTCTTCATACCCCGCCACCAAAACTGGCGACCCAAATCCCGATACATCTTGGTGCCTCTCGGATGCACCGCAAGGCGTGAATGGGGAAACTCTCGGAGTACCTCCTCTCGGCAAGACTCCGGCACAAACAAACGGTCTCGGTATCTCACACTACGGTCGGGATACACCGTCAGACCCTTCTCAACCTTCCCACTGGAGATCTTCTCTCGGACGAATTCTACCTCAAGGTCACCTCCCTGTGCCTCTAACACTCGAGTCACAAGTGTAGGCTGCGCAACAACAGAAAACAAGGCCGCAGCCTCAACGGATTCGCCCAGAAGCAAATCAAACTCCCCAAGTGCACCCAACATCTCCCACTCTTGGATGGCTATACAAGCTACATTACTAATGGATTTCCTACTAAGGGCATCGGCCACAACATTGGCCTTTCCTGGGTGATAGTGCAACTCAAAGTCATAATGCTCTATGAACTCCATCCATCTCCTCTGCCTCAAATTCAAGTCACTCTTTGTAAACAGGTACTTCAAACTCTTATGATCCGAGAATACCTCGAATCTCTAACCATAAAGGTAGTGCCTCCAAATCTTCAAGGCGAAGATCACTGCTGCTAATTCCAAGTCATGGGTAGGGTAATTCCACTCGTGTACTTTCAACTGTCGTGAGCCATAGGCTACCACATTCCCCTCTTGCATCAGCACACAACCCAAACCCTTTCATGAGGCATTGCAATATACCCCATAACCTAAACCTCTCTCCGGAATAATCAAAACCGGAGCGGTGGTCAATCTAACCTTCAACTCTTGGAACGACTTTTCACAAGTCTCACTCCATACAAACTCGACCCATTTCCGCGTCAATCTAGTCAACGGTGAAGCGAGCCTGGAGAAATCTTTTACAAACCGGTGGTAATACCCAGCTAATCCCAGAAAACTGCGGATCTCAAAAACACTCTTAGGCTGTGCCCAATCCTGCACTGCCTCTATCTTGGATGTATCAACAGACACCCCTTTCCTGGAAACCACATGGCCTAAGAACTTGGCCTCTCCTAGCCAGAACTCACACTTCCCAAACTTGGCATACAGCCTATGGGCTCTAAGCAACTCAAGCACCACTCTCAAGTGTTCCTCGTGCTCCTCCTCAGAAGGTGAATAAATCAAAATGTCGTCCACGAAAACGACTACAAAACGATCTAAGAATTCTCGGAATATCCGGTTCATCAAATCCATAAACACTGCCGGTGCATTGGTGAGCCGAAACGGCATCACCAGAAACTCGTAATGGTCATACCGTGTACGGGATGCCGTCTTTAGAATATCCTCCTCCCTGACCCTCAATTGATGGTAACCCGATCTTAAGTCTATTTTAGAGAAACAACGGGACCCTTTCAACTGGTCAAACAAATCATCTATACAGGGCATAGAGTACTTATTCTTAACCGTAGCCGGATTCAATTTCCGGTAGTCAATGCAAAGTCTCAAGGCACCATCTTTCTTTTTAGTAAAGAGGGCTGGTGCTCCCCACGGCGAAACACTAGGGCGGACAAAACCCTTATCTAGCAACTTCTGGAGTTGAATCTTCAACTCACTCAACTCGGCTGGGGCAAAACGGTAAGGTGCCATAGAAATCGGCGCTGTGCCAGGCACTAAATCAATGGAGAACTCTATCTCTCGATGATGTGGCAAACTAACAAGATCCTCGGGAAAGACGTCCAAGTACTCACAAACCACTCTCGGCAACTCAACCCCGATCTCATCACACTCACTTCTCATAAGGCTAGCGAGAAGACCACTAAGCTCACTCCGCCCTCGCGGATCATACACCGGTGGCAACACACTACCAACCCAATCCCCCAAGAAATGGAAACAATCCCCCCCTCAAGGTATATACTGTGACCCTCTAGCGGTAACAAGCGATAACAGCCCGGCATGACGATAACCAGTGCATACCCAAAATCACATCAAAACCCGACATAGCCGTAACTACAAAAGAAAATGGAAGTCGGCGATCAGCTAACTCTATATCACAACCTCTACACCCTTGTTTCAGAATCAACTCATCCCCAACAGGTGATACAACACAAATAGGAGATGCTAACTGTGCCAACTCCAAACCCAAAACAGATGCAAATGCAGCAGATATAAAAGAATGGAATGCACCCGTATCAATCAACACATTGGCAACCGAGTTGCAAAACAAGAAGGTACCTCTCACAACAGATGGAGCCGGTACAAGATCCTGCGCGGTAACATCATACACACGCCCTGTAGGCCCCTGATCAACCTGCTCACCTTTAGAAGCAAAAGACTGCAGCACAAACTGGGACGATGAAGCCCCTTGATTGGCCCTCGAGGCCTGAACTGACTGAGCTGGCTGAAAACTCTACCTCTGCCCAGATGCACCAGATGTGCCACTCAACTGCGGGCAAAACCTCTTCAGGTGCCCTGCTTGACCACACTGATAACAAGACGGTGGCTGACCTCTGCCCTGACTCTGGCTCTGAGGTCGAGCTGAAGATGAGACTACTCTTTGACCTCCTACCCTCTGCGGACAAGCTGGAGACTTGTGGCCCAACTGACCACATCTGTAACAAGTAATGTCTCCCTGACTGCCTCTCCCAGAACCTGAACTCAGCACTGGAAAGGTCGATCTAGCAAAAGGACCCCTCTGCCTCCTTCTGTCCCCCTGAGCATCCTGACTCCTCTTGGAGCCCCTCTGCCTCTCCTTCTCCTCCTGTATCATAATCTCCATATGGGCCGCAGCATCCACAAGGCGCCCATAATCCCGGGTCATAGAACCCCCAACTCTCATCTTGAGGCCATGCCTCAACTTCCTCTCAAACTTGATACAACGGCGTTCTTCAGACGCCACAAGCTCAGGTGCGAACCTGGATAAGCTAGTAAAAGCGGCCTCAAACTCGGCCACTGACAAACTCAGCTGCTTGAGCTAACAAAACTGGTCTCTCAGCTTCTCCCAGACAACTAGAGATAAGAACTTCTCCTGGAAAGCATCTACAAAAGCCTCCCACGTGCCACTAATACGACCCCTCATGTACTTCCACCACTGACCCGCACCCCCCTTAAGCTGGAAAGATGCCAAAGTCACCTTCAAAGCCCAGTTTTTGATGCCAAGCATCTCAAACGTCTTCGTCATCTGCTCCAACCACTCATCAGCTTTAAGTGGCTCCTTAGGATCCCCAACAAAATCATCCGGATTAGACCAGAAGAACTCCCTCTTCAGAAAGGAACGCCCTGCATTAACAACCTGGGCCTGAACAGGATTCTCGGCTCTGAGAATGCCTATGGATCCCCTCATAGCTCCTGTGATCTCGCGGGGTAAGGCACCCATGGCCAGCTGACCCACTGGCTCGGCCATATTGGCCTGACCAACACCCTCCTGCTGCGCCGGAATATCATCCGGTAAAGGCATCTCCTGCCTACCACGCCTACCACGTCTATCACGTCCTCGTCCTGACATCCTAATAAAGGTAACAAAGACATTAGCACATTCACAAATGTGCCGAAGCTATAACACTCGCGTCCTAATACATGGACAATTGTAATTCATTCCACGTAAGCATATAATCACATAAGCACTTACGAATTTCATTTCCGGATAATGATAGTCCCGAGGAATTACTAGAGTTCCGGTTAGAAACAGCATTGATCAAGTGCTTTTCCAACAAGACTCACAGAAACCTAAGGATCCCATCAACATCATAGAAACTAAATCCCATACCCAAGTAGTCACATAAGGATGTTATCACATAAGTACATAACATTACCTCTAAGTCTCTAACAAGTGAGACAAACCCATTGTGATACTAATCATTTCCCACATACCCAAACTATTCAAACCCGGTACGCTCTGATACCAAGTTGTAACGCCCTCAAAATAAAGCCATAAACCATACAACCTTAACATGCTTAGACATAAGAGAATAAAGCATAATTTCATTTCATCAGAGTATTCATTACAAAAGGCATTACATGTTGACAACAAAAGTAAATGCCCTATAGGCTTACAACTTTCCAAGTCAACACTTGGTTACAAAAAGAGTGAGTGCTAACTCAAAACAGATAATAAGCCCTTGGCTTGGTATACATGTAATACAACAAAAACAACAAAAAGAGTCCAACAGCCTCAAGCCTTCCAAGCTAAGTCCTTGGAGGTGGCATAATACCTGTACCTGAAAATGATGTCCCATATAGGGTGAGCCAACGCCTAGTAGAGATATGCTAAACATGATATGAGCAATAACTAAAACATTAGCATTTGACAAATGTTTAACTCACATAAATCAATTCATAACCCATTTCAATTACATGACAAATGTGTCCATGTTTCATCCCATTTTCCATTTCTTATCCAATTTCTCAATTCATAACTATGGCTCAGAACCTGGCCAAACAATTTAAATGAGATTACATCTCACATCAACAGTACTTCCCTTTCAATTGAGATACAACTCAAATTAAACACTTCATACTTCACAATAGATACACATGTTTGCTGTATCAATACTCAAATAAAACACTTCCGTACTTCATATCTGATACACTGATTTGCTGTATCAATACTTCAATAGATACACATATTTGCTGTATCGATGGAGTCCATCCCCTATCTCCTCCCAAACACTATCCGGTTTAGGAGTCCATCCCCTATCTTCCCGTAAACCATGAAGTATATCCTCTATCTCCTCCCACACAATACAATGTATATAAACACATATCATATGCATAATCAATCAATACATAAATTTGATGTATTATTCCAACCGTCATATTCGATGACATATTCAATTGATTAGTTTTAGTTTGCCTAATCATCATGCATTGTCTACAACAATCAAGACTATCCTCCACCGATAGCCCAAAGCAATTATTTCTAAACAGAAAATAATTACATCAACAGATAATTTATCAACAATTTTCAAAGGTGAGTGATTAATAAATCCAACTCCACCATTCCATCCCATATTATGCCAATTTCATTATTTCTAACTTAATTTCATAATTTCATAATTTCCCAAATTAATTACATGAATTAATTTGTCATAACAATTTAGGGCTTTTTCCCATTTTTCTCAATATTGACCCAAAGGCCCAAAATAACTTCAACAACATCAATAACCTCCCATTTTAGACCCAAAACACATATGTTTGAATCAAAGAACAAAACCCCTCTTTCCAATATAACATATTACAAACCCTAACTTCCCAAATCAAACCATTTATACAAAAAGCTCAACATTTAGGTTAAAGCTCATAAAGATGAGTAGGAATCCCTACCTCAAATTTCGGAGCTCAACGGAGAAGATGATGAAAACTCAAAGTGCTCCAAATCCCAAGATTTTCGGATCAAAAGATGGCCCACACCAAGATCAACACTTTTTACAAAGGCCCAAAGGTGGGAGATCACTAGGGCTAGATGATTTCTTAGAGAGAAGGTGAGGTTTTAGAGAGAGGAGCTCTCCAATGGTGGTTTTCGAAAAGTAAGAGAGAGAAAGGATGTTGAAAAGTGATCCAAAAAGTCAAAACTCAGACTGATATAAAAGTCACCCCGCTCGAGCGTGGAAACCCCCGCTCGAGCGTCAGGCACAGACTCACGTTCGACCGTCAAAAGCGCCGCTTGAGCATTGATTGCAGACTTCCAGAAGTTTTGCAGGCGATGGTCCCCGCTCGAGCGTCAAACTCCCCGCTCGAGCGGAGGAACAAAATCAAAGGGTCACGCTCGATCGTGAAAACTCATGCTCGAGCGTACGAAGACCTGCAGAGAAAAATACTAGGAGATGAAAATTCACGCTCGAGCTTCAAAATGCCCGCTCGAGCGGAGAAGCAACTACAAAGGGTCCACTCGAGCGTCAAAAGCCCCGCTCAAGCATGAAGGCCAAATTCTGGGCATCAACTTTTGGTTTCAAAGCACAACCAACCTGTTTCAAACCTGCCCAACACAACCCAAGACTCAAATACAAAGAGTAAAGGATGGAAATAAGAATGAGACAACAACACATCCACGGAACCGAGTCCGGAATACAATAAATAAAGAGAGGAAAAACCAGGATCGCTATACTTGTAATGAGTTGCATATGTGTTACTTTTATTTTTGTCAGTTGATAATAAATTAATTGGAAATAAAAATATATATATTACACCAGTTGGGTGGTTAAAATTCAACAACAACTAAAAAATTTAATAACCATCAAACTCAAGAATCACAGCACAAACAAAGGAGAAATAACAATTTGTATAAAATTAGGGGGAAAAAAAAATTACATTGTAAACTTTATAAACATTAATAATTAAAATTCTAAACTTTTTCATACGTTTGTAAAATAAATTTAAAAGACCACATACTTGTAATTTTCCCAATAAAGAACAACACATAATCTTGTTATTGCAGACAAATAAACTCTAAGCAACGGATTTAGGGTGGCTGTTGTGTTGGGACATAGTAGTCACTGTTGTGCAGCCAAATGAGTCCATTTGGGGACTCATTTTGATAATTCAAACCGTTTACATTTTAGAGCACATCAAATAAAACATATCTACAAAAAATTAAATTAATTGAATATTATTAACCCTTTCATCCACTCACAATTTATGTCCTGAAAGTCTCTTTCAAAAACCCAAAATTAAATTGTATTTAATAAACAGTTTCATGTTTACATTAAAATTTGCATAAAAATGTAATTACCAATCACGATTTTTCAACATACTATTATCAAACTTTCACTTCAAATATAAATTTAAAAACATAATTACTAAACACTGTTTCAGAAAAAGAAGAAAAAAATGTGTTTAATAATCATGACTTTACTAAAACATGTGTATATATATATACTAGAAGTAACGATACACACATATGTGCACATATGATCATTTTCTTTTAGAAAAATAAGTTATAAACTGCATGATTGAGGACAATGGGAGGATGTTGTCACAGCATCTCACTATGATGGTCCGATTGAAATTTGTATTGATTCTATTTTCATAATTTGAATTATTTATGTTATAGGATTCGTTGAATATATTATTTATTAAAAAAAATGAGGTTAATCGAATATGCATAGCCTCATGATCGAACCATAATTGTTTTAACAAAAAAAAAAGAGTAAATTACAATTAAACTTCTTAAGATTTGATTAAAATACGAATCGCCTCCTGTGGTTCTGGAAATTACATTCCATCTCTCGAAGTTTCTAATTTCATAACAAATTTCCCTTTTTATTAATAAATCATTAAGTTAATTAACAATTTTTAATGATGTTAGAAATATGTTTCAATTAATAATTTAAATAATTTTATTATTTTATAGGAGAGCAATTATGAATTTCGTTTTTATAGTTAATTCTGTTAAATAAAAAATTATGACGAGAGGGTATTTATAATTTTCCAAATTACATGGGGCAATAATTATTTTAAGCAAATCTCAGGAGGTCTATTTGTAATTTACCCTTAAAAAAATATCAAAATTATGCTAACTATTTTTAAAAAAAACATAAATGTGATCTTATTATAGACTACAAATATCTAATTGACTTGATTTTTTTTATGGATGATCTACTCATGAAACCCTACACTACAGACTCACAACTCGGTATAAGTTCTTAGGATTGAATTCAAATTCTAAAAATTGAATTGAATTTTAAAAAATAAAGGTTGAGAAATTTAAAAAAAAAAATTGAATTAAAAAAATGTTCAATACCAACTTTAGCCTTCATATATATAATAGTATAGATTGATTTATGGGAGATTTACGTATAGGTCATAATAGGTGGACTTACTATCTAATATGTCCTGTGATAATTAATGACAAGATTTATTAAACACTATTAAAAAAACGTTACTAATTATTAATTTTCAATGACATTTAAAATATTTTCACAAAAATGTCACTAATTATAAATTTTAGCAATAATTTATAAAAATTGCCACAAAAAAAAAATGTCATTAATTTTTAACTTTCATCGACAGTTTGAAAATTTTATTATAGAAAAACATCACTAATATTTTGGTTATAATTTCAAAAATCGTGATAAAAAAAGTCACTAATTATAAATTTTTAATGACATATATAAAAAATAGTCACAAAATATTATTTGTAACAATAATTTTGTTAAGATTTATTTTTAATATGATTTGATGAGAACTAAGTTCAATACCTATTGATAATTTACTCCTAATATATATATATATTTGAAAAAGGATTGTAAGATCCCAAAGTCAACCGAACTCTTTCATATATATATAAATCGATTTTTTAAGGGTAAATTACACTCACCTCCCTTGAGGTTTATGACAAATACAAGAACTTCTTCTATGATTTGAATAATAACATGAATCTTCTTTACTTTAACTGACATTGTTCAAATTCTCTCATTTCGTCAAATTGGAACAAATAATGTTACTTGCATATAATAAATCACCTTATTACCTTTCCTTTTGAGCACAAAAAGACGATAATACCCTTATCTCATCTGTTTACGTTATAGAGTAATTAAATTATGAATTATTTTTTAGGAATTATTACTCTTATTACCCTTGCTTTTTTAGATTTATGATAACGATCCCGATTTTTTTCCGACCTTTATTGTGTTTCGGACTCGGGTTCCGTGATTGTATGTTGTTATCTATGTTTTGTTTCCTTCTTTTGATTCTTGAATTTGTGTTTTGGGATTTGTTGGGCGAGTTTGGAACAGGTTGGTTGTTAGTTGGTATAAATGGTTGTTGCCCAGATTTTTGTTTCTTCACTCAAGCGAGACTTCTTGTGCTCGAGCAAGCCTTATGTAATTTGCTTCTTCGCTCGAGCGAGGTTTCTTGCGCTCAAGCAAAGATTGAGGGTCTTCAGGTTCCTTTCCTAGACGCAGCTTTTCTGGAGAAAGTGAAGTTCTTCATTCGAGCAAGACTTTTTGCGCTCGAGCGAGGCTTCTTGCACTCGAGCAAGGGTGTACGTCTCTGTAAGACCTGAAGGTTTGTATTCTTCGCTCGAGCGAGGTTTCTTATGCTCGAGTGAGCCTTGTGAAATCGTTTCTTCGCTCGAGCAAGACTTCTTACGCTCGAGCGTGCGTTTGCGTCTGTGGCAGACCTGAAGCTTTGCATTGTGCGCTCGAGCGACGTTTCTTGCGCTCAAGCGAGGTCACTTGTTGTGTCTGGTCTTTCGAGCGACAACTTCTTTCCTCGAGCGAGCCTCGTATATATCAGTTCGCAGCAGAGATATTTTACAGCACTTTTTGATTTCTTCTCACCCCAAACCCTAATCCGGCTGCCCCTCTCTCTAAAACACACTCTCTCTCTACAAATACTCCATGATCTTGGGTCTCTCTACCCTACTCCTGTTGTTAAAAAGATAGAGTTTTGCGTGGGCTTCCTTTTGATCCAAAGACGTTTAAGTTTTGGGCATCATCAAGTTTCTTCTTCTTCCTCTTTGGGCTCTACATTTGAGGTAGGGATGTTCTACTCTTTAATATGGGTTTTAACCTAGATATTTGTCTTTTTTGCATAAATGGTGGAGTTGGGAAGTTTGGTGAAGTTAGGGTTTGGGTTTGAATTTTTGAGAGAGGGGTTTTCTATTTTGGGCTCCATATGTGTATGTGAGGTCTTGAAAATGGGATTATTTGTGAATAAATGGTGAAATTGAGTCTTGGGGGTTGATGTTTAAAAAAAAGAGGGAGATTTTCCCTAATATGAGTTAAATAAATTATTGGTATAAATAATGAAATTGTTATGAGAAATATGAAATTTGAAGAATGCACAAATGAGATGTGTAGTTGGATTTGATAAATCACTCATCTATGGAAAATATGATAAATTATCTGTTTGTTAGATTTATTTATCTATTTAGAAATATTTGTTTTGGGCTATTGGTGGAGGATAGCTATGATTGTTATAGAAAATGCATGAGGATTAGATGAAGTGAAACTAATCAATTGGATTATGTCATTGAATATGACGGTTGGATTAAACCATTGAATATGTGATTTGATTGGTCATTGTATATGACAACGTGTTTAAATAAATTGTATATGTATCTTTGTTTGGAAGGAGATAGGGGATGTACTCCATTATTTGAGAGGAGATAGGGGATAGACTCCATTGAAAATTAAGTTGGCCGGAATCTTATGTATATATGGGTGCCGGTTCCCTCGGATGTGATTTCGTAAAATGGCAAGGAATAAAAGTGTTTGAATGATAAATGCATCAAATTGTGAACCTTTGAGTTGTAATCTCATGTTGGTTGAGTAGATGGTTATGAACTTGGTAAATAAATTTACCCGAAATGGATGATTGGAAATGAATCGAGATATGGTTATGTATATTGAATGGTCTCGGAAAGAATATATGTCGGTTAAGAATATCACACATTTATCTGATACTGATGCCTTAGTTAATTCTTATATATTGTTTAGTATATCTCTACTGGGCTTTGGCTCACCCTACTTGGGACACCATTTTCAAGTATAAGTGACATGTCATCTCCAAGGGCATAGCTTGGGAGGTCTAAGGGCTGAAGGCTCCATTTTGCTATTTTGTTTTGTGTTAAATGTAAATTCAAGCCGAGGGCTTTATATGTAAAAGAGTTATGACTCTTCTTTTGTTGTAACCAAGTGATAACTTAGAAAGCTGTAAGCCTGTAGGGTATTTATTTTGTTTTGTTGTTATCAATTAGAGTTATATGCTATAGTTTCAATATAAACATTTATGAAAATGAAATGCATGTAATACTTTTGTAAAGAAGACTCTGATGAATGAAAGTATAATATTTCTTTTAGGCTTATGGATCTTATAAATGATTGATTTATATCTTTTTTGAGGGCGTTACATTTATTTTTAAAAATATTAAAAATATATTTTAAGAAAATTTTATTTTTCATTTTAAATATATAATTTTTAATTAAATATTTTTAATTATTTTTATTTTCAATATTTTAGTTTATTTCGTCAATATATATATATATATTTAATTTTAATATTTTAAACTCCAAACACAACTCCATACTCAAATCGTAACCAAACACATAACTCAAAACTCAATTTAAAAATTATTTTCAAACCTCAAAAACCAAACACATAACTCGAAACTCCACACTATTTTCAAAACTCTACATTCAAATCGTAACTAAACACATAACAAAAAAATTAAAATATTTAAAAATATGTTTATAAAATAAAATATAATATTTAAAATAAAAATAAAAAAATATTTAAAATAAAAATTATATATTTAAAATAAAAAATAAAATTTTAATTTTTTTAATATTTAAAAAATATATTTAAAATATTTTAAAAAATACTGCACATAAATGTATGAAAAGTAATGCACATTAAAATAAATAAATAAATATTTAAAATATAAAATATTTACCCTAAAAAAAATAAATCCAAAAAAATTCATTATACAACTCAAAACTCTTTTCAAAACTTATAATCAAACAAATTTTCTCAATTCAAGACTCATAACTCAAAATATGACTCCACACTTAAATCATAATTCTAAAAATAATTTTTTAAAATTTTCTCTTTTAAAATAGAGTTTTGAAAAAAGTTTGATTATGAGTTTTAAATTGAGTTTTGAGATGTGTGTTTGGCTATGAGTTTTGAAAATAATTTTTGAATTGAGTTTTTGAGTAGTTTTGAGTTGTGTATTTAGTCATGAGTTTTGAAAAGATTTTGAAATTTTTTTAATTGGAATTGTGATTCTAAAAGAGAACCAAACATGTTTCTTTGTTATTGTTTGGATAATTAATTGTTTATGCTTCTAGTGTTCATCTCATTTTAAACTGAAATTTTGATTGAAGTAATACTATAAAATAAATAAATAAGAATGAATTTTAAGATAAATTTCAATAGTTGTACATAACCTACCTATTGTTGTATTTTTAAATAAAAGCTTACAATTGCCAAAAAAAAAAGAGCACTGTTTCAGACATTTGGCTGGACGTCTGGGTGGACGACCAACTAACATTTGGTATTGGTATATATAGATGGGTTGAGGACACTTAAGGACATTATGGGTATTTAGTGTTCAGCTTTGATGACATCAGTAGATTCTATAAAGTGTGTAAACGACAGTTAAAAAATAGGAGAATCTTGACATTGTCAAATAAAGTAGGGGAGGTTATTATAATTATTAAAACTATAAGAAAGGTTTTTATGTTTGTCAAAAACTTCAAGGGAGATAAGTGTAATTTATCTATCTTTTTCTTTTAAGCCGAACTATACGGGACATCCCGTATTATACGGTTGTGTTCATACAAAAACGCGTCTAGTCTAGAACCCTAGAAGCAAAAGAGGCTAGTGGACTTTTTGTGCAACGTATGTGATGATTACATTAAAAACATACAAAAAAAATAAAATATAATAGTAATAATAAAAGTAGAAAATTGTTATAGACCCCAAATAATCCATTAATTTTTTTACCAAACCTCTCACATGAGTGTGGGACTTACAGAAACCCACATGTGTGTGGATCTCACACCATGTGAGAGGCTTGGTAAAAAATTTGGTATATTATTTGGGGTCCCTGACATCAAAGTGCCTCTATTTACACACCACATTTTGTCTCAAGGTACACCATTAATTGATTATTTTTTATTACAATAATGACATCACCTAAAATGACCAAAATTGTTAGGTTTTTTTTTATTGGCAACCCCGTTTGACAAAACTCCTTTGAGTTGTAATTTTATTCGCACATTTTCTTTCAGTGAGGCTATGAGTTTATTAGATGCGAATCCAACCCGAATCGAGCCATGCAGAGAAGTTTGTGATGTTAATGCTTTCAAGATTGCCACTTCGCTGATTATTACGGGGGTCGAGCTGCCCGGTCAGCTCGCGGCCGAAGCAAAATTCAAATTTGCATTCAAAATTGCATGTCAGCCGTTGCTCGCTCGAGCCAAGGAGTGCTCGCTCGAGCCAAGACTTTCTCGCTCGAGCCACGGAATGCTTGCTCGAGCGAAGGACTGCGTCCGCACAAAAACCTGAAAGCAGTGATTGGTCGCTCGAGCCAAGGATCCATCGCTCGAGCGAAGGCACTAGTAGAAATCACGAAATTTACTCTCCTCGCTCGAGCCAGGAAAGCCTCGCTCGAGCGAGCCTCAGAATCCGGATTTTTTTCAAAGAGTTGGATTTCTTCTGAAACAGGATTACTTTGGACTTCTACAAAGAGTTGGGTTTTTACAAAAATTGGAACTTTGCAACAAGTTGGGACTCTGCAAGTGGTTGGTTTTCTTCAAGAAGTTGGTCTTCTTTCCCAACTTGGATTACTTTTGGTTCTCTATAAATACTTGGTTTTCTCCCAAAACTAAGCAATGGTTTTGAGTTGATTGAAGTCCTCCAGATATTCTTTTTGGTTCTTAAAGGTTTATATCTGGGGATATTTTATTTTTTCTTTGATGTCATATTGAGTATTCAACTCATGATCTAAAAAGACTACATCAAAGGTTGGTGTTTGTTTCACAAAAGAGAGAGAAAATTCTTCAGTTGTGGATTCTGAAGAATTCGGCCTGAAGCTTCGGTGGTGGAATCCGGAGTGGCTCATCAAGAAGACAATTCCGTGGTGAAGATGCGATTGGAAGAGGCACATAGAGGTTGGTTCAATTAGGCATGTGGCTAGATAATTGAGAGTATACCTGTGTAATTCCTTAATATCTTCTTAGTGGATTGTTCTTGTGGCTGTGGCCCGTGGTTTTTTATCACAATTGGGAGGTGACCAATTGTGGTTTTTCCACGTAAAATCTTTGTGTCTCTTTCTCTTGATTGTTTGATTGGGGTTTTTATATTCTGCTTAAAATTGATACATAATCACAAATCAACATCTAGGAGGTTTCTAGATTTTTCAATTGGTATCAGAGCGGGTCGTTCTATTTGTTTTTTTAAAAAAAAATTTCTTTTAGATCGCTCTATTTTTTTTTAAAAAACAAAATTTTTTTAGAACGAGATCTTGTTTGATTTGTGATAATGGATTCAATTCGTGAGGGTAATTCTATGGTTCGACCACCCCTACTTGACGGATCCAATTATTCTTTTTGGAAAGCCCGGATGAGATCTTTTTTAAAATCTATTGATGAAAAAGTTTGGCAATCCGTCATGAATGGGTGGACTGAACCAACGATTACTGTTGATGGAGTAACTTTCCCCAAACCAATTGATAAGTGGGACACAACTGATTACCAAAATAGTAGCTGGAATAGTAAAGCTATCAATTCTCTCTTTTGCGCTGTCACACCTGAAGAGTTTAGCCGTATTTGTAATTGTGAAGTCGCAAAAGAGGCTTGGGATATCTTACAAACTATTCATGAGGGCACTCCTTCTGTTAAACGATCAAAACTTCAAAGGCTCACATCTAGTTTCGAAAACCTTTCTATGAAAGATAGTGAGACCTTTGATGAATTTTATGCGAAGTTGAGTGACATTGTAAATTCCAGCTTCAATTTAGGTGAAAAAATACCAGAATCCAAAGTTGTGGGAAAAATTTTGAGATCCTTGCCCGATCGGTTCCAACCAAAAGTTACGGCTATTGAGGAGGCTCAAGATGTTGACAACCTCAAGCTAGATCAGTTGGTTGGTAATCTTCAAACTTATGAGGCACATAGAAATTTCAAAAAGAAACAAAAAGATATTGCTTTTAGTAGTGCTCATAAAGTGGTTGAGGATTCTGATGAGGATTGTGAGATAGATTCCAAGATTATGACTGCTTTGGTTAAACAATTTAAAAAATCCTTTTTGAAAAAGAATCCTAATCTTTTGGAATCTACTCGTACTCATAAATCTAAAGGCAAAGATAAACTCAAAATTAATTCTATAGCCAAGAAGGAGAAAGGAAAGATACAAGGAAACTCTGAAAGAGTCCAATGCTATGAATGCCAAGGATTTGGCCACTTTGCTCCAGAATGCCCCACTCGTTTGAAGAAGAAGAAAGCCCTCGCCATCACTTGGGATGATGAATCAGAATCTAATGAAGAAGAAAGTGACAATGAAGATCAAGGCGAAGAGGGATATAATCAATTCCTTGCTTTCATGGCGGCTTCTGAAATCGAAGGACGAACAGAGTCTCCGAAGAGGTTAGTTGAGAATACCACTGATGATGAAGCATCAGAGAGTGATCATGAAGAACTTGAGCAAGCTTATGAAAAGCTGTATAAGGAAGCTCTTAAGTTATGCAAATTGAATGATAACCTCACAAAGAAACTCAAAGCATGTGAATGTGAGAATGTCAAACTTAAGAAGGAGATTTCCGAGGCTAGGATCAATGCCATCAAGATTGCTGATGATCAACAAGTTCTTCGTGAAAAACTCTTGACTTGTGAGACAAAGAGGGATGAGCTACAACAAATCTTTGCAACATATGAAGAAAAGATTGAAAGTCTCGAGATGTCTCAAGTTGCCTTGGAGGAACTAATGATCAAGAAAGAAGAAGAACTCAAGTGTGCCATGGTTACCATTGGTCTTTGGAACAAAGGATCAAAGACTTTGGAGGCTATCATTGGGTCCCAACAAATATGTTCAGACAAGAGTGGCATCGGCTTTGGAGGTAAGAAAGGGCAACAACAAAGTGCATCCACATCTCATGATACAAGAACTCAAGGAAAGGGAGGACAAAAGATTCAACAAGAGGAAAGACTTCTCAAACTCCCTAGAGTTGGTAAGGTAAAAGAAAAGAAGGTACACCATGTTTTTATTTGTCATCATTGTGGTATGCATGGTCATATTCGCCCTTATTGTTATAAGTTGCATGGGAGAATGTCTCAAAAGGGTAGAAATTCGAATATTTTTTGGGTTAGGAGACAACCTTACATGTCTAGGCAGAATACCAAGATTCATGAGGGTGTTCACAACACCACGACACTTACCAAGACCGCTAGACCTGTTTTTGCTAAGACCAAAAAGATTTGGGTGAGAAAACTTGACTTGTGTTGATGTGTTTACTCTTTTTAGTTTTTTTTGGGGTCTCTGTGTGTTTTTTTTTAATGAGAAAAAAAAAAAAAAAAGTTGTGTGCATGTTAGTTTTTTTTTATGTCTTGTTTTTTTTGAAAAAAAAAAAAAAAAAAAAAAAAAAAAAAATCCAAAAAGATTTTCTTAGTATGGTTTTTGCAAGCTTGAAATTTTTTATGGTCCTTGGTGCATATTGGAATTGATGAGAATAACCATTACATGTTAATATGTGTGTGCTTTCTGTGGTCATTACTCTTTTTGGAGTGTGTGTTCTTTGATTAGTATGTCTCATTCTGTACACACTCTTGGATTAGCAAATATTGGAGTCTTTTGCCTTAGTGGTTATTTTTTTCTATAGACTTCTGGCATGATATCTTTTGCTTTTCTAGAGGAATTGACCTATACTAGCATATCATGGGTGATGTTGAGTTTCTTAACCACCTTCCATCTTTTTGCATCTCCATGGCTTTCCCCTTAATTCTTTGCAGTCTAGACATGAGGAAAAGGCTACCTCAGAGTCACCAACCAGGCCATCATTATTATATCCATGCTTCTCTGGTTCGGTTTCCATACTCTTGAGCGTGTCAGCCGCCGATGAGTGTGCAAAAAAAAAGAAAAGAAAAGAAAAAAAAAATGTGCACAAGAAAGAAAAGAAAGGAAAAAAAAAATGTGCAAAAGAAAGAAAAGAGAAAAAAAAAGAAGTGAAAAAAGAAAAGAAAAGGATTCATTGATTGAGGGGGAGCCTCCGCCTTTACTCACCAAATACCCCTTGATTCCTAGTGGTTTGACTTTCCTTAGTTATGCTTAGATTCTCTTGTCGGAGGTTCAACTTTATATCACTACTAGGATTTGAATCTTGTGTTTGTCGAACTCCAAGAGTCACACACACACACTTTTATCATGGGATCTATACTTTTCACATAATGCATCACTTTCTTTTATGAGGAATTTTATATAGACTGTGCACATTGTGTTTTCAAGTAATTGTGTTTCTTGGATAATCTTGTGTGTTTCAAGGTACAAATCAAAAATTCCTTGCTTGCTTCACCATATTATTTTTGTCAGTTTGTTCTTGTTCACTGTCTTCAGTGTTTGTGGTTGTTTTTAGTGAGGGGGAGTTTGATTTATTGTTACTAAAGTTTGTTCGCATGATTACTTTGATTTGTTTGATAAGGAAGATTGGCTTTTGTTGCTTGCATTCTTGCATGTCCTGATATTTACATCATCATATCATGCTTGTGTGGTTTATGATCTTGCTTTTGTTGTTTGAGGGGAGAAAGTTATTTTTCATGTGTCTTAGGATTTCATGTTTTTATGTTCAGGTTTTTATGCTACATGTTCCTAAAATCTCCAAAGTTGCATCTACTCATGTTTTCCATCTCATACTTCAAGATAATCTTGTCATATGATTATTGATTTTCATATACTCTTGTGGGACTAATATTTGTTTTGGAGATTGTGGCACTGATAGTTGTTTTGCAGAGATCATGAGTTTCAGAAAGAAGTTTGTTTTTGTTGGTTGTAATGGGTTGGGGTGATTAGGATTTTATTTGTTAGATGTGTTTTGTCACGGCATTGCCAAAGGGGGAGATTGTTAGGTTTTTTTTATTGGCAACCCCGTTTGACAAAACTCCTTTGAGTTGTAATTTTATTCGCACATTTTCTTTCAGTGAGGCTATGAGTTTATTAGATGCGAATCCAACCCGAATCGAGCCATGCAGAGAAGTTTGTGATGTTAATGCTTTCAAGATTGCCACTTCGCTGATTATTACGGGGGTCGAGCTGCCCGGTCAGCTCGCGGCCGAAGCAAAATTCAAATTTGCATTCAAAATTGCATGTCAGCCGTTGCTCGCTCGAGCCAAGGAGTGCTCGCTCGAGCCAAGACTTTCTCGCTCGAGCCACGGAATGCTTGCTCGAGCGAAGGACTGCGTCCGCACAAAAACCTGAAAGCAGTGATTGGTCGCTCGAGCCAAGGATCCATCGCTCGAGCGAAGGCACTAGTAGAAATCACGAAATTTACTCTCCTCGCTCGAGCCAGGAAAGCCTCGCTCGAGCGAGCCTCAGAATCCGGATTTTTTTCAAAGAGTTGGATTTCTTCTGAAACAGGATTACTTTGGACTTCTACAAAGAGTTGGGTTTTTACAAAAATTGGAACTTTGCAACAAGTTGGGACTCTGCAAGTGGTTGGTTTTCTTCAAGAAGTTGGTCTTCTTTCCCAACTTGGATTACTTTTGGTTCTCTATAAATACTTGGTTTTCTCCCAAAACTAAGCAATGGTTTTGAGTTGATTGAAGTCCTCCAGATATTCTTTTTGGTTCTTAAAGGTTTATATCTGGGGATATTTTATTTTTTCTTTGATGTCATATTGAGTATTCAACTCATGATCTAAAAAGACTACATCAAAGGTTGGTGTTTGTTTCACAAAAGAGAGAGAAAATTCTTCAGTTGTGGATTCTGAAGAATTCGGCCTGAAGCTTCGGTGGTGGAATCCGGAGTGGCTCATCAAGAAGACAATTCCGTGGTGAAGATGCGATTGGAAGAGGCACATAGAGGTTGGTTCAATTAGGCATGTGGCTAGATAATTGAGAGTATACCTGTGTAATTCCTTAATATCTTCTTAGTGGATTGTTCTTGTGGCTGTGGCCCGTGGTTTTTTATCACAATTGGGAGGTGACCAATTGTGGTTTTTCCACGTAAAATCTTTGTGTCTCTTTCTCTTGATTGTTTGATTGGGGTTTTTATATTCTGCTTAAAATTGATACATAATCACAAATCAACATCTAGGAGGTTTCTAGATTTTTCAAAAATGACCACAAAAGAATATCAATACACACCTTAGTTGAATACACAACATCCAAACCCTAACCCTAGCGGCCATTGTTGCAAGTCAATCGGAGAAACCCTCGGCGGTGGTGTCAGCGCCAGCAGCAGAGGATCTGGCGGTGTCTTGAGACGCAACTGGCAGTCAAGAGTCGGTGACGATAGGGCAGCACGACGAGTTCGCGGCGGTGTGTAAATGGAGCATCTTCAATTTCCCTAAAGTTAAAGCTAGGGCACTGTGGAGCAAGTACTTCAAAGTTGGAGGCTACAATTGTTGCCTCTTGGTTTACCCTAAAGGTGACTCTCAAGCTCTTCTTGGTTACATCTCAATCTACCTCCAAATCATGGACCCTAGAGGCACCTCTTCTTCCAAATGGGTCTGCTTCGCTAGCTATCATCTCGCCGTTGTCAATCCCCTCGACAAATCCAATTCGATTCATAGGGATTCTTGGCACCGTTTCTCTAGCAAGAAGAAGTCTCGTGGTTGGTGTGATTTCACTCCCTCTGCCTCGATTCTTGACCCTGAATCTGGTTTTTGTTGAATAATAATTCAATTCTTATTACTGCTGATATACTCGTATTGAATGAATTGGTTAATTTTTCCCATGATAACATTGAAATACAATCCAATTCAATGACCTTGTCGGTTGTGAGTGGACTGGTTGGTGATGGTTTGCGAAGACGGAAGGAAGGGTTGACGACGGTGGCCATGGTTGGCGTTGATGGTGGTTGCCGGTGATGGCTGCTGTCGCCGGTGGTAAGTGTCTAACAGTTAGGGTTTTTTTTTTTTTTTTTGAATTGGAGGTGTGTACGAAGTGATGTGATTAAGGGCAAAAATGGAATGCGGTGGTGTGTGTTGAGAAAATTTATGTTTTTTAAAATTATTAGAAGTGTGAACTGAGTAGTGATGTGCCTTGAGGCAAAATATGATATGTAAATAGAGGCACCCCTAACATCACTCATATAAAAGTAAGGATGAGAGCTAGTATGACAGTTATAGCCCTACGGAGGGAGAGGTTTCCTACATTGCTCGTAAGTCACAACTCGGTGCTGCGAAGGCTTGCGTCAATTCATTCCGAGCGTATTTTAGTGACTTTTGTAAAATTTATTTAGAAATCACATATGCAATAAAATCAAATTAATTGAATATCAGTAACGCATGATGAGGTCTTAATTGTTTAAAACAAATGGATGAAGTGTTTATTTTAATAAAAATAAATAAATATGATATAATCATGTGATTACAGATGTTAAATTAATATAACTTTTTTTTAAATAGCCTTTGTTTGAGATGTAGGTTGGCTTTTTGACTTTTTGACTTTTTAACTTTTTAACTATTTTAGTTTAGTGCTAAAAAGCCTCACTTGGGATAGGCTTTTTGGCTATTTTGACTTTTGTGAGAGAAAAATAAAATGATTATGGCTTAGATGCGACATTTTGTCTTATTGACTTTTTAGCTTATTTTGTCTTTTTGTGGCTAAAATAGTCCCAACCCAAACCTTCATGCCGAACAAACCCATAATATGCTTCATGAATCTTACAAAACAAACGATTTGAATCATCGAAATAAGTTCACGATGAGTCTACCAACAAGTCAACTATAATCATCTTTTTTACGGTTAATTAAGGAATGTTTTGAAAAGCTGATTTTTTGACCTTTTACAATTTTTTTTTTTTAAATGTATAAAAATATAAGAGATAATATAACTCAATAAATTAAAAGATGAGAAGTAACTTTTAAAAAAGACCTAAAAGATGTCCATTTTTCATCCGCGTTTGAAAAGGTCGTCGGGACTTTTAAAGAATACTTTTAGCAGAACCTACCGCACACATCAACAGACACAGCAACACACATAAATGGAGCCCTATAATAAGTGGTTATTTTTAGCTCCCAGCTAAGCTAAACATTACATATGTAAAAAAAGCTTAGTGCTAAGGGCAACAAGAGAGAGGATAGATTGTCAACATGCCCAACCCACAACGTACCAACGTTAGAGATGAGAAGTGACTACAAATTCATGTGTTCTTTTAATTTTTATAAATTATTTATTTATGATGTTTTTTCTTGATTGATTTCAAATATATGCAATCATTATATTTTAGATATATTAAGTAATTATTGAACTTAGACTAATTTCAACTTATAACTTATCGGGATTGTACCAAATTCATTTGCTTTGTATTGTTGTTTTCCCATTTTTTTAAATTAAATGTGCTTTGGTATTGTTAAAGTAAATATTTGTTAATTGTATGTTTGTTAAGATTAGTTCAATTGTTCACCTCCATAAAATTATACATGAGATGTTAAAGGGTTCAATTTGATCAAAGGCAAAAATTGATAATTTTTCCTTTATTATATTGGATTCTTTATTTTTATTTTCTCTCTTATTATAATTGCTTTTTGTTAAGTTGCTTGGTAGACTTCTATTATTAGATTATATTTGCGTTGTTGGACCCAAAAAAAAAAAAATTATATTTTACCCCTTTGAACTATGTTCTGTTGTCACTTTATCCCTTTTAATTAAAGAAGAGAACAAAAGAGTGACATATAACCTGTACGTGCCAATTTTATGATCAAAATACATATTCAAAAGCTAATTTATAAACATATATGTGATAAATATGTATATATCTTGCTCTCTCGTCATAAACTTTTTTTTCCGGTTTGTTTAATGGTATGAGTTTCAAAATGTTGTTATAGTATAGATTTTAACTTGGTAAATATATATATAGTTTATGCTTTGGTCTATATATTTTATTTTTGAACTAATTTTTGCATTACTTTTTACGCTTTCATGTGCAGCCTTATTACATGGTCCCTAAACATGATTCAAAGAATTATTGTAAAATGATTGTGATAATTGTGCTAATGATTTTGATAATTGTGCCTCGCAATATAATTAATTTAAAATAATAAAAAAAAACCCATAACCCTA
Source organism: Camellia granthamiana (assembly GCA_036172215.1). Taxonomy (NCBI): domain Eukaryota; kingdom Viridiplantae; phylum Streptophyta; class Magnoliopsida; order Ericales; family Theaceae; genus Camellia; species Camellia granthamiana. Next base: position 22,249,024 of record CM069908.1, read on the forward strand.
TTGATATTTTTTTTCCTCCTAACATTTGATTGATAATTTTTGTAATTTTTTGTTTTGTTTAAATAGTGAAAGAGAGCGAGTTTCTTCCACAGCATTTCACGCTATTTTTATCCTTCTCATCTCTACCTTGAGTACTCTTCTCCAAGTCAAGTACCAAAATAAGAATTGTTCTCCATTCGAAACTTATTACAAAATTATGATAGCTTTTATCGTGGCAATGTTCCTCTATGCCATGTTGGGTAGAGCTCTACAGCTGGGGTTGATTAGAGGGGCTGTGGTTGGCTCAAACGATCTTGTGATCACCCATCTTCAATTTGCAGATGATACAATTCTTTTTTGTGAGGCAGAATGTGAGGAGATTGGGAATGTTTAGAGGATTATGAGATGTTTTGAAATGCTTTCAGGGTTGAAAATTAACTACCACAAGAGTGTGGTATGTGGGATTGGCATTAGTGAGGACCTCACTAAAGGATTTGCTAACAAATTGAACTGCTTACATCAAAATCTTCCTTTAAAATACTTAGGGATGCCATTGGGAGATTGTCCAAGGAGAAGAAGGTTTTGGCAACCTGTGATTGATAAGTGCAAACAAAAGTTAGCCTCTTGGAAGAGGAGATTCCTATCCTTTGCAGGGAGATTAACACTGATAAAGTCAGTGCTGTCTAGTTTACCAATCTACTACCTATCTTTGTTCAGGATGTCAGAAGGGGTTGCAAAAGAAATTGACAGAGTTCAGTCTAGATTCTTATGGGGAGGTGATGAACTTAGAAGAAAGATTCATTTGGTAAAATGGGAGGAGATTTCAAAAAGTAAAAGTCAAGGGGGATTAGGAGTTAAAAGGATCAGGCTTATGAATGATTGCCTTCTCTTAAAATGGTGGTGGAGGTTTGGGGCTGAAGAAAAAACCCTATGGAAGCAGGTGATATGCAGCAAGTATAATAAGGTTGGAAGGGGATGGTGGCCTGAACCTATGGAACATCTCAGGTGCTCTTTGATCTAAAAAGATATATTGGGGCTTGCCTCGGGTAGGCCTGATCTGGTGGAGTTTTTTTTAAAATAACATAGCTCTGGTTATCGGAGATGGTAAGAGAACACTTTTCTAGAAGGATAAATGGTTTGGAAATGTTTGTTTGAAAGATGTATTCCCTAGATTATATTATGTAACAGTGGGAAATGATGAATCTATGGACTTGGTGTATAGCAGAAGAACTGGTGCTGAGGAGTGGAATCTGAACTTCAGAAGGTTTCCGTTTTAGTGGGAGGTAGAGGAGTTGAGAAGAATAACTTCAATGTTACTTAATGCTCTGGCTCTCAGGGAAGGTATGAGAGATATATAGAGTTCGACTGCAGATGCATCAGAGTCTTTCTCAGTTGCTTCAGCTTATAGACGGAGTCAATTGGGTCATGGAGCTAATATTAAGATTGCTGGTTTCATTTGGAAGAATGTATCTTCTCCTAAGGTTCAATTTTTTGGTTGGTTAGCATGGAAATGAAGAGTTAAGTCTTTTAGTTATCTGCAAAAAATTGGTGTTCTAAATGCTGGATCAACTGTGAATTGTATTTTTGTAATGTGGAGGTGGAAAGTGGTAACCATGTGTTGTTGCTTTGTCCTTTTACCTGGAGGATCTGGTCTAAATGGTGGGGTATTCGTTGGGTAACACCTGGGTCTGTGAGTAGTTTACTCAATTGGTGGCAGGGTTAGAGATTATCAAAGCAGCTGAAGGTAATCTGGAATGTTGTTCCTCTGGCTGTGCTCTGGTTCGTGTGGAAGCAGAGGAATGATTGTATTTTCAAAAGTGCTCAGGCTGATGTTGTGAGTTTGTGTGATTCCATCAAGGTGAGGATTGCATTGTGGATCAAATCCTCGCCTAGCTGTGGTTTACTCAGTCAATGAGATTGTTCATCATCTTCAACAGGTTATAATCTGCCTTGGCTAAGGTTTCTGTCTAGCTAAATCAGGGGTGGTGGGCTGTGTAGGGTGGACCTTGTAGAGTGGTGTACTGCTTTATTGTTTTGGCTGATTTGTGGTACTAATCTGTCTGTTCTATATTTGATCAGGCTGATTTGTGGCTGTGATTTGTGGTATTGATCTTTTTCTGTTGCTAGTGCATTTAGGCCATTTTTGGTTTGCAGCTTGCAGTAGTTTTGGTTATGGTATGTTCTAGGTTGGTTGTTAGGTTGTTGAGTGGTTTTTTTTTTTTTTTTTTTCCTTGGTGCTGTGTTGGTGTCTCACCAACCTTTGGGGATTATGCTAGCAGATGATTGACTGCTCTCCTTGGTGTCAACCTAGTTGAGATTGGGGTAGAGTCGCTTTGATGCTCTTTGCACTTCCACCGCTTTATTGATGTTCTCTCATATGTAATGTATGTTTTCTTCATCAATAAAGTTTTTTTGTTGATAAAAAAAAAATGTTCCTTTATGCCATGTCAAACACTCTATTCTCAGGAGTTCTTGCCTCAATTTTATTGCTACTAGTTCTTGTCCCAACTTTTGGATGGTCTCTATTGATCTTGTGGTGTATTATCTTTGTAAAGGTATTGCATAACTCAGTTGGTGAATTGGCTTACAAAGCACTGTTGAATGTGTTACAAGTGTTGGTGGATCATAACTTGAGAGAGCAACCACACAGATTACTTATGTAATGGCCTGGTATTTGTTGTATCATGAGTAGAATTGGCAGTTCCATTGTAGCTAAGAATTGTTATCAATGTAGTAAATTGATGACTAGTACTGTATCCTTGGCATCACAGAAAAGGGTTTTATATTTTTATTTTATTTACTTTTAACATAGAAAACTCTAATTGATCTATCTTGTCATTATGTAAAGGGTTTTATGAAAACTTTGGATACAATCTATCATTTGTGAATCGCATGTATCAATTAAAGGCTCGTTTGGTATATGGATTAGGGCTAAATTAGCTTATTAAAAGATAAAATAGATTAATTTAGTTAATAAAATAAAATGTCATGGTCAAATTATAATCATTTCACTTTCTCTTTTACAACTATTAAATCAACTATAAAAAAAAAAAAAATCCAAAATTCATCCAAAAAAAAAAAAAAAATTAACCAGATTAAAAAAATCAAAAAATCATACTAAAAAATTTATCTCCAACAGGCAAAGTCAGATTTATTTTGCAACCTCGAGAGTCCCACATAAGTCCTCCGAAAATAAACTCATGGTCAATGTAGATAATACACATTATCTTATCACATACAAGATGTAACGCCCTCAAAATAAACCCATAATATATACAATATTGACATGCATTGACATAAAAGAATAAAACATCCGTCCATTCATCAGAGTATTCTTACTAAAAGACATTACATGTAATAACGAAAGTAAATGCCCTACGGGCTTACAGCTTGCCAAGCCAACACTTGGACACAAAAAATGAGTACTAACTCAATTACAGATTAAGCCCTTGGCTTGAATTTACATGTAATATCAAAATAATAAAATGACTAAAAAGAGTCTTCAACTCCAAATCCTTCCAAGCTAAGTCCTTAGAGGTAGCATATCACCTGGACCTGAAAATGATGTTCCCATATAGGGTGAGCCACAGCCCAGCCGAGATATACTAAACCAAATATAAGTAATGACTAAAGCATTAGCATTCGATAGATGGTCAGCATTTATAAATCAATTGCATCACAGTACAGTTTCATGACAATTATGTCCATGATATATTTCACTTTCCGTTATTTATCCAACTTTCCATTTATACAAACATGGCTCAGAACCTGGCCAAATCATAAAATGAGACTACATCTCATATTAACATTATCTCCAATATCAACGATTTAAATGAGGCTAAGGCTCATACTAAAACACTTCTATAAATCAATACGTACACATATTTGCTGTACTAGTAGATTCCATCCCCTTTCTCCTTCCAAACAGGTTTGAGAGTCCATCCCCTATCTTCCCTCAAACCATGGAGTACATCCCCTATCTCTTCCCAAACAATATGCATACACAATGTATTCAACACTTGTCATATACAATATTCAATCAATACGCGTAGTTGCTGTATTAATTCAACCGCCATATTCAATGACCTATTCAAAGTGATTAGTTTCAGTTTTCCCTAATCAGCATACAAGGTCTACAAAAATCACAACTATCCTCCACCGATAGCCCAAAGCAGTTATTTCTAAACGGAAAAAAAATGCGTCAACAGATATAATCTCAACATTTTCATAGGTGAGTGATTAAATTATCCAACTACACCATTTAATCTCATCATTCCCCAATTTCATGAATTAAACTTAATTCCACATTTTTCCAAAATTAATTATACAAATTAACTTATTACAACAATTAGGGCTTTTCCCCCTTTCCTCAAAAATCAACCCTAAGGTTCAAATTTCTCTATTTGACACTATCAATGTCATTTTTCGTGTCTTACAAACACATGGAGTTTAATATATGAAAAACACCCTTTTTCTCAAATTACAAATCAAACCCTACTTTTCCCAAAATTACCAAACAACGCCAACATATCAAAATGACGAAAACTTATGACAAAACCCATAAGATGGAGTAGGGTATCCCTACCTCGAAAATAGAAGCCCAAAGGAGAAGATGAAAAAATGCAAAGTGCTCCAAATCCACTATTGTTCAGATTAAAAGGAAGCCCTCGCAACCCTCTACCTTTCTTACAAAGAACTTAGGGTAGAAACACCCTAAAAATAGATAGAACTTAAGAGAGAAGGTATGTAGAGAGAGAGAGATAACGTACCTATGGTTTTGAAAACAAAAGAGGATGAAAAAGTGATGTTTAAACCGTTGCTGCGATATGATATAACACAGGCTCGCTCGAGCGAAGGAGTGGTCGCTCGAGTGACCAGACACAAAGAATCCTCGCTCGAGCATAGAAAGTCTCGCTCGAGCCAACAATGCGATGCTTCAGGTTTGCAACCCAGAAGCATGCTCGAGCGACAGAATGCTCGCTCGAGCGAAGGAAAGCTCGCTCGAGCGAAAAACTACACCCTTTAGGTCCAGTACTAGACACAAACGCAAGCTCAGGCGAAGGACTTCTCGCTTGAGCCACCAGATACAAGACTCCACTCTCGCTCGAGCGAAGGAAACCTGGCTCGAGCGAAGGATCTACAACAAAGAGCTCGCTCGAGCGACAAAGTCCTGGCTCGAGCGAAGACACCAAAATCTGGGCAGCAACCATTTGTTTCAAAACTTACCAAACCTGTTACAAACCTGCCCAAAACATTCTATAACTCAAATACATAGTATTGAAGCACTGAAACAAGATATAAACCATAACTAACATCCACGGGCCCAAGTCCGGATACAACAACTCAAGGAGGAAGAACCGGGATCGCTATAACCTCTCCCCCTTAAGGAATTTCGTCCCCGAAATTAAGTACAAGTTTTTGAAAACAACTTTTTCTCAATTTTCAACAGTGTTACCAATCAACATTTCATAACCTAACCTAATACCGGTCATCCCATCTCTATTCAAGAGGCAGCTTACAATATATGTTCCAACATGCATTATTAACACGCATCTTTTTCAATTTCAACCATTCTCAATGCCAATATTACATTTGCATTTCTATAACACATTTAACATAAACAATGTTAAAATAAATGTCCATCTCAAGGCATATATATATTAATACCTCCACAATATTTCCATAAACCAAACATACACAATGTTTTACAACTTAAGACATACATAATGCTCTTAAGGTTCCTCAATATAACAAAATATGCAACAAGTGCTCAAACATCCATATATAGATCCGGATATTTCTCTCGGACCTCCAACTCACGTTCCCAAGTGGTTTCCTCCACCCCGTGATGTTTCCACAAGACTTTTACCAAGGGAATGGTCTTGCCTCGCAAGACTTGATCCCGCCTATCCAAGACCCGAACTGGTCTCTCCTCATACGAGGCATCCTCATCTACCTCTAAGTCGGTCCAATCCAATACATGTGATGGATTCGGCTCGTATTTCCGAAGCTTGTTAACATGAAACACGTCATGTACTCCGGACAGCTGCGGCGGTAAAGCCAAACGGTAGGCAACCTCGCCAATCCTCTCAAGGATCTCGAAAGGGCCAATAAATCGAGGGGACAACATCCCACTCTTCCCAAACCTCATCAATCCTCGCCTAGGTGATATTTTCAGAAAAACATGATCACCCACCTCAAATACCAACGGTCTCCTCCTACGGTCGGCATAACTCTTTTGGCGACTCTGGGCTGTAACAAGCCTCCTACGGATAAGCTTAACTTTTTTCGTCGTTTCCCTCACCAATTCCAGGCCCAACAAAGGTGCATCACCCACCTCGGCCCAACAAACTGGAGACCTACAAGGTCGGCCATACAAGGCCTCAAACGGTGCCATACCGATACTCAACTAAAAACTGTTATTGTAGGCAAACTCCACCAAGGGCAAGTGCGTCTCCCACGACCCACTAAAGTCAACGACACAACCTCGGAGCATATCCTCAAGGATCTGAATAGTATGCTCGGACTGCCCGTCAGTCTGAGGATGATAAGCTGTGCTAAAGGTCAACCTAGTGCCCAACGCACTCTGCAAACTCTGCCACAACCTGGCAGTAAAATGAGGATCTCTATCCGAAACGATCGTCACTGGGACCCCGTGCAATCTCACTATGTCCCAGATATACAAGTCGGCAAGATGATCTACCAAATCTCTCACGCGCATAGGGATGAAGTGCGCCGTTTTAGTCAACCGGTCTACAACCACCCAAATAGCATCACTACCCCGCTAAGTCCTCGGAAGACCTACAACAAAGTCCATAGTGACATGCTCCCACTTTCACTCGGCAATAGGCAAGGGTTGCAACAAACCCGCTGGCCTCTGATGCTCGGCCTTCACTTGCTGACAAGTAAGGCACTTTGACATGAAAACTGCCACATCCTTCTTCATACCCCGCCACCAAAACTGGCGACCCAAATCACAATACATCTTAGTACCTCCCAGATATACCGCAAGGCGTGAATGATGAAACTCTCGGAGTACCTCCTCTCGGCAGGACTCCGGCACAAACAAACGGTCTCGGTATCTCACACTCAGGTTGGGATACACAGTCAAACCCTTCTCAACCTTCCCATTAGAGATCTTCTCTCGGAGGGATTCTACCTCAAGGTCACCTTTTTGTGCCTCTAATACTCGACTCACAAGGGTAAGCTGCGCAACAACAGAAAATAAGGCCGCTGCCTCAACGGATTCGCCCAGAAGTAAATCAAACTCCCCAAGTGCACCCAACATCTCCCACTCCCGGATGGCTATACAAGCTACATCACTAATGGATTTTCTACTAAGGGCATCGGCCACAACATTGGCCTTCCCCGGATGATAATGCAACTTGAAGTCGTAATCCTCAATGAACTCCATCCACCTCCTCTACCTCAAGTTCAAGTCTTTCTGTGTAAATAGATATTTCAGACTCTTATGATCCGAGAACACGTCGAACCGCTCACCATAAAGGTAGTGCCTCCAAATCTTCAAGGCAAAAATTACGGCAGCTAACTCTAGGTCATATGTAGGGTAATTCTTCTCGTGTATTTTCAACTGACGTGAGCTATAGGCAACCACTTTCCCCTCTTGCATCAACACACAACCCAAACCCTCTCGTGAGGCGTCACAATAAACAGCATAGTCCAAACCTCTCTCTGGAATAATCAAAACCAGAGCAGTGGTCAATCTAACCTTCAACTCTTAGAACGACTTTTCACAAGTCTCACTCCACACAAACTTGACCTCCTTCCGTGTCAATCTAGTCATCGGCGAAGCTAGCCTGGAGAAATCCTTCACAAACTGGCGGTAATACCCAGCTAATCCCAGAAAACTGCGGATCTCAAAAACACTCTTAGGATGTGCCCAATCTTGCACTGCCTCAATCTTGGATGTATCAACTGACACCCCTTCCTCGGAGACCACATGGCCTAAGAACTTGACTTCTCCTAGCCAGAACTCACACTTCCCAAACTTAGCATATAGCTTATGGGCTTTAAGCAACTCAAGCACCACTCTCAAGTGTTCCTCGTGCTCCTTCTCAGAAGGTGAATAGATCAGAATGTCGTCCACGAAGACGACTACAAAACGATCCAAGAATTTCCGGAAGATCCGGTTCATCAAATTCATAAACACTGCTGGTGCATTGGTGAGCCCAAAAGGCATCACCAGAAACTCATAATGGCCATACCGTGTACGGAATGCCGTCTTCGGGATATCCTCCTCCCTGACCCTCAACTGATGATAACCCGATCTTAACTCTATCTTAGAGAAACAACGGGAACCCTTTAACTGGTCAAACAGATCATCAATACGAAGCATAGGGTACTTATTCTTAACCGTAGCCCGATTCAATTTTCGGTAGTCGATACAGAGTCTCAAGGCACCATCTTTCTTTTTAGCAAAGAGGGCTGGTGCTCCCTATGGCGAAACACTAGGACGAATAAAGCCCTTATCTAGCAACTCCTGGAGTTGAACCTTCAACTCACTCAACTCGGCTGGGGCAAAACGGTAAGGTGCTATAGAAATCGGTGTCGTGCCAAGCACTCGGCCAATAAAGAACTCAATCTCTCGATGGGGTGGCAAACTGACAAGATCCTCGGGAAAGACGTCCGAGAACTCACAAACCACTCTCGGCAATACCGTCTGGGTCTCATCACACTCACTACTCATAAAGCTAGCAAGAAGACCACTAAGCTCACTCCGCCCTCGCGGATCATACACCGGTGGCAAAACATTACCAACCCGATCCCCCAAGAAATGGAAACAATCCCCGCTTAAGGTACATACAGTGACCCTCTAGCGATAACAGTCAATAACAGCCCGGTATGACGATAACCAGTCCATATCCAAAATAACATCAAAATCCGACATAGGCATAACTATAAAACGAAATAGAAGTCGGCGGTCGGCGACCTCTATGTCACAGCCCCAACACCCTTGTTTCAAAATCAATTCACCCCCAATAGGTGATATAACACAAATAGGATATGCTAACTGCGCCAACTCCAACCCCAAAACAGATGCAAATGTAGCAGATATAAAAGAATGGGATGCTCCCGTATCAATCAACACATTAGCAACCGAGTTGCAAAATAAAAAGGTACCTCTCACAACAGATAGAGTCGGTACAAGATCCTGCGCGGTAACAGCTTACACGCGCCCTAAAGGTCTCTAATCTACCTGCTCACCCCTAGGAGCATAAGACTACAGCGTAGACTGGGACGATGAAGCCCCCTGATTGGCCCTCGAGGCCTGAACTGACTGAACTGGCTGATGGCTCTGAGTCTGCCTCAAACCAGATGCACCAGATGTGCCACTCAACTGTGGGCAAAACCTCTTCAGGTGCCCTGCCTGACCACACTGGTAACAAGAGAGCGGCTGACCTCTACCCTGACTCTGGCTCTGAGGTCGAGCCGAAGATGATGCTGCTCTCTGTCCTCCTCCCTTCTGCGGGCAAACTGGAGACTTGTGGCCCAGCTGACCACATTTGAAACAGGTAATGTCTCCCTGGCTGCCTTTTCCAGGACCTACACTCGGCACTGGAAAGGTCGATCTGGTAAAACCAACCTGAGACTGCTGAGGGTTGGAACCCCTCTGTCTCCTGCCATCACCCTGGCCATCCTGACTCCTCTTGGAGCCCCTCTGTCTCTCCTCCTCCTGCTGCATCATGATCTCCATATGGGCTGCAGCATCCACCAGACACCCATACTCTCGGGTCATAGAACCCCCAACTCTCATCTTGAGGCCATGCCTTAACTTCTTCTCAAACTCAAGACAATGGCGTTCCTCAGACGCCACCAACTCAGGTGCAAACCTGGACAAGCTAGTAAATGCGGCCTCAAACTCGGCCATTGAAGAACTCAGCTGCTTCGGTTGGCAAAACTGATCCCTCAACCTCTCCCTGACAGCTGGAGACAGGAACTTCTCCTGGAAAGCATCTACAAAGGCCTCCCAAGTTCCTCCTATACGGCCCTTCGTGAACTTCCACCACTGACCCGCATCCCCCTTTAGCTGGAAAGACGCCAAGGTCACTTTCAGCACGCTGCCTTCGATGCCAAGCATCTCAAACATCTTCGTTGTCTGTTCGAGCCATTCATCTGCCTTAAATGGCTCTTTTGGATCACCCAAAAACTCGTCCGGGTTAGATCGGAAGAACTCCCTCTTCAGAAAAGAAGGCCCTGCATATGCAACATGAACCTGGGCTTGATTCTCCGCTCTGAGAATGCCCACAGACTCCCTGAATGCTCCTGCTATCTCGCGGCTAAGGCGCCCATAGCCTGCTGACCCGCTGGTTCGGCCACATTGGCCTGACCAACACCCTCCTGCTGCTCCGGAATCTTATCCGGTATAGGCATCTCTTGCCTACCATGCCTACCACGCCTACCACATCCTCGTCCTCGTCCTGACATCCTAAGAAAGGTAACAAAGACGTTAGCATATTAATAAATGTGCCGAAGCTATAACACTCACGTCCTAATGCATTGGACAACAGTAATTCACTCCACATAAGCACATAATCACATCAGCACCTACGAATTTCATTTCTGGATAATGATAGTCCCGAGGCGTTACTAGAGTTCCAGTTAGAAACAGCGTTGATCAAGTGCTTTTCCAACAGGACTCCCGGAAACCCAAGGATCCAATCAACATCCTAGAAATTAAATCCCATACCCATATAGTCACATAAACATGTTATCACATAAGCACGTAACACTACACCTAAGTCTCTAACAAGCGAGACAGACCCATTGTGATACTAATCACTCCCATGTACCCAAAGTATTCAAATCCGATACGCTCTGATACTAAGTTGTAACGCCCTCAAAATAAACCCATAATATATACAATATTTACATGCATTGACATAAAAGAATAAAACATTCGTCCATTCATCAGAGTATTCTTACTAAAAGACATTACATGTAATAACGAAAGTAAATGCCCTACGGGCTTACAGCTTGCCAAGTCAACACTTGGACACAAAAAATGAGTACTAACTCAACTACAGATTAAGCCCTTGGCTTGAATTTACATGTAATATCAAAATAATAAAATGACTAAAAAGAGTCTTCAACTCCAAATCCTTCCAAGCTAAGTCCTTGGAGGTAGCATATCACCTGGACCTGAAAATGATGTTCCCATATAGAGTGAGCCATAGCCCAGCCGAGATATACTAAACCAAATATAAGTAATGACTAAAGTAGTAGCATTCGATAAATGGTTAGCATTTATAAATCAATTGCATCACAGTACAGTTTCATGACAATTATGTCCATAATATATTTCACTTTCCGTTATTTGTCGAACTTTCCATTTATACAAACATGGCTCAGAACCTAGCCAAACCATAAAATGAGACTACATCTCATATTAACATTATCTCCAATATCAATGATTTAAATGAGGCTAAGGCTCATACTAAAACACTTCCATAAATCAATACGTACACATATTTGCTGTACTAGTAGATTCCATCCCCTTTCTCCTCCCAAACAGGTTTGAGAGTCCATCTCCTATCTTCCCTCAAACCATGGAGTACATCCCCTATCTCTTCCCAAACAATATGCATACACAATGTATTCAACACTTGTCATATACAATATTCAATCAATACGCGTAGTTGCTGTATTAATTCAACCGCCATATTCAATGACCTATTCAAAGTGATTAGTTTTAGTTTTCCTTAATCAGCATGCAAGGTCTACAAAAATCACAACTATCCTCCACCGATAGCCCAAAGCAGTTATTTCTAAACGGAAAATAAATGCGTCAACAGATATAATCTCAACATTTTCATGGGTAAGTGATTAAATTATCCAACTACACCATTTAATCTCATCATTCCCCAATTTCATGAATTAAACTTAATTCCACATTTTTCCAAAATTAATTATACAAATTAACTTATTACAACAATTAGGGCTTTTCCCCCATTCCCCAAAAATCAACCCTAAGGTTCAAATTTCTCTATTTGACACTATCAATGTCATTTTTCATGTCTTACAAACACATGGAGCTTAATATATGAAAAACCCCCTTTTTCTCAAATCACAAATCAAACCCTTCTTTTCCCAAAATTACCAAACAACGCCAACATATCAAAATGACGAAAACTTATGACAAAACCCATAAGATGGAGTAGGGTATCCCTACCTTGAAAATAGAAGCCCAAAGGAGAAGATGAAGAAATGCAAAGTGGTCCAAATCCACTATTGTTCAGATTAAAAGGAAGCCCTCGCAACCCTCTACTTTTCTTACAAAGAACTTAGGGTAGAAACACCCTAAAAATAGATGGAACTTAAGAGAGAAGGTATGTAGAGAGAGAGAGATAACGTACCTAGGGTTTTGAAAACAAAAGAGGATGAAAAAGTGATGTTTAAACCGCTGCTGCGATCTGATATAACACAGGCTCGCTCGAGCGAATGAGTGGTCGCTCGAGCGACCAGACACAAAGAATCCTCGCTCGAGCGTAGAAAGTCTCGCTCGAGCCAACAATGCGATGCTTCAGGTCTGCAACCCAGAAGCATGCTCGAGCGACAGAATGCTCGGTCGAGCGAAGGAACCCAAAACGTAGGCCTCGCTCGCTCGAGCGAAGGAAAGCTCGCTCGAGCGAAAAACTACACCCTTCAGGTCCAGTACTGGACGCAGAAGCAAGCTTGGGCGAAGGACTTCTAGCTCGAGCCACCAGATACAAGACTCCACTCTCGCTCGAGCGAAGGAAACCTGGCTCGAGCGAAAGATCTACAACAAAGAGCTCGCTCGAGCGACAAAGTCTTGGCTCGAGCGAAGACACAAAAATCTGGGCAGCAACCATTTGTTTCAAAACTTACCAAACCTGTTACAAACCTGCCCAAAACATTCTATAACTCAAATACATAGTATTGAAGGACTGAAACAAGATATAAACCATAACTGACATCCACGGGCCCAAGTCCGGATACAACAACTCAAGGAGGAAGAACCGGGATCGCTATACAAGAGGTCAATATTTCTTTTATTTTTTTAATTTTAACAATATAATACCTAAAAGTAGAAAAAAAAAAAAACTTTAAATATGAGAACAAAAAAAATAAAACTAAATATTAGATTAAAAAAAAATCAAATTAAACATTAGGCTTGGTCTTGCGGACTCTTACGGACTGGGTTTATAGGCGGACTCGGGTTACAAACCTCTATTCAAAGCCTTAAATTATCTTTTATGAATTGGAATGGGATGAACACTTAAGCTGGTTGGAACAAACTATGGGATCAATTTGAAAAATATCAACAAAAAAAAAATTTGCAGCCCATTTGAGAATCCTTACACACGACAATGACTCCAAGCATTCCTTGAGAGCTCCCAAAAAAATAAATAAATCCTTAAATATGAAAAATTATTAGATATTCTCAAAATATTACGTGTTCATACTCTTTCACTAATTATTATTCATTATGTACCTTTATATTTCTCATCATCTAACACAAAATCATAATACCTAACCTTTTTTACTAATCATAATATTATAATATATTACGTAATCATATTATGAAAATACCCAATAATTATCCGTTAAACATTTAGAAAAAGACCGGGAAGTGGATCCCCCATAATGCGGCACCACAATGTAAGAAAAAACTGAAAATCTTATTTTATTGTTTTGTTTGTTTTATTTTTGGGTGCGATGGAAGGAAGCTGAAAATTCAGTGTTGCTAAGTGGATCTACATATAGAACTCCCACAAAATTAAAAACTGTATTTATATCCAGGTGATTGAAAGGAGAGATAGGGGCTGTGAAAATGCCCAACGGACTACAATGGAATGCTAGGGATGACAAGTATATATATATATATTATAAATTCATCTTCAAAAATATTATTTCAGTTCATTCTGTTAAAATATATATCTAGAATATATTCATATTTGTTAGATTTTCATATTTCTATAGATTTCTTTATTCTCATAATTTCTTAATTAATACTTCATATAAGTCCTATATATAAGTCACAACAACATTATTTAACATTATTCAACATACAAAGATTCTCTTTTTCCTTCTCACTCTATACAATTATCTTACCACATTCAATGCAGTAACTTCTTCTATTTTGCTCTCACAATCACATACCTCCTAATGTTTTCCTCTCTCTCTCTCTCTCTCTCTCTCTCTCTCTCTCTCTCTCATATTTTTGTTGTTGTTTTGCTTCCATAGACCTTTATATTTCTCAACTCATAGGCGGTGTTTGGGAAGCGTGGCTAGAGGCTATTTTAGCCTCAAATATAAAAAATATATAAAAAACCTTTTAGCCCCTTTAGACCATTGATTTTAAAATATACATATATATATAGCTCGACAGTGTGGGCAACCTACACTGTCAACGTGACAGTGTAGGCACAAGCAATGATAGCCCCATCATTTTCAGAAAGTAAATGACACTTTTGCCCCTTTAGACCTATTTTTAAAAAATAAGGTTAGGGACAAATTTGTCATTTTAGCCTCAAACATCATTTCAAACACATTTTTTAATACACAACTCAAATAAAAATCCATCCTATCTTCCCAAACACAAAAACTAAAACAATCTACTAAAATAGCTAAAAAGCCTAAAAAATAGCCACTTTCCAAACACCCATATAATATTTTGAAGTCATGGATGATGGGAACTCTTAATTGGTCAAGTGCTATTCTTTTGGTCTTTTGGTTGGTTAGTTGAAGCAAATTTGTGAAATTTAATTTAAAAAAAGTTCATACAAATTATATCAGTATAGACCAAATCAGCATGTGAAAATAGTGTCGTGGTCTACTTGTGGGCTAAGAGGGCCAAAAACTTCATGCCCAAGTCTTGCCTAAGAAGCTTGGCCTAGACAGGTTAACAGGTTGATACTCAAACTAAGCGTAACGAATCAAGTTTTTTTGTATATTTTTAATTTTTATTTATTTTTTTATTTTTTTCCTATTTTTTTATTTTTCCTTTTCCTATCGAGCTCAATAGTCCAGCAAGGCTTCAATATCTAGGCCAAGCCCCAAGTGCAGCCAAATTTGGGCCAAGCCATCATGCTTAGGGTATAAGCTTGGACCGAGCTAGTGAGATCATGGGCTTTCAAGATGAACAATGACTCTTAATATCAACTACACAATAGACACATCACTTAAGTCTTCCTCCCTTTCCCATCACAAAAAAAAAAAAAAAAGGCTAATTATTTTTTATTTTTTATTTTTTTGCACTTTGTAGGACATTAATGGATGAGTAAGTTAGGTTAAAGCACATATGCTCGAATCCAAACCTCTCCTTGATGTGTTTGATTTGGGAGATTAGGGGGAACTATCCACTGTTAGGATTGTAATTCAAGAGAAACTTTTTATTCAGCGTTTGTTTTTTTTTTTTTTTAGTCTGCTGGACATGGAGTCCGGCCAGACTCCTTATCCCCTATATGTGGGATTATACTATCCCGGGGGAGGGGGGGTGTGGGACAATTTTCATTGGACTATTTACTGTTGGGATTAGGTGATGAAATGATCATTTTGACCTTTTACTATTTAATTATGTATTATATTTGGTAAAATTCAATAAAATTTAAATGTTTCCATTTAAAAATAAAATTATTTTATTTAACTTTATATTGATGTTTTATTTATTTAATTTTTAAAATAATTTTTTATAGATATTTTATTGATGTTTTATTTTAAAATTGTGTTTATATTTTATTTAATTGCATTATTTAAATTTTAATAGATGTTTTATTTAATTTCGTTATTTAATTATTATTATTTTTAAAGATAAATTTATTTAAAATTTCAATTAAAAAAATAACATATATTTTTATTGATATTTTATTTATTTAATTTTTTAAAAATAAATTTATTTAATTGTGTAAAAAATAAAATAAAATAAATTTTTATTTGATCTAGCTAAAAATAATTAAAATATTAAAGATATGTTTAATATTGCTATTACTTAGAAGACAATTGAAAAAATGTAAAATAGTCTTTTATTCATTTATCATATTCAGTACGTCCAACCAAATAATGCATTCACTAAAAATAGTTTTTTCCAAACATTTAATCCCATGAGAAAACAATCAAGGGATATATATCCAATCTAACCAAATAGTCTAAGGGATTCACAGTCCCAAGATTCAAGTCCGATAGATTTTAATCCCCCTTATTTAGTCCGTCCAATCAAACATACCCTTAGTGGTACAATCACTAGAGTTACACTTGTGATCTAAGGAAATGCAGTGGGAATTTCATATTATATATCCGTATAGAGTGATGTCATAAATGAGAAATACTATCTACTTAACAATTAATACTTAGGAAGTGCCCAGCGTTTTCGTGTATATTGTAGATTTAAGCTTAACGTTAGGCAGGCCACATTCAAGATATTTGATCAGTCATTTCAAATTTTGAGTACTTTTTTAAGTAAAAATTATGAATACGTTTGTTATATATAAATAGAACATCAAATTATATTAGTGTAATTGTAATTTGTCACTTGTACTAATCTGGTCATTATAATTCTAATTATCTCAATTTAATTCTTGAAATTTTCAATTTGTGTTAAAAACAATGATAAATTAAAACAATACTCCGAATAGTTTACTCGTATAAATTTAGTTATTATAGTTCCAATTATAACTATTTTACCCTTTATTTTACATTTTATATCAAATCAGTCATATTGTTAACGTCTGTCGAGATATTTGAAAAAAAAAAACTTGTTACATGCTCCTAATGTGCCCATTCACATGGACCAAAATAGAAGAATGAACAATTACATTACGTCACATGGAAATTTTTCTATCTTCTCTATCATTTTATGTATACTAGCATTCGAGTCTAGGCGATGCGTATGCTATTACTTTTTGAAATCGGGAAGAGATTTGATGAATAAAATTATAACAATTTTTTTTTTACTGTGGGTATTGCCTTGCTATTACATATTTGTCTCTTTTTGTGATAAAGAAACATAAACAAAAAAGTCATCCCATGCATTGGGTATTTTGAGAAAAAAATTTACTGTAACATTACACCAAATCAAGTGTTCACATATATAATCGTATAGATATACAATATATATAGGCACACGTTATTTCGATTTGGTGCAAGAGTTTAGTTAAATGGTCGGCTTTAATAAAAGAGAGAGAGTGAAGGGTATGCTGGTTTGGTCCCTCTATAAATAAAATCCTGGTTTCTGTCTGTCTATACCTAATCTAACTTTTCCTAAATATCCATGTAATGGTGACTAAATTATTTTAATTTTCTTAATGGGATTAGCAGCATCACCTAATTAGCTTATTACCCATGATAATTTAATATAGGAACCCAAGATAAGGCTCAATAAATATAGGGGAACTGACCCAAAGGTCCAAGCCCAACATATCATGCCCCATTTAGCCCCAAAACAAATTTAATACTCCATTAAGTCCTCAAATTATCAATCAGACGAAAATACCCCACACTATATCATCCAATTTACACGTGCGCAACCTTACCCACGATCATCTCAGTCTGATCAGTACGCTGTCACATCAATACCGCTCAACTCTGCATTCTCAGTCCTCCATCTCTCCACCGTTCGACTACACTCCCTATGAAACCCTACCCTAACCACAAAACGAACCTACTCATCTTCTCCAATCGTCAACTCTTACCAACACCACACCAACCCGTTCATCTTCTCCAATCAGCGACTCTCAATAACACGAAGAACCATCACCACTCTGAAGAAATTTCATAGTTCCTGACTTCCGATTCACAGAAATAGAGGAAAAAAAGTAACATCTCTCTTCACCTATTATTTTTCATTCAAATTTGTACATTATTCTTTCATATTTCGTATATACCATTTCAATAACACTTTCATAAACAAACCCTTGTAAAACACATTTTACATACTTTAAAATGTATAAACCCTATTTTATATAATCCCCTGTTTTAAAACATTCTAGTCCCCTGTTTTTAAATATTCTAATCCACTGTTTTTACACATAAATCCCTATTTTTACACATTCAACTACTTGTTCTTATACTTGTTGTTCTTGCTTCTTCTTGTTGTTAAATATTGGCTTCTCTTCTTCGTATTGTTGCTACATTTCGTTGAATACTTAATCTTCTCGTTGTTATTGTTGTTGTTTACAAAATACAATGGGCTATTTTAATTGTTGATACTGTTTATAAAAACTGAAACATCAGACAGTTTCATTTCATCACTCTGCAAGTAACATATCTAAATTTATCCAAACTGCAAATGAAACTGCAAAATTACACAGTTTAATCACTACTCAAAACAAATAGGTAACTTTTTATAAAGTGCAAATCAAACTGTCAAATAATATATAGTTCTGTAATTCTTAACAACAAATAGATATAACTTCATATTAAACTGCATATAAAACTGCAAAATTATACAGCTTTGTCACTATATTACTCATGCCCTGCTATCGCTTTCATTTTTTCAGAAATAGCTGTTGGAAGATATTGGAAAAACAAACCCATATGCCCAAAAATTCAATCAAGGATTTAAGTATCTCCCCTTTTGAAAGTCCTTCTCCTGCATCCACTAAAATGCCACCAAAATCTCCCCCTCCACAAAAAACCCAACCACCACAACCAAAAACAATAAAAAAAAAACCCACAAAACAACCACACCACCTACAAGAAAAAGCCCAAGAACTACACCACAGACCCCACCCACACAACAAACACCAACCACACCTCCAACCACAAAAAAAAAAAAAAAACAAAAAAAAAAAAAAACAAAAGAAAGCCAATAATAAAAAAACAAGAAGCTCCTCCAACCAAAAAAAGAAAGCTCCAAGAAAGCCAATCAACTCCCAAAACAAAAACCAAGCCATCAAAAGGGAAAAAATGAGCAGTCCTTGCAAAGAGAGTCCAACAGTTTAATTATCGTTCCAACATCGGAACAGTAATCAAACTGTTGAAGGGGGCCAAATTCACAAAAGCCCAACAGACAGAGTTGAAAAAAATTCCTTTTTGCCAATTGTAAATGCTCTCTCCTCAACACAACTGAAGGCCTCTTGGTGCAGATGCTACAATTCCATTGTAGCAGAAATGACAACACTCTACAATAAAAGAAAAAGAGCATTTATACTTGGCAAAAAGGAAATGAAACTCAGAAACAGTGATGTCAAGCTCATTTTTTGTATCGACTGTAGAGAAGACAGCATCACCACCAAATCCTATGCAAGACCAAAGGATTTTGAGCTTGCATTTTACAAACGAAGATGCAAATCAGTAAAGAGATTGGATGGCAAGTCTTTGACCAAAATGTTTCAACAAACAAAAAATGGAAAATCAACCAATGATCGTCAAGATCTTGCAAGGGTCATCACCCTTTACTTGTGCTTGAAACTTTTCATGCCTACAACAGGCCATACACTCAATTGGAGTTTCCTCAACTATGTTGACAATCTCAACAACATCAAGAAGTACAATTGGGTTGAGGCAATAAAAGACACACTGATGAATTCAATGGCAAATGCAAACAACAACCCAAGGCATGTCACTGGATGCATCATGTTACTCTTGGTAAACACACTACTCAATTACTTCACACAAAAATATCAAACATCCACCTATTTCCAACTATCTAACATATTTCAATTTTTTTTTACAGTACTGGTACTATGAGCATAGTAAACTCCTTCGACCATCCAACAAAGAAGGCTTCCCAAGGTTTATGAAATGGAACCTAGGCAAAATGTACTCCAAGTGGAAACACATCAGCCTTGCTCACTTTGAAAAGGTATTCAAACTCTTCTATACTCTCATAGCACAAATCTATTCAATACTCCTTTCACAGTCATTATAGTAAAAATCATGTTATGATACTGTAAAATTCTTCAGTTTCAAACAACATATATTCAACACTTAACTCACATTATTCACATTACACATCATCTTATGAAATTGTAAAAGTTTGCAGTTTCAAAGGACACACCTATTTAACATCACTCATGTTATGAAACTGCAAAAGTTTACAGTTTAAACGCACAAATCTATTTAACATCACTTATGTTATGAAATTGTAGAATTTTTTAGTTTCAAACAACATATTTCAACACTTAACTCACATTACTCACAGTACAACTCATCTTATGAAACTGACCAATTTTACAGTATTACTGATATATGCCACATTGTTCCAATACAGGTTAACCAAAGTGCTTTAATCCCAACTGAACAAGAAATACAGTTATTGCATATCAATCAAAGCACATCAACAGACTCTTCAGCAAAGAAACATGACCACAAAAAGGACAATCAGCGAAAAAAAACAAACAAAAGCAACAAAAAAAAGAAGACTTCTAGACAGTGATGATGATGACTTTCTCGAAGAAGAACATCAATCAGAATCAGAATTAGAACAAGAAAAACAAAAAAAAAAGAAAAAAAAAAAGAAAGAAAGCAAGAACCACAAGAAGAACTAGAAAGTGCTGAACAAGAAGAAGAAAGTGACAATGAAAAAAAAACAATTGACTGATGAAGAAAAAGAAGTTGATGAAGAAGAAGAAGAAGAAGAAGAAGAAGAAGCTGATGAACAACAAGACAATGATAAAGAAGAAGAACAAGAAGAAGAAGGTGATCAACAAGAAGACACTGATGAAGAAGAAGGCCAACAACAAGAACAAGAAGAACAACAAACAAACCAACAACAAAAAGTCAATGAACAAGAACTGACAGACCAACAACAATAACATGGAAAAAAAAAAAAAGAACAAGCAAAACAACAAGAAGAACAAAGGACAGAACAACACGAAGAACTCCAAGAGAAATCTGACATATTTCATGCACAAGGTAAACTCTTGTCTAATACTGAAACAAACCGCAAAATTTAATTAAACTAACCAAAACACAATCCAACATTTTTATAGGTCATGACCAAGCACAAACATCAACCAAAGAGGATGACAAGGACAAGCTCATATTAGCCATGAGAGCACAAATGCAAGAAATGGAATGAAAATTCATGGCTAAATTGCGTAGAAAAGAAGATCAATTGAAGGAAATGTCTACCAAAAAAACTGGCAGTCCCCAACAAAGATCAATGGTCAAGAGAATCAAAGAAAAGTCAAGAAAACAAGCACATGACCCAGATTTTGAATACCAACCAATGACAAAAGCCAAAAAAGATACAAGGAATAAGACAGAAACTGTTGCTAATGTACCCAAACCAACACAGGGTACCAATGAAGAAAAAGAGAAGAAGAATGAAAAGAAAAAATAAGAAATCGAAACAGAGAGAGAACCTACTACTGAACCCGAGAAAAAAGAGCGTGCTCATGAAGCAAAACAACAGTAGAAAGAAAAGATGCAAGAAGATATTGGCCAAGAAAAAGAAGATGCTGTTGAAACCAACCCAAAAGAGGATGCTAATCAAGAGAAGACACAAGTTCAAGTATTGGAAAGTGATGATAATTTCAAGGAAGAATCAATCGAAAACAAGCCGCTCGCTATTTCATGCTGCCAAACAAACAAGGTTTAGCATACCCTATCCAAAAAAGACCAAGACCAAATTCAACTCATCAATAACACACAATCAAGTGCTTGTGTCTGGTTTGGCAGCGAAGATGAAAATTGCATATACTTTTCAGATATATGCAGATTGACCAACAGGGAAGCCTTATATGCGAACGTAGGTCTCCAACTACATAGTTTTACAGTTTCTGTTCATATTCAATAACTTATTTCACAAACCTAACACATTCTCATATATGACATGTTTCAGGTCATTGATGCCTTCTCAGAAATGAAATTGGCACTCCAACCATCCATTAAATAATTTGAGAAATATGATCTAGCCTTTGCAAGAAATCTATACGTGGGAAGATCTTACGTTTTCTCAACACTCATCAATGTAAGCAAAACTTAACATACCTTTCAATATTATTTAAACTGCAAAATTTTCTACTATCTTAACATATCTTACTACATAGTTTTATAACATATGTCAAACATATATATAAATTACAGACTCCACTATTAAACCAAGATCAAGCACTGAGAGAAAAAATGATGGATAGCCATTTCCCAGAAGCAATGAAAAATAGATATATCCATTTCCCAATCAACCACGACAACCATTGGACAATTGTGGTCTTTGACAATGTTGATGGGATATGGAGGCACTATGACTCTTTGAGGCCAGCAAAAGATTGCCACAGTAAACACTTTGAACTTGCAAAGGAAATTGTAAGTTAAATAAAATTTCCTACTTAGTTTCATTCCTTTCAAAACATCTCAACACATCACTATAACTAACAAAAACACCTACTAACTATTTTGTAGCAACAACATCAACTGAGATGGAATAAAGCATTATTCAGCAATCAAGGAAACATTTTATCATCTCAAGAGTGCGAGACAGTAATTGCATCAATTGAGGAATGCCTACAACAAACCCCACACTTATAAGATACAAAATTAATAAACTAATGTTCCAATATGCTAAATTTTGCAGTTTTACCTAACTAATTAACTTCATCTAAAACTTTGCAAGAATGATTGTGCAATCACTGTCTACAATGTTATCAACCAATATATCAACTAGCAACCTATGCAGAAATCACTTTGACCAGCTAAGTGGGTCAAATTTCGAGCATAAATCATCAGTCAATTCCTCAATGATGAGAACCGATCTTCGAAACTCGAGCACTACCAAATGTTGACAAAACATACCAAACCATAGAAACAATGAAGAAACTTCTTGACAATACAAATATTCAAGTGAACATATTTTTGTACTTTTTTTTTTTTTTTAACATGTGAGAAGTATTTTATATGCTTTTGGGAATTGATCTTCTTCTGATTATTATGGTGAAAATGATTGTTGTCATTGATGTTGTTGCTCTTCTTCTTGTTATTATTATTGTTGTTGTTCTTCTTGTGCTTATTATACTTGTTTGTGTTCTTCTGCTTATTATTGTCGTCACATTTGTGGTTGCATATATTTTCATCTAGTAAAGGTTGTTTCTAATAATTCTTCAAACTACAAAATATATGCAGTTTCATCAGGTTGTTACTAATAATTCTTAAAACTGCAAAATTATGCAGTTTCAGCAGATTGTTTTTCATAATTCTTAAAACTGCAAAATTATATAGTTTCATTACTCAAACAAAAATTATGCTGCACAATTATGCATCCCATTTCATGACTCAACAAATAGATGAACTGCATTTCAAAATTAAAAATAAAACTGCAAAATTGTACAGTTTTGTCCCTACGAAATATGAAATAAACATATCATGTAGTAAAACTAAATTTCAATATTATACGGTTTCAATAAGAAATTTTCAACAACCTTCTCAGCATTCCATAAAAATAAAACCAACCAAATCCAGACAAAAAAAAAAAAAAAACAAAAACAAAACAATGTTAGGGAAAATCGATGAATCCCCACAAGTAAATCAATCAATGGGAATAAAAACTAATGCGGAAAAATTAAATCAAAGGCAACACAAGAATTTTTACGTGGTTCCCTCAATGTGAGGTACGTCCACGGGATCGAAATCCGATTCCACTATCAACCAAATAGGTTCCAAACGATTACAAACGAGACACTAATGGTCTCACAAAACCACCCTTAGGTGAATTCCAAATAATCACAAATAAACAAGAGGAAAGACCTCATCAAATAGATGAACCAAAATCTTCAGAACCAAAGTTGAAGAAGACCCAAAATAACGAACCAGACACCAACCGAAGATGCCCAAAGAACCAAGCTTCAAAAAACCAAATTGAAGCAATATCTACAACTTCGGCACTGTTACCGAAGTATGGAGCAGCCGCCGTTCACCTTGCTATCTTCTTTGTGTGTATTGAACATAAATAAACATAATGCCTCCAATAAACAAAAATATAATATAATGTAATGAATCTAGGGTTTTGTAATCAAACCCTAATTGTATCCAAATTGGATTGGGCCTCCACAAATATAATATATAAAAATATATTATACTAAACCAAGCCCAATTAAAACTCTTTTTCCAAAACCAATTGGGTCCCACACTCCAATAAGGAGGTATACCCAACAATTCTCCCCCTACCGACTTAGGTGGAGACATCAACCATACCCGCCAAAGTTCGACACTTTAAATGTTTGTCCCTCGACAAAGTCTTTGTCAACATATCCGAGATATTATCATCAGTGTGAACCTTTTCGAGTTGCAACAATTTCGAATCTAACACATCACGAATCCAATGGTATCTCACATCAATGTGTTTCGATCTCGAATGAAAAGTAGAATTTTTACTCAAGTGAATAGCACTTTGACTATCACAATAAAGCACATACTTTTCTTGCTTCAAACCCAACTCTTGCAAAAATTTCTTCAACCATAACTCTTCTTTGCAAGCTTCTGTAATGGCAATAAATTCAGCTTCGGTAGTTGAGAGAGCAACACATTTTTGTAATTTAGATTGCCATGCCACAGCTCCCCCTGCAAAAGTCATCAAATACCCCGAAGTAGATTTCCTAGAATCAACATCACCAGCCATGTCAGAATCTGTGAATCCATCAAGCATCGGCTTACCATCCCCAAAACACAAACACACCTTCGAAGTCCCTCGAAGATATCTTAGAATCCATTTTACCACTGCCCAATGTTCTTTACCCGGATTAGAGAGAAAACGACTCACCACACCAACGGCGTGAGCAATATCCGGCCTTGTACAAACCATGGCGTACATCAAAGAACCAACTGCTGAAGCATAAGGAACTTTCAACATCTCTTCTTTGTCTTTCTCACTTGTAGGACATTGATTCGAACTAAGTTTGAAGTGTCCTGCAAGTGGACAACCAACCGGCTTTGCTTTATCCATGTTGAATCTCTCAAGAACTTTCTCAATGTAGCTCTCTTGAGACAACCAAATCAGTCCCTCTTTGCGATCACGAACAATTTTCATACCAAGTATTTGCTTTGCCGGTCCCAAATCTTTCATAGCAAAAGATTTACTCAACTCTACCTTCAACTTGTTAATCATGGTAGAATCTTGACCCACAATTAACATGTCATCAACATAAAGCAAAAGAATAATAAATTTGCCATCCGGGAAATTTTTCACAAACACACAATGGTCCGAAGTGGTTTTAGAAAAACCATTATTCATCATGAAAGAGTCAAATTTTTTGTACCATTGCCGCGGAGCTTGCTTGAGACCATACAAACTTTTCTTCAATTTGCAAACAAATTTCTCTTTCCCTTTCTCCACAAAACCTTCTGGTTGCTCCATGTAAATTTCTTCTTCAAGATCACCGTGAAGAAATGCGGTCTTCACATCAAGTTGTTCAACTTCAAGGTTCATACTTGCAGCCATGCCAAGTACAACCCGAATAGAAGACATCTTCACAACCGGCGAGAAAATCTCGTCAAAGTCAATACCTTTCTTTTGCCCAAAGCCTTTCACAACAAGACGTGCCTTGTACCTTAGATTCTTGCCATCATTCTTCAATTTGAAAACCCACTTATTTTTCAGAATTTTCCTTCCCTTAGGCAACTTCACTAAATCATAAGTCTGGTTTTCAAGCAAGGAATTCATCTCCTCTTCCATAGCCTTTTTCCAATCACCTTTCTTCGCATGCTCAATTGCTTCTTGGTAGCTCTCCGGCTCCCCTTGATCAGAAATCAACACAAATTCATTGGGAGGATACTTTCTTGAAGGTTGTCGGTCCCTTGTAGATTTCCTCAACTCAAGCTGTGGTGGCGGTTCTTGAGTTGGATGCTCTTCCTCAATTTCTGGCTCAACTTCATTAGGATTAGCATCATCATCCACATCTTCAATATGTGGCTGCACATCTCTCCCATTTTCATCATCAACTGAAGATGAAGGAGATGGATCCATATCAATGAGATCACTAGTTTTTGGCTCTGGTTGATCACCTTTACCAAAGTCTTCAATTGTTTGGTCTTCAAGAAACACAACATCACGGCTTCGAATAACTTTCTTGTCGACCGGATCCATACACATCTTTACCACTACTACGCAAAGCATGCACAACATGACAACAAGGAAAACCATTCAATTGCCATTCATTGCAAGAACAAGTTTGTCTACCAATATCAACATAAAAAGAAATAAAAGAATGAACCTCAAGCACAGTATCACTAGCAACAATCACATCCCAAGACCTAGCTAGCTTCAAAGAGTCCACCAACTTCTTTTCCATAACTGGACACAATTTTGTAGTCCATCTTTTAGAGTCAGCTCTTCTATTAGACAATTGAGTTATGATTTGAATCCTAATCATATCAACCATACAAGTAATAGGCAACTCACGGGCCCCACCAATCCAATTATTGTAAGACTTGGCAGCATTAGATGACATCTCACCATATCGTTTCCCTCTAAAAAATGCATTGGCCCACTTATCATTTTGTAAACAATCCAATATACTATCAACTCTACAATTCCCAGCAATACGCCTCAATTTCTCCATATAATGTTAGAAAGAAGCAACAGTTGGTGCATAAGTACATTTAACTAATATTTTCATCAAAGTCAGCTTATAGTTAGTACGAAGTCCCACCAATTTGTCAATCAAATTTCTCTTAAAATGATTCAAGCAATATGCATGATGTGCATTGGGAAAAACCACTGAAAGAGCATCTAGCAATCCATGTTGATGGTCAGACACAAAGGTCAATCTCCAACCTGAACCAACAGCCTTTAACAACTGACTTAAGAACCACATCCAATTATCTTGATTTTCAGCGTCAACAATCGCAAAAGCCAAAAGAAACAGGCCTGCAAACAAAATAACATGAAATTGCAAAAATTAGCAGACTCACAACACAATAACACACTGACAAACCAGAACTATACTAACTACAAATAAATACATACCTTGATTACCATCCTTTGATGTTGCTTTAAGCAAATTCCCCTTGTAACGCCCCTTCAAGAATGTACCATCAACAAACAACAACGGACGACAAAATTGAAAGCCATACAAACATCCATGAAATGCCACAAACAACCTCTGAAAACACCCACTACTTTCATCTACATCTAATTCAAACACATTTCTCGGATTCGTTCTCATACCCGTCTCAAGGACCATCGAAGTTGGTCAAAAGAACTTGCAAAATCACTAAACAACCCACCTCTTGCCTTATCAACTCCTAACCATGCAACCCGATAAGAAACATCTATATCATATTGCTTTTTCAACTTTTTTTTAACTTCAATAGGACGAGTCAACGGATTATCATTAATATCCTTATGCACAATATCAGACACAAGTCTATAACCAACCATTTTGCTACAAGATCTACGAGCAACAACCCCACGAGAATGCACATTATCCAACTTCATAATAAAAAAAATACCAGAATTCATCAACATCCTTCCATGCACAAACCATTTACAACCCATAGACGACTTCATCATACATTCAGCAGCTACTCTTGTTGCATCATTCTTCAAATAATTCACTGCAAAACCACATTCAACTGCATACTTAGCCAACGCAATGCGGAACACCAGCACTCCATTTTCAAATTCTTGACCAACACTATGTATAATCCCCTTCCAACTAACAGACAACAAAACTCTCTCTGATTCTGGATAAAAACTAGGTAACAAACCACCAAAATCATCACAATCGTTAACCAAAGAACTCTCACAAATTACAGAATCAATCCTAGAAGAATTATCATCAACCTCCACAATTCTCTTATCACCCACAACAACATCAATAACATCAGAACCACTACAACCTACCATTGACAGCATATTCCCCAAATCATCATCACATTCAACAATACAATTAGAATATCTAGGAATAGAAAAAAACAAACAAAAGTTACCAACACTCAACTCCTTGAACTTCGCAGATATTTTTTCAACAACTTCATAATAACTACATCCCTTCCTAATCTTAATAGCAGCACAAGAATTACTGTATTTACACATTAACATGAAACACCCCTCCATACTACAAAATAACAAACCAGCAAACAATTGTTCACAGATTCCAAACTGCAAAATTATACAGTTACAACATATCAGTACCAACACTGCACAATTCACAATTCCAAACTGCAAAATTATACAGTTACAACATATCAATATCAAAGCATCAGAATTCACAATTCCAAACTACAATTTCGAAACACATTACACTATACAACAAACAAAATAAAAAAATCAAAACCATTACAGTATATCACATATAAAAATCACAAAATAAGTATCAAACAAACAAAATTTATCACAAAACAAAGAACTATAACAACATTGCCGAACACAAACTAGATATCACGCAAATTTGCTTATCTATATAAACATACATATATGTATCCACAGATACAGACAGAGTGAGACATAGACACACACACACACACATAGAGAGAGAGAGAGAGAGAGCGTATGCAGAGATCGCCTATACACACAGATTCAGATCGCACAACTAGATCTACCTCACAGCACAATGAAATCGACCACACAGCACAAAGAAATCGCCATAACAAAGAGAAATCGAGATCGCAGAGAGAGAGAGAGAGAGAGAGAGCGTACGCAGAGATCGCCTATACACACAAATTCAGATCGCACAACCAGATCCACCTCACACCACAATGAGATCGATCACAGAGCACAAAGAAATCGCCATAACGAAGAGAAATCAAGATCGCAGAGGCAAATATTTGATTTTTCACATATATATAGATCTCAAAATAAAGGGTAATACAGTCATTTAAAAAATAAGAAAATAAAAAACAGGGCCTCCGGGTACAAAACTTAAAAAACTGTGCACCTATTAGGCTATTAAAAATATATTAGGATTACAAGGGAAATAGATTCCCTACATAGGACTACATAGTAATTTTCCCAATAAATATGGAGTCTATAGGTTGGCCTGTTAACTACATGGCCTTATCTGTTTCGGGTCCAAAAGTTATCAGGCCCATTGGGCTAGAAAAGTTGGAGTAAGTGCCTTCAAAAATTTTAAAAGAAAAAACAATGTAAAAAATGTAGAGCTAGCTGCAATTTTTTCAAATCTTAAAGATGGTTAGTGCGATTTATCTGAAGGGAAAAGTTGTCAATTGATTAAATACTTTTAATGGCATCAGAAAATACTGTACTTTTATTAATACATCTCTATCGTATGGACCAATTTATTAAGTGCATTTAAAATTTAAGAGAAGTCGCTATAATAATTTTAAAATTATGGGTATACTCATAATTTTTTCAAATTTAAGGGAGGCCAATGTGATTTATCAAAAATTAAAATAAAAAAAAAAAACAGTTAAGTTTTCCAAATTTATTTCTAAAATTTAACAAAATAAATTACAAATTAATTTAACAAAAATTTAAAAAAATATTTTTGTCACAAACAAAGATAAAATCGTGTGAAAATAATAAATTTTTAATTTTATTTTAGTTTTTTTCCCTACTAAACTAGTTTTTGAAAAAAAATTGAAATTAGAGCATTCAACCAACAAGCCATGTGGGTTTAAAAAAACAAATACACCCAGGGCTGGCCCTGACTTATTAGGTGCCTAAGGCGAATTTTTTAAATTGGCCCCCTGACTTATTAGGTGCCTAAGGCGAATTTTTTAAATTGGCCCTTCATATATCATTATCCAAAAAAAAAAAAAAAATTATTTGGATAAAACAAAAAAGATAAAAATTTATTTCTATTGCATTACAATTTAACAAAATTTAGATAACAAATATATATATATATATATGATAGTTGAACTTCAATCAGTTAAATCGAATCTCTGTTTTTTAGCTTACCAATGCTATAAGAATAAAAATTAATTAGGGGTAAGGACGAGAATTTTCGACACAACTCAAGCAATATATAAAATTAGCAAGTTAAGGTTGACTATTTTCAACATGAATCCAAGTATAACACAACTCAATAACATGAATTATTAGTTATATATTTGAATGTTCACTAAGGGATGCCATAACATTTTTTTAATCTTTTATTTGACTCTATCTAACTGAATAAAAAAGTATGTAAAATAATAATTAAGGCTAATATCTTTTTTTCATTTAAGATATATATTTTTTTGTTACCTATTTTAGAGTCAATCTAATAAAAAATATATAGTAATAAGGTACAATTTTTTTAATTAGAAAAATGCAATTGAATTAAAATCAAACATTCTATGAATAATTTCATTTAGTTGAAATAAATTTTATAAAATTCAACTTATGAGAAAAATTTTAATCTCTCAATACACTTGCTAAGTTATTTTTAACTAAAAGTGAAAGTTTTCACATTAAACATCAATCGAACACGAATCAAAATAACACCACACGACAACATAAAAATAAATAAATTGAGCTAATAGTAAAATAATTATGAAATAGCATGACATGATACACTCCCCTAATTGGGAGCCCTAAATTTTGTTCAAAATTGGGGGCCCGAGGCGACCGCCTCAGTCGTCTCACCCCAGGGCCGGCCCTGAATACACCCAACAAGCCATGTCAACTCGTGAAGGAGAACTGAATGGTTGAGAATTGAAATTCGTGATCTAACTTTTAATTTTAGTTTTAGTTTTTTCCTACTAAGCTAGTTTAATTTTGAAAAAATTTAAAGTAAGAGCATTTAACCAAACAAGCCATGTCGACTCATGTTAATTAAGAGAAGAAGAACTGAATGGTTGAGATTTGATATTCGTAGTCTAACTTTTAATTTTAATTTTAGTTTTTTTTCCACCAACCTAGTTTAATTTTGAAAAAAAATTAAAACAAGAACATTCAACCAAGCAAGCCATGTCGACTCATGTGGATTAGGGAAAGAAGAACTGAATGGTTGAGATTTGAAGTTGGTGATCTATCCAATTGAAATAGACAACATAGATACGCATTGATGTTAAGTCAAAATTGACTCCTAATACAATTTGATTGGCGACCCATGTCTCCAAAAGGAAAAATTCTACCATACATGAAAATCACTTTCATATATGGTAGAATTTTGACTTACCATATATGAAAGTGATTTTTATGCATGATACATAAAAAAATATAGATCATTAGTTTTAGATAGGATGAGTAATAGCCATTGAATGAGTAGATAGTAAAACTATGTAGAAAAAGTAAGGTGATTTTCTAAAAAATAGAGTAGTTTTGTTAATTTTGAAATAAAAAAATGATGCTAAATTACTATTTGCTACAAGCATACTTGCTATTTGTTATTCACTTATATACTATGTGTTATGAATAAGCTTACTATTTAAAATATTACCTACTAAACAAGTCATCTTCATTTATTGAAAATTGTGCCCTCTTTTGCATTTTAAATTAATTTTAAATATATAAAACTAATGACATACCATATTTAACTATTTTTTCTCCATATTTTGTCTTGTTACGATTTGTAAAAAGTAAAATATGATATTTAAATATTAATTTATCAAAATTTGTTAAAATTTACTAATTTTTTTTAAATAGTCATTATAGTGAAAAATTAATTTTTGATATAATATTAAAAATGAATAAAAAAAGGAAAACAAAATTATAAACAAAATGTTTTTAAATGGTAAGTTATTATTTATAAATTCTATATATATTTTTTTATTTTTTTAAAATAAATTTTAAATCCATATTTTTTTTAATTATTTTATAAATTTCACAATTGTGAGTTAAATCTAATAGAATAGTAAGTGGAGTATCATTGAGTAGTAAGTTATGTTTGATTAAATAGTGAGTTAAATTTGAGGGAGTAGTAAGCGGATATTTTAATTTACTTATAATAAATAAATTGTGACAATAATTACCAATTGTTATGACAATACTTATGACACATTAAGATAATTCTTACCATTCATAAACACAATATTTACCAGTCATTGGAATCTACTTATGACTCAATAGTAAGTGGGGTTTCATTGACTAAGGAAGATTTAATTGAGTAGTAAGTTAAGTTTGATACAATAGTAAGTTGAGTCAAATTGAATTGTAAGTAGAGTAGTACAAAGTAGTTAGTGAAATTTCATTGATTAATAAGTCATATTTGATTGAATAGTAAGTCAAATCAAATCAAACAATAAGTAAACATTTTAATTTATTTACAATTAATTGTGATAGTACTTATCAATTATTATGACAATACTTATCACTATTAAATATAATACTTATTATTTGTTCTAATTCTAATTATCAATCAATGCTTGTCAATAGTAAGATATTTGATTAAGTTGTTAGTTGTATATATCTACATTGCCATATTGTGCATTACCATATTAGCTTTTCATTCTGTTATATAAAGGAGTCTTGTATTACAGCGATCCCGGGTTTTACCCCTTTATGTACAGTGTTCCGGACTTATGTTTCGTAGTATTGGCTGTTGTTATATCTTATTTCCTTCCTTCAATGCTTTGCCTTTGAGTTATAGGATGTGTTGGGCAGGTTTGTAACAGGTTTGGTGAGTTTTGAACCAAATGGTTGCTGCCCAGATTTTGGTGTCTTCGCTCGAGCGAGAACTTTGTCGCTCGAGCGAGCTCTTTGTTTTAGATCCTTCGCTCAAGCCAAGGTTCCTTCGCTCGAGCGAGAGTTGAGTTTTGTATCTGGTGGCTCGAGCTAGAATTCCTTCGCTCGAGCTTGCGTCTGCGTCCAATACTGGACCTGAGAGTTGCAATTCTTGGCTCGAGCGAGCGAGGTGTATGTTTTGGGTTTCTTCGCTCGAGCGAGCATTCTGTCACTCGAGCATGCTTCTGGGTTGCAGACCTGAAGCTTCGAATTATTGGCTCGAGCGAGACTTTCTACGCTCGAGCGAGGGTTCTTTGTGTCTGGTCGCTCGAGTGACAAATCCTTCGCTCAAGCCAGCCTATGTTATATCAGTAGGCAGCAGCGGGTAAACACTTCACTTTTTCATCTCTTTTGTTTTCAAACCCTAGAATCCGAGCTCTCTCTCTCTCTCTCTCTACACATCTTCTCTCTAGGGTTTCATCTCCCTTTAGGTGTTTCTACCCTAAGTTCTTTGTAAAAAAGATAGAGGGTGGCTTGGGCTTCCTTTTAATCTAAAAGTTTGTGGATTTGGAGCACTTTGAGTTTTCACCATCTTCTCCTTTGGGCTTCTAATTTCGAGGTAGGGATACCCTACTCCATCTTATGAGTTTTGTCATAAATTTTGGGCATTTTGATATGTTGGGGTTGTTGGGTAATTTTTTGGAAAAGTTAGGGTTTGATTTGTAATTTATAGAAAAGGGGGTTTTTCATATATTAAACTCCATGTGTATGTAAGACTTGAAAAATGGCATTATTAGTGTCAAATTGAGGAAATTGGACCTTAGGGTTGATTTTTGTTAAAAGGGGAAAATGCCCTAATTGTTGTGACAAATTAATTGATATAATTAATTTGGAAAAAATATAAAATTGAGTTGACATCCGTGAAATTGGGAAATTATGGGATTGAATGGTGTAGTTGGATTAATTTATCACTTACCGATGAAATTGTTGATATTATATTTGTTTAATGCATTTACTTTCTGTTTAGAAATAACTGCTTTAGGCTATCGGTGGAGGATAGTCTTGATTGTTGTAGACACTGTATGTTGATTAGGGAAAACTGAAACTAATCACATTGAATATGTCATTGAATATGACGGTTGAATTAATACAGCAAATACGTGTATTGATTGATTATTGTGTATAACAAGTGTTAAATACATTGTATATGCATATGGTTTAGGAGGAGATAGGGGATGTACTCCATGGTTTGAGGGAAGATAGGGGATGGACTCCCAAACCTGTTTGGGAGGAGATAGGGGATGGACTCCATAGATACAGCAAATATGTGCATCACTTGAAATGTTAATACAGCAAATGTGTGTATTAAATTGCAATATTGGAAGTGGTTTTAATGTGAGTTGTGGACTCACTTGAATTGAGGATAAAGGAAATATTTAATATGGAATATATTCCCATTAATTGTTTGGCCAGGTTCTGAGCTATGATTATGAAATGATTTGGATAAGTAACGGAAAGTGGAACGTAATATGAACATAATTGTCATGTAATTGTATTGTGATATAACTGGTTTATGACTGGTAACCATCTATCAAATGCTATTGTTTTAGTCATTGCTTATATTTGGTTTAGTATATCTCTACTGGGCGTTGGCTCACCCTATATGGGACATCATTTTCAGGTCCAGGTGATATGCCACCTCCAAGGACTTAGCTTGGGAGTTTCAGAGAGTTGAAGACTCCGTTTGTTGTTTTGATATTTTGATATTACATGTAAATTCAAGCCAAGGACTTAATATGTATTTGAGTTAGTACTCACCTTTTGTATCCAAGTGTTGGCTTGGAAAGTTGTAAGCCCGCAGGGCATTTACTTTGTTGTCAACATGTAATATATTTTGTAAGAATACTCTGATGAATGGAAGAATGTTTTATTCTCTTATAATCAATGCATGTTGAAATTGTTGGGTTTTATGTATTATTTTGAGGGGCGTTACAACTTGGTATCAGAGCGTACCGGGTTTGAATACTTTGGGTACGTGGGAAGTGATTAGTATCACAATGGGTTTGTCTCGCTTGTTAGAGACTTAGATGTAATGTTATGTGCTTATGTGATAACATGTTTACGTGACTATTTGGGTATGTGATTTAGTTTCTAGGATGTTGATTGGATCCTTGGGTTTCTATGAGTCTTGTTGGAAAAGCACTTGATCAATGTTGTTTCTAATCGAAACTCTAGTAACGCCTCGGGACTATTATTGTCCAGAAATGAAATTCGTAAGTGCTGATGTGATTATGTGCTTACGTGGAGTGAATTACTGTTGTCCAATGCATTAGGACGCGAGTGTTATAGCCTCGGCACATTTGTGAATGTGCTAATGTTCTTCGTTACCTTTATTAGGATGTCAGGACGAGGACTTGGACATGGTAGGCGTGGTGGGCAGGAGATGCCTATAACGGATGATATTCCGGAGTAGCAGGAGGGTGTTGGTCAGGCCAATGTGACCGAGCCAGTGGGTCAGCAGGCCATGGGTGCCTTGGCCCGCGAGATAGCAGGAGCATTGAGGGAGTCCATGGGCATTCTCAGAGCTGAGAATCAAGCCCAGGCCCAGATTGTTGATGCAGGGCCTTCTTTTCTGAAGAGGGAGTTTTTCCCGTCAAATCCAGACGAGTTTGTGGGTGATCCGAAAGAGCCACTGAAAGCTGATGAATGGCTCGAATAGATGACGAAGACGTTTGAGATGCTTGGCATCGAAGACGGGGCTTTGAAGGTGACCTTGGCATCTTTCCAGCTTAAGGGGGATGCGGGTCAGTGGTGGAAATTCATGAGGGGTCGTGTTGGTGGTACTTGGGAGGCTTTTGTTGCTACCTTCCAGGAGAAGTTTCTGTCTCCTGCTGTCAGGGAGAAGTTGAGGGATCAGTTTTGTCAGCTCAAGTAGCTGAGTATGCCTGTGGCCGAGTTTGAGGCCGCATTTACCAGTCTATCCAGGTTTGCACCTGAGCTTGTGACGTCTGAGGAACGCCGTTGTCTAGAATTTGAGAAGAAGTTGAGGCACGGGCTCAAGACTAGAGTTGGAGAGTCCATGACCCGGGATTATGGGCGTCTTGGGGATGCCGCGACCCATATGGAGACTATGATGCATGAGGAGGAGGAGAGGACGAGGGGCTCCAAGAGGAGTCAGGATGGCCAGGGTGATGGCATGAGGCAAAGGGGTTCTAACCCTCAGCAGTCCCAGGGTGCTTTAGCAAGGTCTACCTTTCTAGTGCTGAGTGCAGGTTTTGGGAGAGGCAGTCAGGGAGACATTACCTGTTTCAAATGTGGTCAGCTGGGCCACAAGTCTCCAGCTTGCCCGCAGAAGGGAGGAGGGTAGAGAGCAGCTTCATCTTCGGCTCGACCTCAGAGCCAGAGTTAGGGTAGAGGCCAGCCGCTTTCTTGTTACCAGTGTGGTCAGGCGGGGCACCTGAAGAGGTTTTGCTCGCAGTTGAGTGGCACATCTGGTTTAAGGCAGACTGAGAGCCATCAGCCAGCTCAGTCAGTTCAGGCCTCGAGGGCCAATCAGAGGGCTTCATCGTCCCAGTCTGTGCAACAGTCTTATGCTCCTAGGGGTGAGCAGGTAGACCAGAGACCTTCTGGGCGCGTATATGCTGTTACCGTGCAGGATCTTGTACCGGCTCCATCAATTGTGAGAGGTACCTTTTTGTTTTGCAACTCGGTTACCAATGTGTTGATTGATACAGGTGCATCCCATTCCTTTTTATCTGCTGCATTTGCATTTGTTTTGGGGTTGGAGTTGGCACAGTTAGCATCTCTTATATGTGTTGTATCACCTGTTGGGGGTGAATTGATTTTGAAACAGGGGTGTCGAGGCTGTGATATAGAGGTCGCCGACCGCCGACTTCCATTTTCTTTTTTAGTTATGGCTATGTCGGGTTTTGATGTTATTTTGGGTATGGACTGGCTAGGGCTGTTATCGATTACTACCACCAGAGGGTCACAGTTTGTATCTTGAGCGGGGATTGCTTCCATTTCTTGGGGGATCGGGTTGGTAGTGTCTTGCCACCAGTGTATGATCCGCGAGGGCGGAGTGAGCTTAGTGGTCTACTCGCTAGCTTTATGAGTAGTGAGTGTGATGAGACCCAGACTGTATTGCCAAGAGTGGTTTGTGAGTACTCGGACGTCTTTCCCGAGGATCTTGTCAATTTGCCACCCCATCGAGAGATCAAGTTCTTTATTGACCTAGTGCCTGGCACAACACCGATTTCTATGGCACCCTACCGTTTTGCCCCAGCCGAGTTGAGTGAGTTGAAGATTCAGCTCCAAGAGTTGTTAGATAAGGGCTTTATTCGCCCTAGTTTTTCACCGTGGGGAGCACCGGCCCTCTTTGCTAAAAAGAAAGATGTTGCCTTGAGACTTTGTATCGATTACCGGAAATTGAATCGGGCTACAAGTTTGGGAAATGTGAGTTCTGGCTAGGAGAAGTCAAGTTCTTAGGCCATGTAGTCTCCAGAGAAGGTGTGTCTGTTGATACATCCAAGATTGAGGCAGTGCAAGATTGGGCACAGCCTAAGAGTGCTTTTGAGATCCGCAGTTTTCTGGGATTAGCTGGGTATTACCGCCGGTTTGTGAAGGATTTCTCCAGGCTAGCTTCACCATTGACTAAATTAACACGGAAAGGGATCAAGTTTGTATGGAGTAAGACTTGTGAAAAGTCGTTCCAAGAATTGAAAGTTAGACTTACCACCGCTCCTGTGTTGATTATTCCGGAGAGAGGTTTGGGTTATGCTGTTTATTGTGATGCTTCACGAGAGGGTTTGGATTGTGTGTTGATGCAAGAGGGGAAAGTGGTTGCCTATGGCTCATGTATATTGAAAATACACGAAAAGAATTACCCTACACATGACCTAGAGTTAGCAGCTGTGATTTTTGCCTTGAAGATTTTGGGGCATTATCTGTATGGTGAGAAATTCGAGGTGTTCTCAGATCATAAGAGTCTGAAATATCTGTTTACAAAGAAAGACTTGAACTTGAGGCAGAGAAGGTGGATGGAGTTTATTGAGGATTACGACTTCGAGTTGCATTATCATCCGGGGAAGGCTAATGTTGTGGCCGATGCCCTTAGCAGGAAATCCATTAGTGATGTAGCTTGTATAGCCATCCGGGAGTGGGAGATGTTGGGTGAACTTGCCGAGTTTCATTTGCTTCTAGGCGAATCCGTTGAGGCTGCGGCCTTGTTTTCTATGGTTGCGCAGCCTACACTTGTGACTCGAGTGTTAGAGGCACAGAAAGGTGACCTTGAGGTAGAATCTCTTCGAGAGAAGATCTCTAGTGGGAAGGCTGAAAAGGGTTTGACTGTGTATCCCGACCTGAGTGTGAGATACTGAGACCGTCTGTTTGTGCCGGAGTCTTGCCGAAAGGAAGTACTCCAAGAGTTTCACCATTCACGCCTTGCGGTGCATTCGGGAGGCACTAAGATGTATCGTGATTTGGGGCGCCAGTTTTGGTGGAGGGGTATGAAGAGAGATGTGGCAGTTTTTGTGTCTAAGTGCCTTACTTGTCAACAAGTGAAGGCCGAACATCAGAGGCCAGCGGGTTTGTTACAACCCTTGCCTATTGCCGAGTGGAAGTGGGAGCATGTCACTATGGATTTCGTTGTGGGTCTTTCGAGGACTCAGCGGGGTAGTGATGCTATTTGGGTGGTTGTAGACCGGTTGACTAAGTCAGCGCACTTTATCTCTATGCGCGTGAGAGATTCGGTAGATCATCTTGCCGACTTGTATATTCGGGACATAGTGAGGTTGCACGGGGTCCCAGTGTCGATCGTCTCAGATAAAGATCCACGTTTTACTGCTAGGTTGTGGCAGAGTTTGCAGAGTGCTTTGGGCACTAGGTTGACCTTTAGCACGGCTTATCATCCTCAGACTAACAGGCAGTCCAAGCGTACTATCCAGATCCTTGAGGATATGCTTCGAGGTTGTGTTCTTGACATTAGTGGGTCGTGGGAGAGACACTTGCCCTTAGTGGAGTTTGCCTACAACAACAGTTTCCAGTCGAGTATTGGTATGGCACCATTTGAGGCCTTGTATGGCCGACCGTGTAGGTCTCCAGTTTGTTGGGCCGAGGTGGGCGATGCACCTTTGTTGGGTCCGGAGTTGGTGAGGGAAACGACGGAGAAAGTTGAGCTTATCCGTAGGAGGCTTGTTACAGCCCAGAGTCGTCAAAAGAGTTATGCCGACCGTAGAAGGAGACCGTTGATATTTGTGGTGGGTGATCATGTCTTCTTGAAAATATCACCTAGGCGGGGATTGATGAGGTTTGGTAAGAGTGGGAAGTTGTCCCCTCGGTTTATTGGTCCTTTTGAGATCCTTGAGAGGATTGGCGAGGTTGCCTACCGTTTAGCTTTGCCGCCACAGTTGTCCGGAGTACATAATGTGTTTCATGTTAGTATGCTTCGGAAGTATGAGTCGGATCCGTCACATGTATTGGATTGGACCGACTTAGAGGTAGATGAGGATGCCTCGTATGATGAGAGACCGGTTCGGGTCTTAGATAGGGATCAAGTCTTGCAAGGCAAGACCATTCCCTTGGTAAAAGTTTTGTGGAAATATCACGGGGTGGAGGAAGCCACTTGGGAACGTGAGTTAGAGGTCCGAAAGAAATATCCGGATCTGTTTGTGGATGTTTGAACACTTGTTGCATATTTTGTTGTATTGATGAATCTTAAGAGTATTGAATATGTTTTAAGTTGTAAAACATTGTATATATTCCGGTTTATGGTCATATTGTAAAACTTGCCTTGAAATGGAAGTTTATTATAACATTGCATATGTTGAATGTGTTGTAGAAATGGAAATATATCATGAACATTGAATATGATATGGACTTGTGAATCTTGTATATTGGAAATTGTTGGAATTGAAGGAAATGCATGTTGATAATGCATGTTGTAAAATATATTGTGAAATGTCTCTTGGTGAGAGATGGAATGACCAGTAATGGGTCAAGTTATTGAATATTGAAATGTAATATTGTTGGGAATTGAGGGAAAACTTATGCCTAATTTTGGGGATGAAATTTTTTAAAAGGGGAGGTTATAGCGATCCCGGGTTTTACCCCTTTATGTACAGTGTTCCGGACTTATGTTCCGTAGTATTGGCTGTTGTTATATCTTGTTTCCATCCTTCAATGCTTTGTCTTTGAGTTATAGGATGTGTTGGGCAAGTTTGTAACAGGTTTGGTGAGTTTTGAAACAAATGGTTGCTGCCCAGATTTTGGTGTCTTCACTCGAGCGAGGACTTTGTCGCTCGAGCGAACTCTTTGTTTTAGATCCTTCGCTCGAGCTAGGGTTCCTTCGCTCGAGCGAGAGTTAAGTTTTGTATCTGGTGGCTCGAGCTAGAATTCCTTCGCTCGAGCTTGCATCCGCGTCCAATATTGGACTTGAGAGTTGCAATTCTTGGCTCGAGCGAGCTTTCATTCGCTTGAGCGAGCGAGGTGTATGTTTTGGGTTTCTTCGCTCGAGCAAGCATTCTGTCGCTCGAGCATGTTTCTGGGTTGCAGACCTGAAGCTTCGAATTGTTGGCTTGAGCGAGACTTTCTACGCTTTTGTGTCTGGTCGCTCGAGTGACAAATCCTTTACTCAAGCGAGCCTGTGTTATATCAGTAGGCAGCAGCGGGTAAACACTTCACTTTTTCATCTCTTTTGTTTTTAAACCCTAGAATCCGAGCTCTTTCTCTCTCTACACATCTTCTCTCTAGGGTTTCATCTCCTTTTAGTGTGTTTCTACCCTAAGTTCTTTGTAAAAAGGATAGAGGGTGGCTTGGGCTTCCTTTTAATCTGAAAGTTTGTGGATTTGGAGCACTTTGAGTTTTCACCATCTTCTCCTTTGGGCTTCTAATTTCGAGGTAGGGATACCGTATTCCATCTTATGAGTTTTGTCATAAATTTTGGGCATTTTGATATGTTGGGGTTGTTGGGTAATATTTTGGAAAAGTTAGGGTTTGATTTGTAATTTATAGAAATGGGGGATTTTCATATATTAAACTTTATGTGTATGTAAGACTTGAAAAATGGCATTATTAGTGTCAAATTGAGAAAATTGAACCTTAGGGTTGATTTTTGTTAAAAGGGGAAAATGCCCTAATTGTTGTGACAAATTAATTGATATAATTAATTTGGGAAAAATATGAAATTGAGTTGACATCCATGAAATTGGGAATTTATGGGATTGAATGGTGTAGTTGGACTAATTTATCACTCACCGATGAAATTGTTGATATTACATTTGTTTAATGCATTTACTTTCTGTTTAGAAATAACTGCTTTGGACTATCGGTGGAGGATAATTTTGATTGTTGTAGACAGTGTATGTTGATTAGGGAAAACTAAAACTAATCATATTGAATATGTTATTAAATATGACGGTTGAATTAATATAGCAAATACATGTATTGATTGATTATTGTGTATAACAAGTGTGAAATACATTGTATATGCATATGGTTTGGGAGGAGATAGGGGATGTACTCCATGGTTTGAGGAAAGATAGAGGATGGACTCTCAAACCTGTTTGGGAGGAGATAGAGGATGGACTCCATAGATACAGCAAATATGTATATCACTTGAAATGTTAATACAGCAAATATGTGTATTAAATTGCAATATTGGAAGTGGTTTTAATGTGAGTTGTGGACTCACTTGAATTGAGGATAAAGGAAATGTTTAATATGGAATATATTCCCATTAATTGTTTGGCCAGGTTCTGAGCCATGATTATGAAATGATTGGGATAAGTAACGGAAAGTGGAACGTAATATGAACATAATTGTCATGTAACTGTATTGTGATATAACTGGTTTATGACTGGTAACCATCTATCAAATGCTATTGTTTTAGTCATTGCTTATATTTGGTTTAGTATATCTCTACTGGGCTTTGACTCACCCTATATGGGACATCATTTTCAAGTTCAGAGAGTTGAAGACTCCATTTGTCGTTTTGATATTTTGATATTACATGTAAATTCAAGCCAAGGGCTTAATATGTATTTGAGTTAGTACTCACCTTTTGTATCCAAGTGTTGGCTTAGAAAGTTGTAAGCTCGCAGGGCATTTGTTTTTGTTGTCAACATGTAATATCTTTTGTAAGAATACTTTGATGAATGGAAGAATGTTTTATTCTCTTATAATCAATGCATGTCGAAATTGTTGGGTTTTATGTATTATTTTGAGGGCGTTACATGTATTTACTCATATTCATTTATTGAAATATACAAAGTTATATTCTCTCTCTCTCTCTCTCTCTCTCTCTCTCTCTCTCTCTCTCTCTCTCTCTCTCTCTGTTTTTCTCTATTCTCATAGTATGGTATCAGAGCCTAGGGTTTCCTCCTAACCTCCTTTTCTTCTTCACGTTGTTTTTGTCTCTCCGGTAGACTGATTCATTCTCACGTTGGTTTCTACATATCTAGGCATTCTCCGTTTCAATGATTGGACTATACTAGACTCTTCGTCTCTTTAAGACGAATCCAATGCTAGGAAAATTTTTGGTAGTGTTTGGTAGAGTTTTAGAATTATGATTTGATAATAGAGTTATATTTTGAGTTTGTGAGTTTTGAAATTATGATTTGAGTGTGAAAATTTTGTTTGATTATGAGTTTTGGAAAGAGTTTTGAGAAGAGTTTTAAATTGAGTTTGAATTGAGTGATGTGACATATGATATTTGATACAAAAACTTACGAGTAATGTTGCGCATCATAAAATAAATATCATGAAAAGTTTCATGAAACTAATCCAAGGGTGAATGCATAACATACAATAAAACACTACAAACGCTATAAACTAATCCAAGGGTGGAGAATCTTCATGAAGACTTTTCATGATACTTCTTTCATGATACCTAATATTATTGAAAACTTACAACTCATAACTAAACATACAACCCAAAATTCTATTCAAAGCTCATAAAAAAATTTTTTAAAAAAAATAATTTTTTTTTTGTAATATAAAAATAAAAGGTGCAAAAAAAAAAATAAATAAATAAATAAATAATCACACTCAAAAGTGAGTGTGGAACTATATTTTGAAAGCTTCACCAAATGAAGCGATATGGCACTATACTAATAAAGGCATTTATGAAGTCAAAAGTGGATATCAGGTGGCCAAGAAGGAGCTTCAGGCAGCAAGTACCTCATTAGCATCCTCCTCTGTCCAGCCCCCTAAAAGCTTCTGGAAGTTCATTTGGTCTTTAAAGGTCCCCCGAAAATCTAAAATTTCTGGTGGCGTGTTTGTTGTAACAGACTAGTAACAAAAGAAAATTTGTTTCGGCGGAAGTGTGCTCCCTCTCAAAGTTGTCCTTTGTGTCAAGAAAGTGCTGAGTCCATTGAGCACATTCTTTTCCTTTGCAACTGGGAGAGAGCCGTTTAGTCTAGGTGTAATTTGGGGCTTCGAATTGGGCACAAACTGATTGCTTCAGCTCTCCAGTGGACTGTGTCTTTAACGTAGACTTGCTCCAATGATCTTAACAGAAGGGAAGGGGTGAGTAGGGTGGCCACGGTTGGTTGGTGTATGACCGGGTTTTTAATCATTGTTGTGTGGATCCACATCGGATTGTTCGACAGGCCTGTGCTTATTGGTGAGAAATTGAACATGCCCAGCACCACTCAGTAACAACTTCAGAGCAAAATTCTTTACTAGGTCGCTCTCATCCCAGATGGGTCCAACCCTTCCCTGGCTCTGTGAAGATTAATTGTGATACCAGCTTCTCTACTCTTGATGGCAGAGCAGCAGTGGTTGTGATTCTGAGAGATAGCCAAGGAAAACTTGTTGATGGAGTGGCCTCCATTGTCTACTATTCTTCAGCTAAACAAGGAGAAGCACATGCTATTCGCTTGGCATGTATG
Source organism: Camellia granthamiana (assembly GCA_036172215.1). Lineage (NCBI taxonomy): Eukaryota > Viridiplantae > Streptophyta > Magnoliopsida > Ericales > Theaceae > Camellia > Camellia granthamiana. The sequence continues at coordinate 22,292,359 of CM069908.1, forward strand.
TTTCTCCGAGCTTTGGGTCTTTCGAATATTCAAGTGGAAAGTGACAACCAAGAGGTGATTGCATTGTGTGTTTCTGAGCTAGTTCCTCCATGGGACTATTCTGCAATCATGCATGATATTCAGGTTGTGACTTCTACCTTAAATGTTTCCTATGCTTGGATACCTAGGGAGGCCAATAGAGTAGCTCATTGTGTAGCAAGAGCTCATCTTCATGGTGTTCTTCCTTTTGATTGGGTTATAAATCCTCCTGTTGCACTTTCGGAGTTTCTTTTGGCTGATGCTTCTTTGTAGCCTTCAGGCATTTCTCAGATTACAAAAAATAAAAAAATAAAAAAATTATGAATTTAGAAAGGGATTTAAAAAGAAAAAGAGAAAACGTGTATAACATTTCATCTTTTTTTTTTTTCATTTTTTATCCTAAATTTATATCCAAAACAAACATTATTGATTTAAAAAATAAATAAATAAATGGTATTCATGCCCCTTTTAACTTCTAATACTTTCAAAACTTGTAGGTATGAGTGGTGCGAAGATCTTATTTGTTGGCAGGAATCCTATATGACAAACTCTTATGTTTACGTTACTTAATTCACTCACAATTGTTGAATTATAAAAAAATTTCAAAATATAAAAGTTTTAAAATATGATTAAAACAACTTTTTTAGTGAGTTAAAGTGAGGAGGATCCTCAAGTCTTATTTTTAACATTTTTTTTTTTTAAGCAAACCATAACCATAAATTGAAACAAAGTTTTCACAAACACCTCTGATCAACTTTACATTTTTTATTAAAAAAAAAAATTGACAACATATTTTATTGAAGTGTTAATGGTGGTTAAATTTTCATTGACTTGCTTGCTTTGACTAGCCTCCTTGAGTACCAAAATAAGAATTGTTCTCTATTTGAAGCCCACTACATAATTATGTTAGCCTTCATCATCCTTGTGCTCCTTTATGCCCTGGCATTAGCAACTTTGATAATAAGTTGGACTCAATATACAAGTTATTGCGCAATTTGTGGTCATATCAGTCTCTATTCAGGAGCTCACACTTAAATTTTATTTCTACTAATTCTTGTTCCGATGTTTGGATGGTCTCTTTTAATCTTATGGTGCTTTATCTTTGTAAGGTATTGCGTGACTCAATTACTGAATTGGCTTACCAAATGCTGTTGAATGTGTCACACATACTTATGGATCATAACTTGAGGGGGCAACAACAAAGGTTACCTATCTAATGATATTTGTTATGTTCCAAATTATATTAGTTATTCTTCTAATTTATATTTTGTGTCAATTTTGTTCATGTAAGTATAATTGTATCAATTGTCTATAATTTTTGGGTTAAATACACAAATAGTACGTTTTGTGTCATTTTGATTCCTGATATTTCAAATAAAAAATGTTACATATAATCTCATTTCTTAATATATTTTCTAATCCCAAGACACAAGTGGGTCTCATATGTATTTATGAATGTGAGTCCCATTATTTTGTGTCTAGGAGTAAAAAAAATTGGTAAGAAATGAGAGATATATAGCATTGTTCAACTAGTGGTGCTATACGCACTAATTGGTATGCCAATTAATGTACCAACACATGTTATAGCATTACAATTTCAAAACTATGGACCCCACCCATTATACAAATTACAAATATTTAAAACTAATAAAATTGTGCCACATCATTTATTAGTATATCAATTGATATACCAATTAATACTTATAGATTTACTCTTGTTCATTTCAAATGTGTCAATTTGATCCATAATCTATTAATTTTCATTAAAGTTGTATTTAGTTCATAAAATTAGAAAAAGATTTTTTTTTTTTTTTAAATACATGTAAAATTAAATTAAATATAAATATATTTTATTTACATTTTACCTACATTTTTCATTTCCCTTTCACTTTCTCTTTCCCTACTTCAACTTTTTATCTATAATTGATAACAAAAGTGACATTTTTGTCAATTCACCTACGATACTGAGAATTATTTAAATAAATATGAAACCAAATTAATACAATTAAAATATTAGGACTTAAAATAAAACAAAATCCATATTTTGAAGACTGACAATGAATATGACCCATCCCTAGGCCCACCAAATTTTTAAGAAAATCTCATTATTCTCATGCAATTGTAAGTAGAGTTTTTTTTTTTTTTTTTTTTTTTTTTTTTTTTTTTTTTTTTTTAAAGAAAACAATTTAGAGAATTGATCCAATTTTTAAACTATTTAAAAAATTAACTTACTTTTTGAAATCACATTTTAGAAATATAATTTTAAATTGAAAATGCAATATATTTTAGTGAAATTCATGTCATCATGAAATTGCGTTTTCAACATGTGATTTCAAGAAAAAGATTAGTTTCCTAAATAGTTTGAAAACGGAGTCAATTCACTAAATTGTTTTTTTTTTAGAATATTTAAAAAAAAACTTATATTATTTTACTCCAATTCCTTGAAAATTTAAATAATTTAGCATTGTCCCCGTTGCACTATTTTTAGGTGCACCACTGTGGTTATTTTTATTTACATGAAAACTCTCTAAATTATTAAGAAATATTATATTGACTATTTAAATTATAAAAATATACAAATTAACTCCATAAATTATAAAAAAGGTATTAATTAGACTCCTTAATGGAAGGAGTCAAAATAAAACACATCAATAACTTAGGAGCTCATTTATATGCTTTCATAGTTTAGAGTGTAAAGCAATATTTCTCAATAATTTAAGAGATTCATTTATACGTTTTTATAGTTCAAAGATAAAATAATACTTTTCAATTTAGGAGTCTCCATATAAATAACCCTTATTAATATGAAGTACAACCTTTGAAATGAAATATGAATATGATGAATGAACAAAAAGAATAATATCAAATCAAATACTTATAACGTAAATAATTCTTAAAAAAAAAATTCTTATCTCTAACCTCCAACCTTTTCTTTACACTTCCAAACATTTCAATCCCTAACTATTGCACCCACTTGACTAGCACAACTCAACCTCTACCTGCGCCTCCAACTACCCCAAGCATCTCTGTTCCCAACCCTTACACACCTCCTATCCTTAATCGGCCACCCTCAACACTTTAGTTGCCAACCCTCACACATCCCCTACCCTTAGTCAACCACCTCCAACCCCCATCATACATCTCAGCACCCTGTTGCCACCAGGGACGGAACTAGGATTTGATTACCAGAGGGGCCAAAAGAAAATTAATTTTTTTCATCATATACACAAAACATACATGTATGTATATATGATATATAAATTATATATACATTAAAAAAAAAACTAAATACCATAGAAGCAATTTCAAATAGGATGAATACATTTTTTTCAATGTAAAATAGAAATAGAATTCAAAATGGAAGAAAAATAGCATATTTTTTATACTGGGGGCATTTTATATATAAAATAATATGTATATATATATATTTAAAGTTCTATGGCAAACAATAATGTTCACAGAAACAGGGGGGCCATGGCCCCCCATAGTCTTCTCCTAGTTCCGTCCCTGGTTGCCACTACCGCCCTTCTCAACTTTCCTCTACCTTCAACCCTTTTTCCCCTACTTCAGTCCATCCATCAACCCCCTTGTGCAAAATATAAATATAAATAAATAAATAGAGTGACAGAAAAAGATAAAATAATGAGTGAAAAAATCAAATTGGGAATTTCAACTAGAGAACGTCGCAATAAAAAAATAAATTAGGGTTGCAAATGAACCAAATAGTTCACGAGCTGGCTCAGCTCAGCTCGGCTCATTAAGGGCTCGGATCGATTCGACTCATTAAGGGTTCGGATCGATTCGACTCATTTAGTAAATGAGTTGAACTCGAACTCGAATAAGCTCGGCTCGTCAAGCTCGACTCATTTATTTTTATTTAAATCATATAATAAATATATTATTTATATATAAATAATTGTTTAAATACATTATTTGTGTATTAAATAATATAAATAATAAAAAAAATTCTTATCAAGCTAAGCGAAACCGAACTCTAGTTTAATTAATATTAACGAGTTGAGCTAAACTTGAACTCAGTTAATCATCAAGCCGAGGTCAAACTCAATAAACGAGTTCGATACGAAAAAGCTTGAGCTTAGCAAAATTCGACTCGGCTCGTTTGCAATTCTAAATATAATTAATAGAAAGGTACTCACAATTTTATAAATAATTACTCCAAATCTCAATTTCTTTTTTTTATAAAAGTGCTAGAGACTCACACTTTTAGACTCACAAATTCAGCTACGATCATGTAACAAGAGAATTGATTCTTATATCATTAGCTATAAAAGTCAAGAGTTGACATCTATCATACTAGATAATTATGAGTTAAATTGTAAAACAAAAAATTGTGAATCTCAAACATATTTCTTTTTTTTTAGTAGTCCTCGATAAGATTTATGCTCCCCTAATCCAAACCAAAAAAAAAAAAAATCGTAAATTACACATACCTTTCTTGAAGTTTAATGAAATTGTAGAAATCTCCCTTGAAGTTTCTAAAATAACATAAACCTCCCTTGAAATGACAAAACCTCCATTGAAGTTTAATTTTCATTTATACTAATTTCTCCTAAGATTTAATGAAATTGCATAAACCTTCCCTAAGGTTTTTAAAATGACAAAAACTCTATTGCAATTTAGCTTTTTATTATAGATTCTCTCTTATGTTACTTTATCGCAAAAAAATAACAGAAAATGCCAACATCGTTAAATAATTTGATTATATTTTTAATTTACCTTTTAAAAATGTGTCCAATTACAAATAAATAAAATATATATTATTGTTGATTGTGTGTACCTCCTTTATCAAAAACTCCCTAGAATCGTCAAAAAGAAAAACAAAATTTTGACATCATTAAATTGTGTGTACATCCTTTATCAAAAACTCCCTAGAATCATAAAAAAGAAAAGGGAAATATTGACATCATTAAATAATTTAATTATATTTTTAATTTTACCTTTAAAATTGCGTCCAATTACAAAAATAAAAAATATAAAAAATACAATTCTTTTTTTTTCTTTGTTATGTTGTAGTTATTTTTTAATTATGTATGCCTTCTTTATCCAAAATCATAATAGAAATTATATATATATATTTTTATTTCTTTGTAATTGGGCACAATTTTAAATGGTAAAATTAAAAATATAATTAAATTATTTGATGATGTCAACATTTTTTGTTATTCATTTACATACAGTAACAAAAAGAAAATCTGTAATAAAAAAATTAAACCTTAAGAGGGGTTTTTGTCATTTCATTAAACCTCAGAAGAAGTTAGTATAATTGAAAATCAAACCCCAAGGGGGTTTCTATGATTTTAGCAAATTCATTAAACCTCAGAGGAGGTCAGTGTAATTAAAAATTAAACCTTAAGAAAAGTTGTAATTAAAAATTAAACCTTAAGAAAAGTTTAAATCATTTTAGAAACTTTAAGGGAGGTTTTTGCAGTTTCACCAAATCGCAAGGGGTCAATATAATTCATCCAAATAAAAAATATACCAAAAAAAAAAGATTCCAACCATGTTGCTTGAGCATTCCTAAGGGGTGTTTGGGAAGAGCTTTTTTTAAAAAAAATTGGGCTAAAATAGTACTAAAAAATAAAATATATTAAAATAGTTAATAAGACAAAAGCGGTGTTTGGGAACTTGATTTTTGGTTGTTTTTTTTTTTCACTACAAGACAAATGTTTTACAAAACCAAAAAAAAATAAATCCAAACAAAATATCAAATCAAATCCCATAATCATTTCAGTTTTTCTCTCACAAATATCACACATCCAACCACAAAAACACTCAACCATCTTCCCAAACACAAAAAAAAATTCTCTAATAATATCCTACAATTAAAAAAACTTACAAAAAAACCCACTTCCCAAACACCCACAAAATGTCACATCAAACACATAATCATTTTATTTTTTCTCTCACAAACATCACATCCAATTACAAAAAAATTCAACTATCTTCTCAAACATAAAAATTTTAACCTCTTAAAATAGTTAAAAACTAAAATAATCTACTAAAATAACAATTTGCCAGACACCCACATAGTGAGTATCAGCCCGAGTTCATAGGCATTAGCTTCTTTTGGATTGCGCTTCCTTATCGGTGCCAACCTAGTTGGGATTGGTAAGGTTAGTTATGATGCTCCGTGCACTTCCCTTCTTTGTTGATGTAAGTTTTTCGCATGTATCGTGCTTTCTTCATCAATAAAGCTTTCTTTTGCTGATAAAAAAAAAAAAAAAAAATAGGCATTAGCTTCCTTGAAATTCCCACCCTAATTGCCACTCTCAACAAGGAAAATGAGTAGGAACACTAATTAGTGCTACCACTAATGATGTAGCAGTAGGCCCTACCATGAATGATTTAATGTTTTGGCCCTGGTGTTGTATTTTTTTTTTTCTTTTTTTATTGAGTGCCATGTCATTAGTGGTCTTTTTAGAACTCCAAAATTAGTGGTCTCTATCATTATTGCTCTCAACAAGGTATCCAGATTAGGTGAGAGGTGAAGAGAGAGAGAATGAATGAAAAAAATGAACAGTAAAGAGAGTTTACTGCTGAATGAATCACTTGACCGGTGGTAACCGATTACCCGTTTTGGTTTCGGAGACGGTGGTAACCGGTTACCACTTTTGGTACCATAGTTGCACCCGACAAATCAAATATATATATATAGATATAGCAGTAGCACTTGGATTATTCTCATCATCATCATACTATAAATATAGAATCAAAGTGTGTACTAAGAACTCCCAACAAACTGAAATTTTCTATATCAAGCTACAAAGGCTGAGAAGAAAACAGAGGACAGGACAGGAGAGAGATCCTGAACATGCCAAGCCCACAATGGGCAAATGTTAGGAACGAGAAGTGAGTATTATTAATTCATCTGCTTTTCCTTTGTTTTTATTTTTTTCGTTTTTTTGTTTGGGGGGTTTATTTTTCATTTTTTTTTTTTAGATTTTTAAATAATTTTTTTTACTTATTATCAAAAAAAACTTAAAAAAATAAATAAATAAAAAGAATAATTGATTTTTTTTTATAGTAATTTTTTGACCCTGTACCCTTCCTGCTTACCTTTTTAAATCACATGGTTAATAGACTGGCGATTTTATTGCACACTTTTACTCAGCCATTGAATATAATCAAATGATTAAAAATACTTTAAAAACAAAATAACAAAAATATTCTATTTATGTTTTTTTTTTTCTTTTACTTTTTCATTTTATAGCTGATATTGACATCTCTATTCCATTTCTTAGCCTTTAAAATGGATAAATTTGACTTTTTTATTTTTTATTTTTTTTATACAAGGCTAAATTTAACTTTATACTATTGTGATTTGACCTATATAAAATAAACATATAATTCTTTTATGATTTTTGAATTAAAATATATTATTGAGCCTGTTAATAGCTTAAATAAAAAAAAAAAAAAAAAAAAACTAAAATATTCTCATACATAAATAATTTTGTTGTGCAAACACACATTTCATTATTTTTGAGAGTTAAAATTCACTTCAACCCTATATTTTAATTTTTTTTCGCCCCTGACATTTAGAAGTAAGTACATTATCACCTTACATGTATTTTATACTTGCCATTAACTTGGATAGAATACTTGATAGTATACTTTAGTTTACAAATTACAGAAAAGTTATATGGCTTTTCTCTAGACCAAATTTGGACTAGAGGATATTGTCTAGGCCCTTGGGACCTGTCATAGGTCCATTTCGATAATCTGAATTATTCATTTTGTAAAATCTTTAATGTCTATCATTTATACAAAAAAATTAAATTGATTCGATAATCATAACTTATTCAATTTATAACATTTATCTATTAAAAAAAAATCATGAACGACAAAGTATGTTTTTTTAAAATAGACCATTTATTTTTTTAGGACACGCATAAAATTGAATTGATTACGATTATCATATTAATTTAATTTTTTTGTAGATGATATGCATAAAAGATCTTATAAAATGAACAGTTTAAATTATCAAAATAAGAGTCGTCCTGACCTTACAAACTTGATCAATACTCTCCAATCTAGATCTAAATGGAAGGAAAACCCAATCCTATTTTATATAAGTGGCTTTGTGTCACGACCCAAACCCGCCCCTATAGGTTTAGCATCGTAACCGGCCAGTAATCTTGGGATTACTGAAGGCCTGTGAGACAGATTAACATAATATTAGGGGCTAGCGGAAGCAAATAACAAATATACAACGTCCATTGAGCTGTGCAGACTTATATGAGACAGAAAAAAAATTTAAAACTTTTTATGTGCATATATACACATCATCCTCACGTCATAATATATATACAGATTAGGCAGAAAGGGACTTAGCCCCAATTACAAAATACACAAGACTTGTTTAACCAAACAAGAAAGCAAAACTTAAATTTTAAATCGCATAGCCATAATCATTTGACACATCCGGAACCTCCACGGGAGGCACATAGGTTGGCTGACAAAAACAGATTCTAGGCAGATGCCTTTGAGCCTGGTCACGCGCCTGATCACCTACATACATAAATAATACAGTGAGTTAGAGCCCAGTGAATAATAACAAAGTAAAGGGTTTTAATGAATGAGTCCGTATAGATTCAAAGTTCATAATTCAGTTTCGTATCAAATTCATAATTTGTCCAGATCATATACAGAAATCATAAGTCATGCGTAAGTATACGTGATACATCCATTAACATTAACAGAGCAGATACAGAACAGATGCAGACACGTGAGGGTTACGAATAACCAATTCCATAAAGGAACCTCAGGATCTGGGTAACAGAGAATAAATACGCTGAGCCCCTATGACGAGGCCTTCGGTACGGGTAACAAAGTGCTGACAGATTAAGTTCCATAAAGGAACCTCCGATACCAGGTAACAGCCAACAGATATCACATGATGCTAAGGATGTCACGAGTACATATCAGAAATTGGACAATCATTCATTGTACAGAACATATCATTTCAGAAAATAGATCTTAATTCATCACACAGAAAATAAGTAAAGTTGAACATAGTTTTACTAAGTTATTACTCACAGATAGCCGCAGAATCAAATCAGACGGACTGGACATATTAGATAAATCAGGCAGACAATGGCGCGTGACCTACACAAGCACATAACATATACACATTGAAATACAATATTATTCCCTTGATTAAACTTGACTTTCCTAGTCTTTTTCCGTCTAAACAGTCCGAAGTTCTACTATGCTTATTCTTTCTCATTCAAATAAACCGGATTCTTATTTCACATATTCTTCCATTACTAAACCCTTCTTTTCCAAATAGATTGATCTTTTACTTGGCTTCTTAAACAATTACCACTAGATCAACGATTCATTCTTCAACTAACTAATCTATGTTGATTGGTAGCTTATTAATATTTATTGAGTCATAAATCATGTCTAAAATGCCTTGGAAAGAGATGAGAATAAAAATGTGAACTAAATGTAATTTTCCAAAATATGCTGAAAATGGGTCTCCGCTCGAGCGCCACTTTGGGCGCTCGAGCGGACTGCAAAATTTAAAAAACTACTGAGAGCTCAATTTTCACACTCGAGCGAGACTTTCCTCGCTCGAGCGGACAACATAAATTCTAAAATTTCCAAAATTGTAATTGAAGTTCATATTTGATATTCAAAGCCTCAAAACATGTATTTTTGGTACACAAAAATGGAGAACCATTGTATAATTTAGTAAACACTCTCAATTAAAAATCATTTATTCAAAATCATGCTCCAGTTGACCAAATTTAGATTTAACTCATCTTCTCCATATCAAATCCAATTTCAAGCCCACAAATTTTAAAACACGAATTAAACTTTCAAAACTCTTGAAAAATTCATAATGTACGTACTATTGGAACTCAATTTCATGTTAGGACAAATAAACTCAACCCAAAGTAATTAATTTCTAAGTTAGTTTTCATACATTTGATCATAGCTTCAATTTCTCATTTTCTCTTTAATTACATAAAATTGGCGTCAAGTTCTTTCTATTTTCCTTGAAATCATGAAATTGGAGTCATGAAACTTCTTATAAATTTTCCCACTAATTTCCATAATCTTAAACTCAACTTAATTCATAATCAAAATATGTTTAATTTAAATAAAATCTTAAATTACATTACATGCATGGATTAAAAATCTAATAATAAAATCAAAACTTTATCTAGCATTAGGATTAATTCTAATTTTCCATAAACTTGATGTTCATAAAACATTTCCTTTTTCTTTTCAAAATATGAGATTGAATTAATCCAAATCCTTCAAAATCCATGATGCATGTATAATTAGAGTATTAAACTTGTAAAATTTATTCATGCATGTAACAAATGGAACTTAATTTCATGCAAGATTACAAAATTAAAGTCAAAATAATTGATTTCTAATTTAATTTCCATAAATTGAACATAACTCCATTGATTCATCATCTTGCTAACTTCATCTATTTATGTGAAATTGAACCCAAGTTTAACAAATTTAAGAAATCATAATTCATACTCTTGGTCCTAACTTGATTTTACATGCAAATCCAAATTTAATCTCATAAGTCTTTTTACACATGAATTAAATCTAAAACTTTGAAATTCTAACAGGCATGTGAGAATGAACCTCAAATTTATGAAGAATAATAAAAATCAAACTCAAACTAATTAATTTCTAAATTAATTTCCATAATCATGAATCTAATTTAATTTCTTGCTCAAAACGCAATTTCTTACAAACCCATGGAATAGGTTCCATAACTTTCTTAATTTTAGCTTTTAACTAAATTATCTACAAAAATTAAGACAAATATTTACCTAAAATTGTTGAATTCTCGAGCCTTCTTCCTAATCTTTTTTTTTTTTTCCTTCACTTCCTCTTGCTTCCTCTCTTTTTCCTTTAGTTCATCTCTTGAGTTAGCTTCAGAATTTCCAGCAACCTGGGTTCTTGTTCACAAAGTTGAGCCCTCTCTCTCTCTCTCTCTCTCTCTCTTTCTCGGCTCTCTCTTTCTTTCTTTACAAAGTGTTTTGAGCCCAAATGAATATTCAAGAGTTAACTAGCATAGAGACACCAACATACACTCTTGACACCTCACAAGCACACGTGCACACTCTTTTTTAAGTCCACCTGAAGACTCACATGCACACACATACACATGATTTCTCTGCACACACAATCACATACACCTTCAAATTTTACACCATTCAATTTATGATTAAAATTAACTTAATTAGGCAACACTTAATCTAAATAAATCTTGATTAACACATCATTAAATTAATCATACCTAATCACAAATCTCACATAATTAAATTAGTCTAGTTTGACTCCCATTAGAGCCTAATTAATTATATTAAATCTATTAATCCGAATCAGATTTTTAGTCAGACTCCCAAAAGACTCCAAATATTAAATTAAATTTATTATTATTATCAATTTTGATCTCCCAAATCATCTAAGCCTTCAATTTCTGATCAGACTCAAATTTCCTTCAATAAATTACATATTTAAATTGGGCACATCGTAATTAAATTTAATTTATAATAACCACAATCCTCAATCCTCATGATTTAATCAACTCCAATTATGACCTAATTAATCGAATATCAATTTCACTAAACTAAATCGAATATTTAATTAAACTCTCAAATAGGCTCGTAATTAAAATTAGATTGATTCAACTTCTTAACTTCACTTCCTTAAACCATTCGGACCCTTAATTTCTAATTCCAAAATAACTCTTTAATAGAATCATATATGAGTCAGATCCCACAATCCTCATAAATCCCAAATTAAATTATAATACTCGGCAATTAAATTTCAAATCCTCATAATTAATCAAGTACTAATCATTATACATGATGGGGTCGTTACGCTTTGTCTAAATGGAAGGAAAACCCAACCCTATTTTATACAAGTAGCTTTGTCCTGATATTTCAAGCCATGCAATTGACATGCTCATTAAGCCACAAAAAGAAAATGGAAAATTATATAAATGCAGTGGAATTGTCACAATTGGCTATAGGACTGCAGCAGTACGATTAATTTAGAAAAGGAAGAAAAATAATATTCACGGGTAAATTCTACGTTACGTCTCTATGCTTTACACCTGACCTTTTTTTATTTCTTAACCTTTTAATTGTCGTGGTTAATCCTTAAATTTTGAATCAAATAATAATTAGGCTAGTCGTATAGTGCGTAGCTATGTGGGGAAATACTCATCATATTTGCAACGGCATCGGATTGGATCAAACTCGAAGGGTGGTTTACCTGGAAACACTCAAAAGAAGAACCCTAGTTGGTTGTCAACTGGGGGATTCTCCAATGCCTAAGTTAGTATGTGATTCATAGTGTAAATTATTATGTACCTTTATGGAATGATCCGGTGTGCTTATATAGGATTTGAATGTGACCATTTTTGACGGTAGAGAATTCCCAACTACTTCTGCTCATTGTTGTATTTATATGTGATCATGTTCTACATTTGCAGATTTTTAGAAGTGGATAAGTCCACGTTCAACTTCAACGAAGCATGTACTGACCTAGTCTGACTATTCGGATTATATAATCCAAGTCCATTGTCAGTTCAGTGTTTGGAGCTAACTTATGGTCCTACTTGTTTTCCAAAATGTACTAGCTCGATCATGCTGTTCTATTCCATCCTAGCTCGGCCCTATGGCTTTGCTCAAATCTTGTTCAGGCTTGTGTGACCAGCAGCTTGGATTTTACCTCCCATAGTAGGGTTACACCTTTTCACTTGTCATACTTTCAAAATCTTGAAAATAAAATCTTAGAGGAGTGAAGATTTTATTTATTTGTCAAATCCTCAATCCTAAACACATTTTGTTCATCTATACTCATTGTCATTTAATCATTTAAAAATCTTGAGACATGATGAAACTACACGCAGACAAGATTTTTTGAAACGTAAATTGTTAACCTTATTTCTTACCTTTTTCGAAGCAAAAATTAAATTGTAAATTTGAAACCAAACTTCAACAAACACTTCTAAGAGTGCTAGTGGTCACATTTTTTTTAGCACTTTTTCCCCTTGAATATATTTGAAACGTCTGAGTATCTATAAGTCCAATTTTACATTAAATTGTCTTTCTCTTATTTTTTGTGATGATAGCGCAAGAGAGCAAAATCTTATTTCTTCCACGGCATTTCATGCCATTTTTATCCTTCTCATCTCCACTCTAAGCACCCTCCTCCAAGTGAAGTACCAAAGCAAGAACTATTCTCCATTCGATGCCCACAACATAACTATGGTAGCCTTGATCATCGCTGTGTTCCTTTATGCTATAGCATTAGCAGCTAAAATAATAACACAGACTCGATACACAAGCTATCACACAATGTGCAGTCATATGGGTCTCTCCTTCGGAGCTCTTACTGCTACTGATTCTTATCCCAATTTGTGGATGGTCTCTTTTAATCTTATGGGGCATTATTTTTGTAAGGGTGTTGGGTGACTCGCTTAATGAATTAACTTACCAAATGTTGTTGAATGTGTTACACATGATTATGGATCATAACTCGGGAGAGCAACAACACAGGTTACCCATGTAATGATTTTTGTTATACATCAAATTATATCAATTTATATTGTTATATTTTGTGTCAATTTAGTCTATATATCTTTAATTGTATTGATTTTTTTAAAAATTAATTTAATTTAATTAATAATGTCCGTGAATTTTTTTGAACAAAAATGTCCATGTGCCACTAAGATGCCTACTGCATATGCGAATTTTGGGAAAGACTATGGTACACACCCCTCAAAGTATGTACCTTATAACTAAAGAAGAAAATGACATAACTTGATACTTTTTGAATCATAACTTTAAAAAAAAAAAAGTCATAACCAAGCAATACATGAGACATAACTAAAAATCTCATGAGTCATAACTAAAATAAAGTCATAACTAAAAAAAAAAAAAAAAAATTTATCATAACTAAAAAAAAAAATAGCATAACTTAAAGGTGCATATAATAGGGAGAGTGCATATTAAAATTTCCTGAAAATTTTAGATATAGCATGCATCTTAATTCACTAAGTTGACTCACTCTGATTTAATCTAAGTCAACTCAAGTCACTTCACTCCTTTCTTTAACATCATACTCAAGAATCACTAAGTTGACTCATTCTGATTTAATCTAACTCAACTCACCCCACTTCACTCCTTTCTTTAACATCATCCTCAAGATTTCATGGCCACATTCATCCGATCACAAATCTCTTAGAAATTATCACCACCACAAACAATGTGAAGATGTTAAACAAATCAAACTATTCAAACTCAACTCATTTTATATGAGATTGATTCAATTTGTAAATAAGTCAAATTTAAACACGATTTTAAACTCGTTAAGTTCTTAAATCAATCTCAAACAATCTACTATTTGGATTGATAATCTTATATTTAAGAAAAAAAAATCAAACTACTTAAGCTCAATTTGTGTTCAATTTGTTAAAAGTTCATTTGAAATTGATTCGTTATATGAATAAATCAAATTTTAACATATTTCAAAACTTATTAAATTTCCAAGCTAAACTTAAACAATTTATTACTCAATTCAACATAACTCTTTTACTGCCCTAATTATTTGCAACACTAATCATCATAAACGCAATGAGATCAAAAGCACTCAAAACAACTAGTCAAATTGGAAAACATAGTCTTGGAGTCAAGGCCCAACTAAACGTTGAAGCTAAATCCAGGCCCATTTACAAGCAACACAAACAAACAATAATGTCTCATCATTTATAGTGGGATATATGCAAGGAACTTCACAAACATCATGGATCTGACTTATTTATCATAAAGTCTATATATATATATATATACACAATTCCACTGCTTACACTTCCTATATCATTTTCAATACAAATAAACTAAAAATAAATTAAAACTCATAAATAAAAGTAAAAATGTCCAAATTATTTCTCACTAAGATTATCAATACTAAGTGATCAGTTCACAAACATAGAATAACATATCTAAAAAAATTTAAAATTTTCTTATTATCCAAACGAGGGGTAAATACATTACAAAAAACAAAAAACAAAACAAAACATTAAGGACTTGTGAATAAATAAGTCCACTCAATAAAACATGTTGGTAATTGTTAAATATTTTGTAACAGAACTGAATCCCATCAAAACTCCGCGGTTATTATCCCCTCGATTTTCTAACAGTTACAATCCCTAATTTGTTTTTTGCATAAGAATTGTGGAAGAATTATTCCATATTTTCTAAAATTTTGAACTATTAATTAGATCACAGTATAAAAATATGCAAACTTCTATAATTTTTAAAATTATAAAAAAAAAAAATGGCACGTATATTTTCCATAACTAAAATTGACTTGATGAATGATTCTCAAGTACAGATAATTTTTTTTTTTTTTTGGTTGAATTCAAACAAGCTGAGCTTAATCCCAGTTCTTTGAGTAAAACTCTACACTCAACAACACTAACCCCAGTGTTAGTGAAGTATTTTGGGACGCAATTGGCGCTCGCCTAAGGCCCAATTTTTTTTTTTTTTGAAAACTTTCATATATATATATCTTTGCCTAAACGGCCCTCCAACTTTTATTTTTTTAAAAGAAAAACTTGTCTAGAGACTCAACATAAATTTAAAAATAAATAAATAAATAAATAAAATCATCTTTATCCAATGACCCATCAAAAAAAGAAAGGGTTAATTAGCAATTAGTCCATTAAGTAAACTTAAATACCATTAAGTCTTATTAATTTTTTGAATGCACCGATAAATCCTACGCTCATTAAGTTTTTTCATCTTCTTTTCTCTTCTCTCTCTATTTCTCGGTCTCTCTCCATCATTTTTCCAAAAACTTCATACCGTCATTGTCTATCACCACACCACTGTCGTCATCGTCCACCTACCACTATCACCGTTGTTGTCGTCCACCCACCACATTTACCGTCGCATATTCACCACCATCGTTACAGATCTATACTCTATCATCGCTGATTTACACTTTATTATCATAGATCTACACTTTACCCAGGGGCAGAAGGAGGGGGGGTTAGGGTGCCCTAGCCCCTGCTCAGTCCACACAAGTCTCAAGCATAGATATAATATTTATGAATATTATACAAAATTATTTATACTTCCCCCCTCCCCCCCAAAAAAAAAATCTTTTAATTTTATTCATATGTTATATTTAACTGTACATAGTTCCTCAAAAGTTTTTTTTTTTTTTTAAATAAATAATCAATGATATATTACACCATAAGGATTCACAACATAAAAATAATGGTTCATAACTTTTCTTGCCACAATAATTCATAATATTTTAACGTTCATAACATTATCACAATGGTTCGTAACTAAAAAAAAATTATTTTACTTTGTGGTATACCCCTTCAAAATATAAACACAATAGTTCATAACTAAGGAGTGTAAATTAATTGAATATAAAATAAAGGAAAACTAAAGAGTAAAAAGAGATAAATAAGAGACAATTTTGAGAAAAAAGAAGAAAATTTGTCTACCGTATAAATAGAGTTGTGCAAAATACTATCTAATTTGCTAAAATCACACTGATCTGCATCAATCCGTACCCGTTCAATCTGCTAACCGCAGATTAAATTCTAAATTTTATAATCCGCCTTCGAAAGCACTCTGTTCTGTTATAGTTAATACATATATTTTTTTTAACATTTAATGAAACATCAAAGTAAAAATGAGTGTGAAAGAGATTTAAGATGTGAAATTTGTTACAAATTAGCAGTTATATATATATATATGAAAAATATTATGTAGAATTAGTTTGTATTATATATATGAAAAATATTATACAAATTAATATTATATATTATTCAAATGCTTGATAATTAGTTAAAATATTCCTCAATCCGTCAATCTGCCCAAAAACGTCCAAACCGCGATTTGTCAATCAGCCAATCCGTCATTCGATTTATAATTTTATTTTCAAACCGTCCGAATTATACTGTGCAAACCCCTACATATAAGTGAGGGAAAGAAGCAGTTACATTTTTTTTTTTTTTGATAATGTATCATTGAAATATAAGTTTCTGGAACACATTTGAAATGTTCTCATTATTTATAAACTTATTTTTAATAGTAGTTTTTTTAAATAATTGTTTAAGTAATCTAAACTTATCCTGACCTGATCAAAAATGGTTCAACCATTAATTTGTCGCTTAAGGCTTGCTAAGAAAATATTAAAAAGATCTTATATTGAAGATCTACATTTTTCAAAAGCTTAGTAAGATAAAGTTTCATTTTAATGTTTAGCTTAATTAATGTCTCAAAAAATTTGAGCCGCTACTAAACCGACTGCTTAGACTTTGCCAATGCCTTACTTTCGCTTCCCCACCCCCCTGCCACCAAGGGAATCTTGGCTCCACCCCTGACTCTACCGTTGTCGATCTACACAATTATCATATCACCATCGCCTCCTTTATTTCAGTGATAAATTTATCAATCTCTCTTATTCTTTATGTATCTGGAAGATGATGGTGGATTTTTATGAGTGAGTGAATATGAGTTAGAATTGTGGATATTAATGAATAAATTTACAGTGATAAATTTATCAGTTATAACATGTAAAGAAATAAGTCTGGTTAATAGAACTGGCCCATAAATACTTAAATAATAATAATAATAATAATAATAATAATAAAATACTGATCCAATGCCCAAGAAATAAAAACTCTTCTTATTAATGGACTCCAATAATAAAAGTTAAATAAGACACTTCCTATTTAAAAGGCTAAACAAAATTAAAATTTTTATCCAAAGGTCCTAAAAGAGGTGTTTCTCCTACTTCAGTCCAACAGACTGGTGACCGACAAGGTCGTTCATAAAGTGCTTCATACGGTGCCATTCCAATACTGGCCTAAAAACTATTGTTGTAAGCGAACTCAATGAGAGGTAGGTGTTTCTCCCAACTTCCCTTAAAATCCATAACGCAAGCTCGAAGCATATCCTCTAAGGTTTATATTGTCCTTTCAAACTGCCCATAGGTTTGTGTGTAAAATGTCATGCTAAAGCATAGGTTCGTTCCCATTGCCTTCTGCAAGCTTTGCCAAAATTGAGAAATGAATCGAGGATCATGATCAGACACGATGCTAACTGGTACTCCATGTAACCTGATCACTTCTTTGGTGAACTATCTACTGAGTGAATCCAACGTATCTGATGACCCAACAGGTAAGAATCGGGCTGTCTTAGTTAGTCGATCTACTACTACCTACATGTTGTCATGTCCCTGTGGTGACCGAGGCAAAACCCGTCACGAAATCCATGGTTATGTGTTCCCATTTCCACTCCGGGATTGGTAAGAGTTGAAGTGTTCCTGCCGGTCTTTGATGTTCAGCCTTTACTTGTTGACATGTCATGCACTGAGACACAAACTTCGCTACATCCTTTTTCATTCCGTCCCACCAATATTGGCGTTTTAAGTCTTTGTACATCTTAGTACCTCCCAGATATATTGCGAATGCTGAATGGTGGAATTCCTTGAGTACCTTTTCCCTTAGTGAGTTGTCGCTTGGCACGAACATTTGATCTTGATATTTCAAACTCCCATCAGTGCGAATTTCCCAACCAGGCATGGTTTCACTAGATTCCATTTGTACCTTGATGAATGCTACCTCCTGATCGTACTTTTGTGATTCCGATATCTCGCTCAAAATTTTAGGCGTAACAACCTGAGCACCAAGGTAAGCCTTTTCATCTTGAACCCCCATTTGTATCCCAAATTCATTGAGCATTCCAACCATATTCCATTCTCTAAGTGCTAAACTAGCAACAATCCCTCTATTCTTGCGACTTAGCACATCTGCCACCATGTTAGCCTTGCCGAGATGATAGGAAAGGGTAAATTGGTAATCCTTGAGATACTCCATCCAACGTCAATAATGTATGTTCAGATCCCTTTGGGTGAACAGACACTTCAAGCTTTTGTGATTAGTGAATATCTCAAACTTTTCACCATATAGGTAGTGTCTCCAAATTTTGAGTGCGTGAACTATAGCTGCTAACTCCAAGTCATGGGTGAGATAATTCTTCTCATAGTTCTTTAATTGCCTTGATCCATATGCCACCACATTGCCATTTTTGCATCAATACGCACCCCAAACCTTCTTTGGAAGCATCATAATACACATTGTACCCAACATCACGTTCTGGTACTATGAGAATAGGGGCACTCGTTAATCTTTTCTTGAGTTCTTGGAATTAACTTTCACAAGACTCGTTCCATTCAAACTTTACCCTCTTTTGAGTCAAATGTGTCATTGGTTTGGCCAATTTTGAGAAGTCTTGAATGAATCTTTGATAGTAACCGGCCAATCCTAAGAAACTACGAATCTTAAATGTGTTCTTAGGTTGCTTCCATTCTGTTACTGTTTCTACTTTAGTTGCGTCTACTGATATTCCCTTTTTAGATACCACGTGACCCAAAAACTTTACTTCCTCCATCCAGAATTCACATTTACTAGCCTTAGCATACAGTTGGTTTTCTCTCAAAGTTTGAAGTTGTCACGACCCAAACCCGCTCCTATGGGTTTAGCACCGTAACCGGTCAGTAATCTGAGATTACCGAAGGCCTGCTTAACAGTAAGACAGTAATACAGAGTACAGGGGCTTGGCGGAAGCCAATACAGTAAATAAACAATGTCCAATGAGCTGTGACAGTCTGTATGCCAAAAAGATTTTTCATACATTTATGCAGTCAGAAACAAACCGTATATACAATATATACAACCAGTCAGAGCAGGGACCAAATCCCTATTAAACAGTACAGTACGGTCTATACAATAGTACAAAAATAGTACAAGGACAGACGGGGAAATAAAAACACCCCTAAGCCATAGCTTGGCAGGCTCGGAACCTCGTAGTGAGGCACAGTGGTTGGCTTGACAAAACTAGAGTTTACCCCGACGCTCCTAGCTGCGGTCTGGTGCCTGTACACCTACATATATATATGAGCAGTGAGCTAAAGCCCAATGAATAACATAAAGCGTAAAGGGGTTTAGAATGAATATCCTTACAGTAATGAAAACAGTTCATTTCAATCAGTATATCAGTTGTTCAGTACAGTAAATGGTCATATGTGGTACATCCATTAGGATAACAGTACAGTGAGCAGTAGGTCTTAAAGACCGAACAGTAATGATGGCCATCAATCAGTAAACAGTAGTGGTTCCACGAGGGAACCGACAGAGATCTCTGTAACAGTAACAGTAAACAGTAGGTGCTAAGGATGCCACAGTACAGTTCAGAATATAGGACATACATTCATTCAGTAAACAATATCAGTTCAGTAAACAGTTCAGTTCAGTATTCAGAAGATAATCATTTGAACATATCTTTACACAATTGTTACTCATAGAGTTCTGGGCTACAGTAAGCTAGAGCGTCTCCTCGGGATGCCAACCCTATACAGTTAACAGATTGAACACACACTAAGTTTCACAGTTGGGAAAGATAATAACTTAATCCCTAAATTTGCCTTGGTGTGTTCTACATCTATATCCTCTTTAAGATGCCTTAACCTGCCCTAGGAATGCCTAGGATGGAAAGAGGATGCAAAGATGCACTTTTAAACACTTTACAAAATTTGCTGAAAACAGGGGTCTCGCTCGAGCGTGGCTTCCTTCGCTCGAGCGGACATGCAGACAAAGGATCTCCGCTCGAGCGTGAATTCCGTCACTCGAGCGGACTGTGTGCTACAGTAAAAATACTGGATGCTCAAGATTTACGCTCGATGCTCGCTCGATACTCGCTCGAGCGTGAGACATAGCTCTTCGCTCGAGCGTAGGTCCCTTCGCTCGAGCGTACGCCTGCGCACACCAAGATTCTGAGAGCTTGAAATTTACGCTCGAGCCACCATTCCTTCGCTCGAGCGGAGCTCAGCATAAACGATGGTCGCTCGAGCGTGGAATCCTTCGCTCGAGCGTAGAAGCCAAATTCTGGAAATTTCAGATTTGCCTCCCAAGCTCAAACCAAGCATTCCTTAGCTCAAAACTCGACCCCTTGAGCCCAATTTCTGGAAAACACATCTAAACTCAATATACAATAAGTTTCAAAGCTCAATTTGAGAAATCAAGGCCCAATGGTGAGTTAATTAAATCCAATTTCAAACCCATTTTCATGAACATGAAGAACATGCAAACATGCATGAATTCAAATCATTTCCAAGCTTCAATTTGATGCTCTAGTGAACCAATTCTTACAAAATCCAGATGAAATCATGGTCTATAATGTAAACATGAACATGCATGTGGGAATTTATGAAGAACAACCTCCAAAAGTGAGGGATATGCACATGCATGCAACAATTAAGCTTCAACACCACAATTTGAGCCATAAATTGGCTCTAGACTTCAACCTTGCTCTAAACCTTGCAAGAATCAACTTAAACACAAGAATGAGAAGATGAAACACCAACCTCAAGTCTTTAAACTCAAGAATATAGGCTCAACTTTGCAACCCTCTCATCAATTCTTTCAATTTCAAGCAAATCTCCAAGTTTGAACTCAATTCTCTCACTCTCCCACTCTTGGTCGGCAATAACAAGAAAAGGGCTGAGCAAAATGTGTGCCTAAGTGCATAATAAGGCTCAAATATAGTTCATGTAGTGGCCCACTCACAATGGCATTAAGGTAAATATGTCAAACTATGAAATTTAGCTTATTTTAATCTAATTTAATCATACCAAATCACTTTTTAATTAAATACACCATAAAATCACATAAATTCTAACGATCCTAGAACTTCAATCAATTTTGGATTCGGCCCCCGAGAAGGCCTTTAATTAACAGTTTAAACATAAAAACTGAACAGATAATTAAACAGTCAAACAGATAAACATGCAATGAAACAGATACAAGCGGTCAATTCAGTTTCAGATTCCAGTCAGTCAGTTCAGTAATTCAGTCAGTTCAATCACTTATCATAATCAGTCTCAGTTTAGCAGTATTCGGTAGTTAATCGGTATTCAGTGGTGAGGGTTATTACAGTTTCCCCTCCTCATAAAGAGTTTAGTCCTCTAAACTCGAATTACCTTCATTCTGGAAGAAAACAGGATTCAGTGGAAACAGTTCAGGGTATCTTTTAGCCATGTCATCTTCCCTTTCCCAAGTGGCATATACGCCACCATGATTTTGCCAGTCAACTTTCACTAACGGGATCTCTTTGTTTCTCAGTTTCTTGATCCGTCTGTTTACAATCTGTATAGGTCGTTCCTCGTAAGTGTAGTCATCACTCAACACTACCCGAGTAGGCTCAATCACATGGAAAGGATCCCAGAGATAATCTCTCAACATCGAAATATGGAAGACGTTATGCATATGCTCCATTTCAGGAGGAAGCGCAACTTGATACGCCACCGGATTGATTTTCTCAATAATCTCACACGGTCCGACATATCTTGGCGCTAACTTGCCCTTGACTCCAAAACGAGTCTGGCCCTTCATCGGTGTCACTTTCACAAACACGTGATCACCCACTTCATACTCTCTGTCCCGTCTTCTGACATCTACATAACTTTTCTGTATGCTCTGTGCGGTTTTCAGTCTCTGTTGTATCAGTTTGACTTTCTCAGTTGTTTCATATACAATCTCGGGCCCAAGCAAAGGCCCGTCTCTAACTTCTGCCCAGCAAATCGGAGATCTACATTTTCTGCCATACAATGCCTCGAAAGGCGCCATCCCGATACTCGAATGGTAACTATTGTTGTAGGCGAATTCCGCCAACGGCAAATGGCTTTCCCAGTTTCCCTGAAAATCAAGGACACACATTCTCAATAAATCCTCCAGAGTCTGGATGGTCCTTTCTGACTGTCCATCTGTCTGAGGATGATAGACACTACTCAGTCTCAGTTCAGTTCCCAATGTAGTCTGTAGGCTTTGCCAAAACCTCGATGTAAACTTCGAATCCCTGTCAGAAACAATGGACACAGGCACTCCATGCAGTCTAACAATTTCATCAATATAGAGTATAGCCAATTTGTCCGCATTATAAATTGTCTTAACAAGTAGGAAGTGAGTAGATTTAGTCAGTCTATCAACAATAACTCAAATCGAGTCCATACCTTTACTGGAATGAGGCAATCCAACGATAAAATCCATCGTGATATGCTCTCATTTCCACTCCGGTATTAGTAAGGGCTGCAATAAACCTGCGGGTCGTTGATGTTCGGCTTTGACTTGTTGGCAATGAAGACATTTTGACACAAAGTTGGCAATTTCTTTCTTCATTCCCGGCCACCAGAAATTCTGTTTCAGATCTTGGTACATTTTCGTATTTCCAGGATGGATAGAAAATTTTGAGTTGTGGCTCTCTTGCAGAACCCTTCTTTTCAATTCGGTACACACAGTCTTTCTTGAAATTTCAGTACATTATTTTCAAACTTGAACCCCGGTCTCGGTTTAGATTCCCTTTCTTCGATGATCTTCTTCAGGAAGTCATCTAATTGTTGTTTCTCCTTAATTTCTTCAATCAATGCCGGTTGAGCAGAAATAGCAGCTAAGGTTCCACCTTGTTCTCGCAAAACAATTTCAATTTCAGATTTTTCAAGGTCACAAAGCAACTCTTTCTGTCCAGTAAGCAAACAGGCTAAATTTGCAATCGACTTCCAGCTCAGTGCATCGGTAACAATGTTGGCTTTTCCCGGATAGTACAAAATCTGTAGGTCATAATCCTTAATCAGTTCTAGCCATCTCCGCTGCCTCATATTCAGTTCTCTCTGGGTGAAGAAATATTTTAAGCTCTTGTGGTCGGTGTATACTTCACATGTTGCCCCATAGAGGTAGTAACGCCAGATTTTCAGTGCAAACACTACTGCAGCAAGTTCCAAATCATGGGTCGGGTAGTTCTTTTCATGTGGTCTCAATTGTCGGGAAGCATAGGCAATTACTCTCCCATTCTGCATTAAAACACATCCCAAACCCTTATGAGAAGCATCACTAAATACAGTATAACCATCCATACCTGAAGGTAGGGTAAGAACCGGTGCAGTCACAAGTCGAGTTTTCAACTCTTGAAATGCTGATTCCCTTTGGTTAGTCCAGTCAAATGATGTCCCCTTCTGAGTTAACTGAGTCAATGGTAAGGCAATTTTGGAGAAATCTTTGACAAATCTTCTATAATATCCAGCCAATCCCAAAAAGCTTCGGACTTCGGTCACATTTGTTGGTCTAGGCCAGTTTACTACAGCTTCGATTTTCTGCGGATCAACAGAAATTCCATCTTTGCTAACAACATGCCCCAAAAACATAACATGGTCAAGCCAAAATTCACATTTAGACAGTTTAGCATACAGTTTCTGTTCTCTTAGGGTCTGTAGGGCAAGTCTCAGATGATGTTCATGTTCTTCTACACTTTTGGAATAAATCAGTATGTCATCAATGAATACAACAACAAAGTCATCAAGGTATGGTTTAAAGATTCTGTTCATGAGGTCCATAAAAGCAGCCGGTGCATTGGTAACTCCAAAAGGCATAACTAAAAATTCGTAATGTCCATACCTCGTTCTAAAAGCAGTTTTATCAATGTCTTCTGGTTTAACTTTTAGTTTATGGTACCCCGATCTGAGATCAATCTTGGAAAACACTTGAGTACCCTGTAACTGATCAAATAAGTCGTCAATACGCGACAATGGGTATTTATTTTTCACAGTTACCTTGTTCAATTCATGATAATCAATACACAGTCTCAGTGAGCCGTCTTTCTTCTTTACAAACAAAATCGGTGCGCCCCACGGTGAAGTACTAGGCCTGATAAACTTCTTGTCTAACAGTTCTTAAAGTTGCACTTTCAATTCTTTCAGTTCAGTTGGGGCCATTCTGTAGGGAGCTTTAGATACTGGCTGTGTTCCCGGAATCACATCAACGGTGAATTCAATCTCCCTGTCAATCAAATCCCCTGGCAGATTATCCGGAAAAGCATCTGGGAACTCTCTGACTATGGGAATACTGTTCACATTAGCATTATCATCAGTAGATACAGTCAATACAGAACACAAATATCCTTTACACCCTTTTCTAATCAATTTAACAGCTTTCACAGATGAAATCAGATACGGAGGAGGTACTACTCCATTCCCATTAAACACAAATTCGGGCAAACCAGGTGGATGGAAAACTACTTGTTTCGTTACACAGTCTATGGTAGCATGATATTTTTGTAACCAGTCCATCCCCAATATTACATCAAAGTGATCAATGTTCAATGGCAGTAAATCAATAAACAAATGCATATCCCCAACAATGATCTCACAAGCAGGATACATATATGCACATGTCATGGATCCCCCAACAAGTGAAGATACAGCTAACAAGTAATTCATGGGTTCTAAGGGTCTATTCAATTTTCGCGAAAAAGCATGCGATACATAAGAACGTGTAGACCCCGAATCAATCAGTACATATGCATTTTGAGCACAAATAGAGAGGATACCTGACACAACGGTTTCAGTATTTTGCACGTCTCCCGGTACTAGGGCAAACAATCGGCCCTGCCTCATAGGCTCTTTCCCGGTAGCTTTGGGGTTAGGTTTTGGTGCTACTGTTGATGCTGCTGCGCTTGGTGCAGCTTTACTACTGGTCTGCGGAGCAAAGGGGCAGTCTTTAACCATGTGGCCCACCTTGCCACACCTGTAACAGGCTCCAGATATTTTGTAACAAACCCCTTTATGCTTCCTGCCACATTCAGAACAAGTTGGAATGAAACCACTCCCTTGGCTGGGGCTAGTTGTTGACCCCGTATTCTGTTTCTTATTTGATGGGTTATGCTTGCCTTTCTTGAATTTGAAACCCTGCCTTTTGCCACGCCATTCAGACGCTGGTGATTCAGATTGTTTCACTGCTTCGATGTTCGACTCGGCCATCAATGCTCGGTCAAGAACACCTACATAGGTCGGTAGCTTTAAAACACTTATTCTGTCAAGTATTGCAACATTAAGGCCACCTTCAA
Organism: Camellia granthamiana; assembly: GCA_036172215.1. NCBI lineage: Eukaryota > Viridiplantae > Streptophyta > Magnoliopsida > Ericales > Theaceae > Camellia > Camellia granthamiana. The sequence goes on from CM069908.1 coordinate 22,318,365, forward strand.
ACTTCCTGGCCTTCTTATAGTCAGTATCCACCATGTGTGGTGCATAGCTAGCAAGTTCGGTGAACTTTGTTTCATATTCAGCAACGGACATTGTGCCCTGTCTCAGTTGTTCGAATTCAGTCACTTTCCTGTCCCTGACACACTGGGAAAATACTTTTCAAAGAAGGACTCCTTAAACTGAGCCCAAGTCAATACAGTGTTGGTATCACGGATTAACATCCACCACCTTCTAGCCTCTTCTTGCAAGGTGAAGGTAGCTAACAATACTTTATTTGCCTCCGAGCACGGAAACACCTCAAATAACTTTTCAGTCTCCAAAACCCATGCTTCAGCCTTCAACGGTTCTAGGCCTCCCTGAAAGGATGGCGGTTTCATTTTGCTGAACTTTTGGGTAAGAGCAATTATATCCCCCTCATTCACATTCACATTCGGTTCCGGCTGTACCGGAGGAGGAGGTGAGGGTTGTTGATTCTGCTGTTGCTCAAGTCTAGCAGTTATCAGTTCCATCATTCTTTCCATTCTTGCCATTCTCGCCTCAGTGGATAAGGATTCAGATTCATTTGCATTATCCATATCACTATAAGCAATTATAACAGTTATAACAGTTATCAACATAGGCAGTCATTTGTTTAAACAGATTAACACATTAGCATATAATCAGTCATGTTATAACCACACACTTTTAATGCTCATGAAATGCCCTAATCACTTTTCTAGGCCATCCTATAGCTCATTTGGACATGTGTGTGCGGTATAACTCGTGGTAAGTATCGCTCTGATACCACTCTGTCACGACCCAAACCCGCCCCTATGGGTTTAGCACCGTAACCGATCAGTAATCCGAGATTACCGAAGGCCTGCTTAACAGTAAGACAGTAATACAGAGTACAGGGGCTTGGCGGAAGCCAATACAGTAAATAAACAATGTCCAATGAGATGTGACAACCAGTATGCCAAAAAGATTTTCCATACATTTATGCAGTCAGAGACAAACCGTATATACAATATATACAACCAGTCAGAGCAGGGACCAAATCCCTATTAAACAGTACAGTACGGTCTATACAATAGTACAAAAATAGTACAAGGACAGACGGGGAAATAAAAACACCCTTAAGCCATAGCTTGGCAGGCTCGGAACCTTGCAGTGAGGCACAGTGGTTGGCTTGACAAAACTGGAGTTTACCCCGACGTTCCTAGCTGCGGTCTGGTGCCTGTACACCTACATATATCTATGAGCAGTGAGCTAAAGCCCAGTGAATAACATAAAGCGTAAAGGGGTTTAGAATGAATGTCCTTACAGTAATGAAAACAGTTCATTTCAATCAGTATATCAGTTGTTCAGTACAGTAAATGGTCATATGTGGTACATCCATTAGCATAACAGTACAGTGAGCAGTAGGTCTTAAAGACCGAACAGTAATGATGGCCATCAATCAGTAAACAGTAGTGGTTCCACGAGGGAACCGACAGAGATCTCTGTAACAGTAACAGTAAACAGTAGGTGCTAAGGATGCCACAGTACAGTTCAGAATATAGGACATACATTCATTCAGTAAACAATATCAGTTCAGTAAACAGTTCAGTTCAGTATTCAGAAGATAATCATTTGAACATATCTTTACACAATTGTTACTCACAGAGTTCTGGGCTGCAGTAAGCTAGAGCGTCTCCTCGGGATGCCAACCCTATACAGTTAACAGATTGAACACACACTAAGTTTCACAGTTGGGAAAGATAATAACTTAATCCCTAAATTTGCCTTGGTGTGTTCTACATCTATATCCTCTTTAAGATGCCTTAACATGCCCTAGGAATGCCTAAGATGGAAAGAGGATGCAAAGATGCACTTTTAAACACTTTACAAAATTTGCTGAAAACAGGGGTCTCGCTCGAGCGTGGCTTCCTTCGCTCGAGCGGACATGCAGACAAAGGATCTCCGCTCGAGCGTGAATTCCGTCACTCGAGCGGACTGTGTGCTACAGTAAAAATACTGGATGCTCAAGATTTACGCTCGATGCTCGCTCGATACTCGCTCGAGCGTGAGACATAGCTCTTCGCTCGAGCGTAGGTCCCTTCGCTCGAGCGTACGCCTGCGCACACCAAGATTCTGAGAGCTTGAAATTTACGCTCGAGCCACCATTCCTTCGCTCGAGCGGAGCTCAGCATAAACGATGGTCGCTCGAGCGTGGAATCTTTCGCTCGAGCGTAGAAGCCAAATTCTGGAAATTCCAGATTTGCCTCCCAAGCTCAAACCAAGCATTCCTTAGCTCAAAACTCGACCCCTTGAGCCCAATTTCTGGAAAACACATCTAAACTCAATATACAATAAGTTTCAAAGCTCAATTTGAGAAATCAAGGCCCAATGGTGAGTTAATTAAATCCAATTTCAAACCCATTTTCATGAACATGAAGAACATGCAAACATGCATGAATTCAAATCATTTCCAAGCTTCAATTTGATGCTCTAGTGAACCAATTCTTACAAAATCCAGATGAAATCATGGTCTATAATGTAAACATGAACATGCATGTGGGAATTTATGAAGAACAACCTCCAAAAGTGAGGGATATGCACATGCATGCAACAATTAAGCTTCAACACCACAATTTGAGCCATAAATTGGCTCTAGACTTCAACCTTGCTCTAAACCTTGCAAGAATCAACTTAAACACAAGAATGAGAAGATGAAACACCAACCTCAAGTCTTTAAACTCAAGAATATAAGCTCAACTTTGCAACCCTCTCATCAATTCTTTCAATTTCAAGCAAATCTCCAAGTTTGAACTCAATTCTCTCACTCTCCCACTCTTGGTCGGCAATAACAAGAAAAGGGCTGAGCAAAATGTGTGCCTAAGTGCATAATAAGGCTCAAATATAGTTCATGTAGTGGCCCACTCACAATGGCATTAAGGTAAATATGTCAAACTATGAAATTTAGCTTATTTTAATCTAATTTAATCATACCAAATCACTTTTTAATTAAATACACCATAAAATCACATAAATTCTAACGATCCTAGAACTTCAATCAATTTTGGATTCGGCCCCCGAGAAGGCCTTTAATTAACAGTTTAAACATAAAAACTGAACAGATAATTAAACAGTCAAACAGATAAACATGCAATGAAACAGATACAGGCGGTCAATTTAGTTTCAGATTCCAGTCAGTCAGTTCAGTAATTCAATCAGTTCAATCACTTATCATAATCAGTCTTAGTTTAGCAGTATTCGGTAGTTAATCGGTATTCAGTGGTGAGGGTTATTACAGAAGTACTATTCTCAAATGTTGTTCGTGGTCTCCTTCAGATTCGGAATACACCAAAATATCATCTTTGAAAACTACCACAAATTGATCTAGGTAAGGTGTGAATATGTTGTTCATTAAGCTCATTAACACGCCTGGTGCATTGGTTAGGCCGAATGGCATCACTCCAAATTCATAGCGGCCGTAACGCGATCGAAACGCATTCTTAAGAATATCTTCCTCCCGAACACGCAAAAAAAAGAAAGGAAAATCTCAAAATGCATGGATGTGGGGATACGCGGTTTCGAACCCTTGTCCTCAGGCTTAGTCTCTTGCTCTTTCAACCACTGAGCCACGCCACTCCTGTGACAAAATATTCAAACAAATGTATATGTAGGTATACGAGACACATATACAAAAAAAACCAAAACAAAACAAAAGAAACACTCGTTGCTATGGGGGCTCAAACCTCTGACCTCAGGCTTAACCTTTCAATCCTCAACATTGAGCCAAACCACTAAACCCAAGCCACTCTTGTGACCAAATATGCAAACAAATATATATAATACATAGATATACAATACATAGACTCAGTCTGTTCTCTGCTATTTCTCTGCAACTCAAACCTCTCACCTCTAATCCATGGCCTCCTCATCTCGTACCCTTACTCTGTTTCTGGACCTGAACGATCCCATAAGTTCTACTGGGCCGAGTGCCTCTACTCCTACTTTTACTCCTCTTAATTTTCCTATGCTATCTGTCGAGCAAATAATGGCTGCTCAATCTAATATTGAGGCCAACCATTATATGCTGAAATCATGTGTGGAGACCATGACTGCGGTCACTAACTTGTCTTACCGGCTACAGAATAGAACAAGTGAGGTACAGCAGTTGAACTCCTAACTCTCTCTGCTCCAGCGCATGTGCAAGGATGCGCGAGCAAAGATTTGCACGCTGAAGGCGGAGAACAAAGAGTTGAAACAGAAGGCCACCGTCATGGCCCGATTTGGAGCACCTTCGTACTTTGCTTTTGATGGCTAACAAGGAGTCAACCCTCTCGGTGGTCCTGTAAGCACTGAGGTAGGGCCTTCAAGGGTCGACGACAAAAAGAGAAAAAGCTCGACAGAGAAGCCGAGTAAGTGAAGTTAGTGTGTGGCCGTCATTGGAAAAACAAGAAGATCCTTTTCTTCTTCTTTTTGTTTTTTTTTTTTTTCTGGACTTGTGTTTTTTTTTTTTTGCACATCAATGGCGTGACTGGCATATCACTTTGAGCTTGAAAACAATTTTATTTGAATTTGGAGAATGATTGAATTGTGAACTCTGAATTGGGTATTGATTCCATACTGACCTGAATCAAAAAATGACTTAACAAAAAAAAAAAAACGAAACAAAGCAATCCAAACACACTTATATACTCTGACTGGTATTAATAGAATGTAAAAAAAAAAAATGACTCTGAAACACAACCATTGAGCCTAAGCGATTCTGCAGTTTGTCCTGATGGGTTGAAATTGAAACTGATGGGCTAACCAAAAAGTTTGCCGACGAACTCATGATCTAGCCAAAGAGTTGCCAATGAACTCATGACTCAAGCGGTGGAGAAAATAGAATCTCCGACTCGACTATGCCCCTAATTCCTTGCCTTGATTTTTTTTGTGTAAAAATATTTTGATCAACATGAGAGTTAGATTAGCATAAAGCTCACATAAACTATGAGTCACATAATTCTATTCCTTCTAACAAATAACACTACTCCTTAATTGAGGTTAAACCTCTTCCCACCGTCCCTAGGTATTCTAGCTTAGAGCTCTGATACCAAATTGTGACACCCCAAATTTTCTTTTTGAACATCATAAAATTTAAATAACAAATAACTTGCTAAATAAAAATTTTAACAACTAATTAGGGCAATTTAGATTTTCACATAGTCAAAGCTTAACAACTAAATTACGAATCCACATACAATATTACAACAACTTTATAACATTCGTGATTACTAATACCAAGGATAATAAAATTTTATTTCGATAGAGTCTTGACTTTAAGTTAGCCAAGGTTCAATATTAGCAGCAGCTCCAAATTCAACTTCAATTACTTCCTTGCCAAAACCTAGCATAAGACACTAGGGCAACAAAAATATATGCCATTTTGCAACACAATAAGAAAACATAACCAACCTACCATTCTTTTTAAGAGAAAAATAATGAGATTATAAACATGAGATAACAATATAATTGTAAACATAAATTACAACCATTAAAATAATTTCAATAATTTTTAATAAATTAGGTAACACTCGAAATCTCACCGAAGAGATTTAACTTACCAACCACTAAGCATAGCAACAGTTAATTTGAAACCCTCCCTTGGTCAAATATTCAAGTGTTACCAACCGTAACTACCAAGGATGCCCATGTCCGGAGTTATATACCCAAGTAGTGGCATCCATGGTCTGCCCCAAGGAAACGGTCTACCAGGGGTACGTAACCTCCCTGTGTGCCACCTGCACATCCATCTTTATTTCAAAACCGAATACCGAAAAGAGTTCAAATAAGTCCCGTGCCATCTTAGGGTTTTGCGACACAATTTACGTGAGAATTCTCAAAACCAGGGCTCACCCTGAACAACCGATATTAACCGTCAACCCTTAATTTCATACACTCTTTAAAATTAGGACTCACCCTGAACAACCGGTATTAACCATCAACCGTTAATTTTGTACACTTCGTTGATCATTTTAATTAATTTTCATACTAATCACTAATAATTACAAATTAGATCACAATCAATATTATACCATTTCAATATAATTTTTTACAGAAAATATCAGCACATACGTTCTACAACAATCCATCAATGTGTATAAATCATTGTGAACAGTTTAATCAAGTCATGGTGTGAAATAATAATTTTAAATACAAAAATAAATCACAACACACGTGCATGGACTACTAATTTACAAGATTCAATTAAATAGACTAGCAAAATATTGATTTTTGGTCCTAATGAATGGTTGAAGTAGTAATCTTGATTATTTATCATTCTGCCCAGAATTTTCAGAATATAATTTTCATAGTTAAAATTATAAATAAATTATTTATATAACTCTAAAATTCATGTAACTATATGGGATATTCAAAAAACATGTTATGCTCATTTTTCAAAAATAATTTCCCAAAAATAAGTTATAAATAATTCGGTAAAATTTGAAGAAATTTCATGACACAGATTTGTTACATTTTCTCAAAATAATTCCACACTTAAATTTATAAATCAATTCCATAATTTAAAATTTTATTATGAAACTAGACTTCCCAAATTTCATTTTGTATTTAAAAAATTCCAGGTTTGATTTAATATAGGATTTTTAATGATTTTTCCAATATGCCGTAAAATCTGTCTACAGTTTCAGATATAATTAAAATTTCGTATAAGTTCTTAAAAAACTAGAATAATTGTTACAAAAATTCTTGGATGAACTAGACATTATTCTTAACAACTTTGTAAAATAAATCATCTCAAAATTTTGAGTATAAAATTGTCTAAAAATTTGTACAAGTTTCTGGCAGATTTAAGAGTCATATAATCAAACCAAATAAAATCTTCAATCATCTTTTTAATGGTACATACTACACATGCAAGTCCAATTCCAAAATTAAACCATGATTTTAAGGCTACTAATAAAAATAACCTTCAAATATTTAACATACAAATCACAAATTTACATACAACTATAAACAATATTTTTATCTAAATTTTCAACTATTTATAACATATGAACACAAATATGAAAAATTAACAATTAAAAAGAATGAGAGGGTTAAGTGAGTTTTCTTACTTAGTTGTAGGGTTGAAATGGGATAGTGGAATGGTAGGAAAATATGCAACCTTCTTAACCTCCTCTTCTTGTTAACTTATTGCACTTCGCAGAGATTTTTTTTTTTTTTTTCCTTAAGTCTCCTTTGCCTTCTCTAATCAAAGAGTAGTATGCATATATATACAAACATGTTGAGGCTGAGGGCTGAGGCTTTTCCCTTCTCTCTCTCTCTCTCTCTCTCTCTCTCTCTCTCTCTCTCTCTCTCTCTCTCTCTCTTCATCATTCTCTGGTCACTTCATATTTTCTAACTCCAAGAAGCATGATGAGGTGAGGGTTCCGACACTTATATGCAAACAAACAAGTGGCATTATTCTGCCACCAAGAAATTTGATTCCCATTTTTTTTTTGTATTTGTATGGGTTTCTCAAAATTGATACACTAAGGTATTTAGTAAAAATAATTATCATGTTGAATTCTAATTAAAATAATTTATAAACAACAAATATTGAACACCCACAAAATTATTATTCTTAATAATGTCTTCGTTAGTGACTGAATTGGGTTAATTTAAAACTAACTTTTACGCTAATATATACATATATATATATAATTTAAACAAACTCTGGATAAAATTAATTAATTAATTAATTAATTTTATTTTTTTAAGAATAATTAAATGTGGGTTTTCACAGGTACATTTTTCATTCTCTGCTTTCTCATTGTCAAATGGTAGTGGTTGGAAACTGGATTTTAGGATAAATCTCTTTTAGTGGGAACATAAGGTGTTGAATAATCTTTTGCAGAGTCTGAGTATGAGCTCTATCTCGAGGGGATCGGAGGATTGTTTTTTGTGGACCCTTTGGAATTCAAGAAACAGTGTCATATTTAGAAATTTAGAATTGAGGTAAAATAATGACTCAATGCACTTTTCCTTCAACTGGACATAGCTAGCATAGAAACTTAGCAACTGCATGCTCTCAAAGAGAAACTAATGATGGGGAATCCATTTATATTTATTCATGTTCCAGGGAGGTGGAGTATTATTTTAAAAATTGGATAAAAGGACGACAGTTCTTTGGAAACCTCAAATATGGTTTTAATTGGGTTGATCTCCATAGACTTTTTTAGTTTATAGGCAGAAAGAATGAAATGACGAAAAAAAAAAAAACTCAAAAACCACAAAAAACAAATAAAAGGCCCACTCTATCTTATGTATTTTTGGATCATTGTAAGCTAATTGACAGTCTATTGGGATGAAGCTTACATTTTTGCTGCCTTTATAGAATTGTTGTCCTGAAAATTTTGTCATTCCATTTCGATGTCTCTAATCTTACACCAGCCTCTTATTCAGGTCATCCAACATGAGCCATGGGAACACATCAAAGATGAGGACATAAAGAAAACTGATGCATCCTTTTGTGGGGAGATATGGCAAGTTCCTCCAATGTTTTATGCCATCAAAGTAAGTTTTCCTCCTATATTTTGTTACAAGCTTGCTAAAACAGGAAGAGAGTCGTTGCAAAAGAATGGCATATCAGTTCCAAATGAGTTTTGTCATACAATGAAAGGAAGTGGATTGATCTATTGACTTTTCGTAATAAAGGTTTTTAATTTGCTAGATGAATATTGGACTGAAGTATTGGTATAAGAGTTATTTTCATCCTTATCCTTTTGATTTTTTCATTCAACCTCTTTTGTCCCTACTTATGGTGTAATAAGGTGTTTTTGAGATATAACTTTCTTCTTCGGTTTTTGGGTTGATTTCATAATGGCTCAATTTTGGCATTGCTTGTATAGTATTTTGATGTAGATGATCATGCATAGTGCATATGGTTGTAGTGAGGTTACATTTAGCTAAGTTACTTCATTTGAGACTAAATTTTGGCATCAATTGCATAGTATATTGTATTAAAACCAAAAGAATATAATTGAACTTTGACAATATTTGGATGTAGATGGTTGCCTATAGCACAGTTCAGTTAAGTAAAGTTACATATAGGTTAGTTACTTAAGTTTGACTTTATGTTACATGAACAAGTTGTGAACCTTTTGGATGCAACATCACAAGGGTGGGAGCATGCACACTACCATTTTGAAACTAGATATGCACTAAAGTCAAAATGCATTACCAGTAGGAGTGTTAAACAGAGAAGAACAGAATTTTTTTTTATATTACTTTGCTGCATGTTTACTTGGATATATAGACCCGATTATTGTAGCATCATGGAGATGAAGTATTGATACATAACCAAAAAATGAAAAAGACCAGGCAAACAGGAAGAACAAAAAATGGAAAAAGCGCACACACACAGACCCTTTGCTTGTCAAAAGTTGTAAGATACAAATATGAACGCAAACCTGAATTCAGCTGTGTTCTTTTTACCTAGAATTTGAGAAGAAAATGTATGAAACACATCCATGTGGCATTAACTAGGATTGATAATCATATCATTTTATTTATTTATTCATATGGTCTATGGTATGGCACATAAAATAGAAATTGCACATAAATGTAATAGGAAATTTCTCACAAATTTTTAGGTTGTAATTATTGCTTATAAGATATATAATTCATATTTTCCTTCACATTCCTTAGAATTATGTGTGACAATGATATGGTATTGAAATGGCATTGTGTGGTTGTATGATTGCTTATATGTTTCTACACCTTGTGATAGGTTGGGGGTGAGAAGATGTATGAAAAAGCAAAAAGAGGAGAAAGCATTGAACTTTCACCGAGGCGGATTTCAATTTTCCAGTTTGATATCGAGCGAAGTTTAGATGACAAGTTGTCCAAAGCTTAGCTTGTTGCTTCTGTATAACCTGTTTATCACATTAATGTTCTCATGTACTAATTGTGGGTTTTTTTATATGGTGGTTCTGCTAGCCTGAGATGGATCTTATTTTGAATCCTTGCAATTCTTTCTTTCAGTGTTACAAAAAAATAAATGTCATGCTAATTGTGCTCAAATAATTTCACATTGGTGATTACCCTTTGAAAATTAGATCAAACGCAGTTTGAAAATGAAAATAAATTAATATTCAGGAACTTTTGAGAACCTTTCCCTCATTAGTGGGAAACAGAGATATAATTTGTGTATGGTTTATGCGCATATTAGGAAAAGTGTCTATATGAACTAACAAAGGACATTGACCGATGAAGTTGATATCACTACAAGAAAAGTTGCCTATGACGACGTTTGAATGAAAGACGTTTTATGAAACGCTGTGGTATATCTCAATAGCCAACACGTTTTTCAAGCCATGATGCCTGTTGATGGTCTGAATGAGCCAAGTCTGTTTTACTTAACAGACACTTAACCCCATTCCAATTACCAAAGTAAAACAATCTCTCATGAGCTGCTCTTCTCTCTCGCGATTACTATCGATCTCTCTCACTATAGCTGTTCTTCATTGGATACTTGAACTCGATCTTTTTCACTCTAGTTGTTCTTCATCGAACTCTCTCTCTCTCTCTCTCTCTCTCTCTCTCTCTCACAAATCGCAGATCCGAAATCGAACAAGAAAGTCGATCCTCTTCATCTGATCTGATCTCTCAAGTTGATCGAAATCCATACTCGATCTGATCTGATCTGATCTGATCTGATCTCTCTTGCATTTTGTTAGATCTGTTCTTGCCCTAGCTTTTCTTCATCGAACTCGAACTCGATCTCTCTCGCAAATTGTAGATCCGAAATCGAACAAGAAAATCGATCTAATCTCATCAAAATCCGAACTCGATCTGATCTGATATCTCTCACATTTTGTTAAATCTGCTGATTAACGAGGTTTCAAGCAAGTCGTTTTTATTTTGTTTTTCATTAACAAGTGTTAATAGGTGTTTGATTTCTTTGTAGGTGGCGATGAAGTGTAGAGATCGGTTACATGAACTTGTAAAGGAAGAGATAGAGAAGAAGGATTCAAGTACGGAGGAGTGGAAGATCGCGATGGAGAGTAGCTTCAATCGCATGGACAATGAGGTGATTGCATGGAACGACAGATTCATTTTTTGTTCTGTCCAGATTTTTTTCTATTCTATGAACCTTTTGTTATACATGGCACCAATAGCTGTTTTGTTCTTAATTCCTGCTACATTGTTGATGGAGGAAAACATGGTTGGGATCACAATAGCTCTTGCCAGAGATGATATCAAAATAATCTTTTATTTACTCTTCAATTCTGCCTTGGCATATTGTGTGAACTTGACCAATTTCTTGGTTACCAAATACACCAGTGCTCTGACTCTCCAGGTCTGTCCCTTCGTTCTAACACAGCTTCTTTCCTGTTTTAGTTTGGCATTAGTGATATCTTAAAAGAACTGGGGACTCTTTGTTTGTCATTGAAATATAAAGAAGAGGATTTTTTCTACATGATGATCGAGGATATGATTATTAATTAAGGTTTTAACATAAAAATCATTAAGGAAAAACTGTAAGTTTTAACATTGATAATTCCTTGTAATATGTTAGTTCTTCAGTTTGGTCCTACATCTAATTGTTTTCAGAGCATCATTTGTGAAAACCAGTGCTCATTTTGATATCATCTCTGGCAAGAGCTAGTACGGCTTGAAAATGTCAAGCTAAGACTATTATGAAGTAAATAGGGTCTGTCTCAAAAAGATTGTGTCTTCAACCATTCCGTATACACTTATATTTTATGGATGATGGTCTTAGTTTATCTAACTTGAATTAGAATATATTTTCCAATTTGGGTTTCAGAGGGAATTTGTTAAAATTTTGGCAAATTTTAAAACTCCTGGTTTTATGTGCATGAGGTGGTTTCTCATAGACTTGAACAAGTCTTTAGCATTGCATCAAGTGATGATGACCCTAATACAGGAAAGAAATAGTAGATCTAAATCTTGATTCATATTTGTTGATTTAATTTCTGGAAAATGAGAAGTTTGTTTCTGTTATTGAATGCTACTGATTTGGACATGTTTTTCTGCATGGCATTCTTTAGTTTATATATCACTTATAGGTGATGTTCAATTTGAATCTTTTTGAATTTTATTTACTACACTTCGTTGTAACCTTCATTTGATAGGTGATTAAATGGACAGAATGTCTAATATAAATTGTAGTTATATGGTATTGTATGCTTGTGTGTATTTGTCCATCCTTTCTCTTTTCCATTGTAGAAGATAACCATTTGACGACTCAGTTTGATCTTCTCCTCAGGTCATAATTAGTGAAAATTCTACATGTAAGATTTAAGGAAAATTACATTAATGTCCCATAATATTTGACTAATAATATTTGATTCCTTCTTGTTGTGAAAATTACATCCTCCTCCCTATAATTTGCAATCACATTACAAATTCTCCCCCCTGTTAAGCGGCCATTAAGGAGGTAAACACAATATTGCTAGCTTCTCTATCCTCATTAGAATGTCCATTTTACTCGCATGTTTGATTATTGCTTGGACAAAGATGGCAAACCAATGTTTTGAGCGGTCATACATTGCTCTAGTGGAGTTGAAAATTGCTTTTCCATTAGTAACATATATATACACATATATTTTATAGATTCTAGGATCATCAACATCCGTTGTTTTTGCCACTTGACCACTACGTTCATATTATTATCACAATCCACTACAACTCATCACCAGTAAACCATCGGCACCCACCAATGGCCACAACTACATCTTCATCTTCCTCAATTTATTTTGCTCTCTTTTCTTTTCTCTGATATAGAAGAAAACAGGCTTTCATTATATATTTATTCTATACACAGGAGAACATGAATATACAAAGCACAAAAGGTGAAAAAAAGAATAAGGAAAGAATGCCTGAGATGAGGTGCTCTACTGCCTGAGACAAGGGCTACTCCAATTTAATATATTAATGTATTCTTAACAATGCTGCTAGAGATAAGGTCTGAATATTGCTCTGCACTCAGTAGTGCTCTAATACAAATTGCTCCAGAAGTGCCCCAATAATTTATTAATGCATTCATCTCATTTTTGTTCTTCTTCTCTAATCACCACTAATCCATTGCCACCCACCAAAGGCCACAGCTACATCATTGTCATAATCATCATCTTTTGGGCTAGCCAAAGTTGCCCTCGCCATTGAGGAAATGGAACTTGGTGCACGTGTTGGCCAGTACCTGGGTTAAAGAAGTTGGTGCCAACTGCCAAGCAGAGTCATGATGACTAGCTGTTATGCTGCTTGAGCTTCACTTAATTGAATTTTAATCAATCTCATCACCAAACTAGTTCTACAAGACTTGTTCAAACTTTGCATTCAGGGCTTGATTGGTTTCTGGGCCTAATAATTCACTACTCAATGTACTTTTTTAAGTCATCATTGCAAATTCAAAAGATTTTGAAATTCTTATCATTATATGAAGGCACGTAGATAGACCAAGTTCATGTTCCTATGTATTTGCTGATGTTTTTCTGTCACTTTGTTTTGTACCCTGTTGACAGAGTGAGTCAGCTGAGACGTCTTCGACTTGCATGTTGCTCTGAGATTTCAGATGAGGGTTTGAGTGAAGCTGCTAAAAAACTACCATTATTGGAGGAGCTTCACATTTATTTGAGCCCACTTTCAAAAGTGTCCCTTGAGACTGTTGGGGCGTTGCTGCCGTCGTCTGAAATCTCTGAAATTTAATGATCGAGGGTCCAGGTCCTCATACGTGGGGTGTGATGATGAGGTTGCGATGGTTATCAGAGAAACCATGCCTGGATTACATGATCTTCAGCTCTTTGGAAATAAGATGACAAATGATGGGTTGCAGGCCATTCTCGACGGCTGTCCCCACCTTGAATCCCTGGACCTGCGGCAGTGTTTCAATGTTCATCTTGTAGGACCTTTTGGGAAAAGATGTTCTGAACGGGTCAAAGTTCTTCAGCGTCCGTACGATCCCACCGATGACTATGAGTTTGATACAACTGTTTATGATGATGATGAGTACCCATCTGGGTTTTCTGAGATCGACTTCTTGTCTGACGTTGACAATGATTATGAATTCTCAGGCGGGGGCAGTGATTATTCTGACTATGGAGAGCTGTTTTTTGATGACTACTAATCCTCTGTTGGGTTGAAAAGCCCAGGGTATGTACTCTACATCCTTTTATCAATTGTTGATGCTCAGAACACTTAAGGGATGTTATTTAAACCCATTATTAGGACACCATTTTAGTGCACAAATTTGAATATCATCAAGCTTCATTGATGAGATTGTCTGTGTTTTGCAGGTGGAGATCGATTGATAGGATGGCTAAAACATAAAGTGGGTTAGGTCTGGCTCTTATTATCCGAGTTATGTTGTAGCTTTTGTCCGTGGGGGGGTGGGGTATTGTTTATGACTATGTTATGTCTCTCTAGTTATATTTCGATATGACTTTTCATGTTTTGGTTTTGTCTGCCTCTGTTTCTGTAGAAAGATATCATCATGATGTGTTTAGTTGGACTTGGTTCTTATTGTGAAACAAATAATATTCGTCTGGTTTATATAAAGAAAAATGCCTTGTAGTTCGAGCACTGGTGTGACAATCCTCTGAAGTTACCTGAAGGAGCTGTGTTCTTATGTTCGTGCAATGTTATGCAATACTATATAGCCTATGACAAGACTTTGTACCCATGAATTGTCATTTATACAATTCAACTGGATTTTTAGTTTTGTTTACTCGTTTTAGTCATTTACATATTTTCAGTTTTTCGAGTTCTCTTACTTATTTTTTTCTTTTCACATGCATGACTAGTATGATCACTTGTCTAGTTTGAAGTTTGGCATCTTTGTTACATTGAAAATGCAAAGGTGCAGTTACTTTACAGTACCAATATCATTTACATTGTAATCTCTTTTCATAACAGGCATACTTTTATTCTCTCTACTGTGGAGAAAAAACAAATATGGAGTACTGTCGAGAAGCACCTCACGGACAACCAAGTGGAGGCAAGTTTGGCTTGACTTTTTAAGTGGAATGGTTAATATAATTTATTCTTGGCTAACTTATGCACACGTCTTTTGAATGCTTTTTCTTTTTCTTTTTTTTCTTTTTTTTCATGTTAAGAACACTTGCATGATAGTTTCTTTGCTTGGGTTTCAGTTGTATAGGAGTCCAGACACCGTCTTCAGCTCCTTCCCTACATGCCAATAAAAAGGAAATAATTGTGAAATGAAACAATTGATTTTGTATAAAGTGTCTTTTCTTTCACTGAAGGATTGAAATTTTTCTATAAAATGAACATGGTATTTTACTTTTGTCTTGCTGCTTATGCTAGAATTCTAAGGACTCTGGTAGCAAATAACAGTTGATGAATTTAATGTGATTACAAAAAAGGCTAGTGTTCAAAGCGCCCCCATTCTTTAAAATGTTAAAAGATGCGAACTTTATTCCTTTTTCAATTTGTTGGTTTGGTTTTATAAGGAGTAATGTAGTAGTACAGTTCTCCACAATCTTAGGATGGCAATGATTACAGCAACGATTTTACATGTTCTATTTATATGTGATTATGGGTAGTGTTTCATCATGACCTTTTCTCATACGACAGATAACTTAATATATATATCTTAGTTTAATGATAGTTTGTGATTAGGAGGGTAGGGCCCCGAAATAAAATACAATATAGAAGAGCCCAGAGTATCTTGGATTTAACAATGGTCCTTTAATTGTTTCCACACTCGTATAAGAGGTTAGCCCTACATAGGATTTTGTCACTTCTAACTTTAACATGTAGTTTTTTTGTGCAGGTAAGAGAACATGCTGCAGCAGTTTTAGCAGGCCTAATGAAGGGTGGGGATGAAAGCCTAGCTGAAGACTTCCGTGGGAGGGCTTACAGAGATGCAAATGCAATTCAAAAGAAGAGAAGACAGGTCATTTTCTTGGTTTTGAAGCTTTCTTGTTATGCTAGTTACTAGATTAATTTCTCTAGGGAGGAACAATCTTCAGATATTCAGTCCTTTACACATGTTCACTTCTAGTCGGATGTCATAAACATTCATAATGGTTTATGATGCATCTATTTCTTACCAAAAAGAGTTTGTGATGCATATATAACTTGTGGAGTGGGTTCGAGTGATATTGCTTTTGCACATGATGCATTGAATATTGATTAATTTCTATGTACTGTATTCATGTACGTATATATTCATATTAATTGCTGTAGTTATTAAGTTCTATTGCTTGTGCATATGATGCATTGAATATTGAATGGTTCATGCCTTTGTTTTGGTATTCAATATTTGGTTAATGTTTCTGCGTGCATGATGCATTGGTAACTTATTAAATATCTCCTGCTACTTGATATATTCCCTTTATATACTGATCCAAAGCTTGGAAATTTACTGATGCAGAAATTCAAGTTCTGGTCTGTCCATAGCTTCCATACACGGTGCTGTACTTGCTTTGGCGGCTTGTGTTTTATCTGTTCCATATGATATGCCCAGGTATGTTCATGTCTGACATATACTAGGGCTGTGTTTGGATTTAGGATTAGGGTAGGGATTTGTGGTGGAAAAAAAAAAGGTGAAGGAAATATGAATGAAGTATAAACTAAAATTTTACTTTATTTCCCTGGTCTTAATGGAACAATTTTGACATTTAAAAAAAAAAAAAAAAATTCGATTTTTTTATTTTTTGTTTTGTTTCAGTTGGTTGCCTGAGCATGTTACATTGCTGGCTCATTTTGTGGGAGAATCGTCACCTGTGAAATCTACGGTTAGGAAAGCGGTTGCAGAGTTCTGGAGGACCCACGCAGATACATGGAACATTCAAAAAAATTCATTTACTGAAGATCAACTTGAGGTAGATTCATATGAAATATATATATTCTTGTATGCTTCCAGATCTTAAGTTGTTAGCTCTCCTTTTTGTTAATTTTCTTCTTTAATTTAATTACTGGCAGGTTCTGGCTGATACATCCTCTTCATCATCATATTTTGCTTGATCCCTTTTTAAGAGAAGGGATATAATAGGAATAGGATTCGGCTAAAACATGAGAAGCTATAATTGTCCTTGATTTTATATTACGATCATTAATAAAATGGGTTTTATTTACATTTTGCATAATTTTATATTACGAGCAAATATTTTTTCTCCTTAACCTTCCTTTAAATTTTTTTTAACAGGTATTAAAGTTGCATTTAGATCATTCAGGAACACAAGGTCATAGGAGAGGATCACAATCTGGAGGTATAGAGTATGCTCAATCAGATGTGTGGGCTTCAGCATACAGTGCTTTAGCTGCAGGGGCTGCACTAATTGCCGGATTAAGCATGTTAGCATACTGAGGAGGAATGGTAACTGATAATTATTTATACCCTTCTTTCAGTTTATAAAATTGATGTATTGGGAGCAGCAGTAGAAGAAGAACTGAGTTTCTGTGACTACCACGGATAAAGCTAAAATTGATCAATGATGCTGGCTGGCAGGTCTCATGCTCAACATTTGTTTGTGTATATTAATATCTCAATAATTTTATCGAGTCAGAACCAACAACATACATCAATTGCATTTGTATTTCTGTGGTTAGTTTTGCATCCATAAGATTATTGTTTATATCTGCAGGGAATTATTTATTCATTTATTATTTTTTTCTGTTGGGTATTCCCGTAGTTTACATTATGGGATGGGTGAGAATTGTTTGTGAGGAGCATTTGTAGCTTCCTGAACTCTGGATTTGTGCATTATTAATAGGCAGCATCTGAAATTTTCAAATGTTGTTTTTCTGCATTGAAGTTGTCAAACATTCATTATTGAACCAAATTGAAATTAGGAAAATTCTATGATACACACTCATTTATTATTTTTAAAAAAATGTATAAATGTCTGACGGGTATTTTAATTTTCTTTTTAAGCTTAGTTTATTTATTATTTTAATAAATATCAATCATCAGTTCTTAATAATTGTTTATCATTGGTATTTTTTTTTGTTCAACCACAAAAAATTAGCATAATTTTTTTTAAAAAAAAAGAAGCTATGGCGGCGTTTTTTAAACGTCACTATATCTCAGCCCTGACGGTTAAATTTTTAAAATGTATAAATGTCTATGACGGTGTTTCAAAACGCCGCTAATTATCATAGTGTGACGTCAGAAACTGTTAGGGTAAGACATTTACCGGCGTTTTTTAAACGCCTCCTACACTTATATCACGACGTTTTTAAACGCCATAAAGCTATAGTGACGGCCGCGGCCGCGGCGTTTTTGACACTTATAGCGGCGTTTTTTAAACGCCGCTAAAAGTAGATTTTCCAGCAGTGTATGTTACATACTATCAGGTAGCAATAATCTTGTTGTTTTTGTAAGTTTGTCTAATTTATTGCAGACAAAATTTGATTTTCCGGGTGACATGTTGAAAGGGGACATGTATTCGATCAAAATTTTTACGTTGATTGAATGTGAATCTTGTACAGTAAAAGATGAATTCAATCACTAATGGGTAGTCAAACCCAAAAGAGGTTGCGAGGTTAATAGTCGCATTTAATCACTAAACCACCCTAGGTGGTCTTTCAATCAAAATCACAGTAATGCAGCCAGGTTTGGATGCCCATATTTGAATCAGAAAAAGTAGACAGCCATTTATACTTTTAAACACACACCCATAGAGAGAGTGAGTGTGGACCCCACATTCACTCGCTCGTACACACACAATGGGCTGTTGAAAACTTGAAATATTTCATGTTGTTTGTTCTTATCAAATCTTGGTTCACATATCAAAGAAAGAAAAAAAGAAGAAGAAGAAGTAAATATAACAAACTCAATGAAAGAAGGTCTGTAACGCCCTCAAAATAATACATAAAACCCATCATCTTAGACATACAATGATATAAGAGAAATAAACATCTTTCTATTCATCAGAGTAGTTCTTACAAAAGTATTACATGTTAACAACAAAAGCAAATGCCCTATGGGCTTACAGCTTTCCAAGTCAACACTTGGTTACAAAAAGAAGAGTGCTAACTCAATTACATATTAAGCCCTTGGCTTGAATTTACTTGTAATACATCAAAAGAAAGCAAAACAACAAAACAGTCCGTCTGCCTCTAGCCTCCCAAGCTATGTCCTTGGAGGTGGTATGCTACCTGTACCTGAAAATAATGCCCCATATAGGGTGAGCCAACGCCCAGTAGAGATATGCTAAACATAATATGAGCAGTAACTAGGACATTAGCAATTGATAAATGTTTTACTCACATAAATCAATTCACAAACCATTTCCATTACATGACAAATGTATCCATGTTTTATTTCATTTTCCATTTCCTTTCCAACTCTCAATTTATAACTATGGCTCAGAATCCAGCCAAACGATTTAAATGAGACAGTAACTCATATTAAACATTTTCTACTTCACAACAGATAAGCATATGAGCTGTATCCACACTTCAACAGATAAGCATATGAGTTGTATCTACGGAGTCCATCCCCTATCTCCTCCCAAACATTACCCGGTTTAGAGGTCCACCCCCTATCTTTCCCTAAACCGTGGAGTACATCCCCTATCTCCTCCCACACAACACAATGTATATAAACACAGATCATATACACATCCAATCAATACATAAAGTTAATGTATTATTTCAACCGTCATATTCTATGACACATCAATTGATCAGGTTTAGTTTGCCTAATCATCATGCATTGTCTACAACAATCAAGACTACCCTCCACCGGTAGCCCAAAACAGTTATTTCTAAACAGATAATAAAAGCATTAACAGATAAATTATCCGCATTTTCAAAAGTGAGTGATTTATAAATCCAACTCCACTATCCCATCTCATAATGAGCCAATTTCGTTATATTCAACTCAATTTCACAAACTCATAACTTTCCCAAATTAATTACACCAATTAATTTATGCACAATTTAGGGCTTTCTCCCCCATCTCTCAATATTAACCCAAAGGTTCAAATATCAACAACTAACAACAATAACATCATTTTGAGAACCAGAATAAATATTAAAAAGTCAAAATAACAAACCCCCTTTTCTACCTTTTGAAACCCTAAGTCCCAAAATCAAACCATTTAAACAACATGCTCAATATCTAGGTCAAAACCCATAAGGATGAGTAGGAATCCCTACCTCAAGATATGAATACCAACGAAGAAGATGAAGAAAACGAAGATGCTCCAAATCCCAAAATTCTCGAATCAAAATGTAGCCCTCAACGATCAACACACTTTTTACAAAGGCCAAAGGGTGAGAGATTACTCTAACTAGATCAATATCTAGAGAGAAGTGGAGGTTTTAGTGAGAGAGGCTCTCCAATGGTGTTTTTGAAAAGTAAGAGAGAGAGTGGAGATGTAAAAAGTGATTTAAAATAGCCTAGCTGTCAACTGATATACGACTCTTCCGCTCGAGCGGAGAAAAGGACGGTCGAGCGCAAGAAGTGTCGCTCGAGCACCAAGAAACAACTGCAAATCATACCCGCTCGAGCGCGAAAACCAGTCCGCTCGAGCGTAGATTATGCCCATCCAGAACTTTTACAAAAAAAAAGACTACTCGCTCGAGCGCCAATAAGCCCGCTCGAGCGTAAGGAAACCCACTCGAGCGTGAAAAACATACCTGCAGAAGTTTTGCAGGGGCACGAAATACTGGGAGTGTATAAAACCCGCTCGAGCGCAAGAAGACCCGCTCGAGCGAACCGCCTAAAAACTGGGCAACAAGGAAAAGAAACCAAGGCTTAACCAACCTGTAACAACTCTGCCCAATACATCCTAAAACTCAAACATATGAAATTAAAGGATGACAACAAGATATACAACCACCAACTCCACGGAACCAAAGTCTGGAATACAACAAATACAACAAGAGAATACCGGGATCGCTATAAGGTCTCTGGAGTCTACTGAATTCAAGGTTAGAACTGTTCCTAATTTTAGTTTATTTGTGAATTTTATTTTATTAATGAAGTTGAATTTTTTTAGGATTTTATTCTTTGTTTATATTTGTTTCCTTATTGGAATTTATTAGTTTGGTTTGCCTATATATTGCTTTGGATGAACTATATATATTTATATATTTTTTTTGTAGATAAAAAAAAGATTTAGGCACTCTATGATATAGTTTTAATTTGCTCAAAGATTGGACTGCTGCAATTCTTATTGGTATAAAGAGACCAACCATTGTTGTTCATCTTGAATCTTGTAATCTTGGTTGATAAAGCTATTTCGGTCTCAGTACTCATCTAATGTCTTTGGTAGCCCCAAAGTAGGTGAAAATATACTGTATGAGTTTGCCTTCTTAATTTGCTAGGTTACGTTGACAAATATTACAATTGTAGTAGCATAGAATTTAGATTTTATGACAGAAATACTTCAAATTGCAGTATCATGTTGTCATAACATTTGATGTTGTGCACCTTTTCTTTTTAATTTTATTTTTTTTTTAAATTGTGTTTAGTGTTTTGGAAATAATATATCATGGATCTCAAATTCTAGTGCTTAGTGTCTTCAATTGCCTTGGTGGACCAAGAATCCTCTGCTTGTGTCATTTTAGATGTCAGCATGGTCTCATAAGCTTTATTGTTGGAAGGCTTCCCTAAATATATTATTTCATAAAAAGATCAAATATTTTGGTCAAAATACCTATAACCCAATGAATGGGGTAGGAGGAAAGAGGGAAAAACTTGTGTTGTTTTTGGATTATGGATTTGGATAGGATTTGCAAAAAGAAAGGGAAATAGAAAAAAGAAAAAGAAAAAAAGAGAGGTTATATTTAATTCACATTGTCCTTTCCTCTTCTTTTTCCCTTAATCCATTGTGAATGACCTTTCCTTGAATTAAGTTCATTACGTAGCAGTAATTGTCACTAGGCGACATTAACTGTATTTTTCAAAGTTATTCAAAACCCTCTTGTAGATATTATGCATCCTAATAAACTGTTAGCTTATGAGCTACATCATTACATCAGTTAAACAACATTTATACTTTCTTATTTTCAGAGGTAAGTGATGCAGTGCGAGTCGTAAAATAGTAACAATCTTAAAAATCCGTTGATTCAAACAAGAATACCGAAAATAAGATTCTTCCCTAGACCTGTTGATTCACAAAGAATACCGAGTTTAAAGGCTCAACAATAGTTGATTCACACAGAATAACCAAAGTTGGGACAAAAGAGTATAAAACTCAAAATATATTAATGATCAAAAAACTGAAGAGCCCTAAGGCTTTACACCCATTATTTATAAGAAAAATAGAGTCCTAACTTAACGAACCAACAACCAGTTTTGGAAAGAGAAGGAAATAAAATATAAGGCAATTACCAAAAGTGAACATATGGCAACTAAAGCAAAAAAAATACGGAAACTACTAATGTGGTCATAGGTTGCTTGCTACATCATCCTCCCCTGGATGGAGAGAATTCGCCATCGAATTCGCAGCCTCGTCGTTGGTGTTGTCACCGTGATAAGGAATGAGGTATCTAACGTTGAACACATCGGAAGTACAAATATGACTAGGCAACTTCAAATGGTAGGCATTTGAATTGATCTTCTCCAAAATTGCAAGGGGCCCAATTTTTCGTGCTGCCAACTTGTTATATTCACCTGCTGAAAACCTGTCTTTTGTAAGAACTGCCCACACTAAATCGCCAACTTCAAATTCGACCAATCGACGTTTCTTGTCAGCAGTCAACTTATACTTGGCGACTGATTGTTGTAAGTTGGATTGGGTTAATTTGTGCACCTCCTGAAGGTTGTGAATCAACTCTTCTACCTTCCCATTTATGCGCTTTAAATCTGGCACATGGACTAAATCTAGTGGGGCCCTTGGTTGGTAGCCATAATTGACATAGAAAGGGCTAAAACCATAACTCCGATTTACAGAGCAATTGTAAGCAAACTCTACTTGGTGCAATTTGTGATCCCATGATTTCAAATGATCCGTTACTAAACACCGTAACAGGTTGCCCAAAGAACGATTAACAACTTCTGTCTGGCCATCAGTTTGAGGGTGATAGGCGCTACTGAAATCAAGCTTAGTATTAGCCAAGCGCCACAGACATCTCCAAAAATGACTAAGAAATCGAGTGTCTCTATTAGATACAATGGACTGAGGAAGCCCATGCAAACGATAGATTTCTCGAAAATACAATTGGGCCACATTTACAGTATCCGTCGTCTTTTTGCAAGTAATGAAATGGGCCATTTTTTAGAACCTGTCCACGACTACGTAGATAGAGTCACAACCTCGTTGAGTGCGCAGGAGTCCCAAAACAAAGTCCATACTAACGTCAGTCCATGGCTGATTGGGCACGGGTAACAGCATGTATAAGCCTGCGTTTGTTGCGGATCCTTTGGATACTTGGCAGATGCGACATCCGTTCGCAAGCTTGACAATTTCTTTCCTCATAAAAGGCCAAAAGTAAGAACCAGCTACAAGCTGCAGAGTTTTGTCACGCCCAACATGGCCTTCTTCATGCAACTCCTTGATAATTCTCAATCGAAGACTTGATGCAGGCGCACACAATTGGTTGCCTTTGAAGAGGAATCCGTCATGGAGAAGAAAGTCCCACCTCTGACCTGATTTAACTTCTGCCACAATACAAGAGAAATAGGGATCAACAGACAGTAATTCTTGAAATGAATCAAACTCAAGGACCATATTTCTCATTGTAGTAAGCAGCAATGAACGGCGGCTAAGTGCATCAGCCACTTTGTTTAAGGTCCTGGATTTGTGTTTAATAATAAAGATGAATTGCTGCAGATATGCTACCCAATTGGCGTGCCTCGATGAAAGCTTGTCTTGGCTGTTGATGTGCTTCAAAGCATCATGGTCAGAAAATAAAATGAATTCACTTTGGGACAGATAAGAGTACCAATGCTTTAGGGCTTGGGCAATGGAGTAAAATTCCACATCATAAGTGCTGTAGTTGCTTTTGGAACTACTAAGCTTCTCACTAAAGTAGGCAATCGGTCGACCCCCTTGGCTCAAAACAGCCCCAATGCCCACTTTAGATGCATCACAGTGTAGCTCAAAGGGTTTAGAAAAATCTGGTAATATGAGGACTGGTGCTGAAGTCAATTTCTGTTTAATTTGCTGGAATGCTTCTGTCGCTGCCTCTGTCCAACAGAATTGGCCAGCTTTCATGTAGTCTGTAATTGGTGCCATAATGCTACTGAAATGGGGAATGAACTCCGATAGAACGAAGCCAACCCATGAAAGCTTCGTCCATCGTGAATGTTTTTTGGTATTGGCCAGTCACGAACTGCATTTATCTTGCTTTCACCAACAGAGAGGCCATCTTTAGATACGACATAACCGAGGAACACAATAGTATCTGTTAAGAAGGAGCACTTGTTGGTACCAACATAAAATTTTGCTTCTTGCAGTACTGATAGAACCTAGCGTAAGTGCTGGAGGTGCAATTCATTATTAGCGCTATAAAGCAAAATATCATCAAAATAAACAACAACAAACTTCCCGATAAAAGGCCGAAATAGTTGGTTCATCACACCCATAAAAGTACTGGGAGCGTTTGATAAACCAAATGGCATGACTAGCCATTCGTAAAGCCCCTCTCGAGTTTTGAAGGCTGTCTTCCATTCATCACCTTCCCGAATTCGAATCTGAATCTGGTGGTAACCACTTTTCAGATCCAATCTGCTAAACACGGTTGCTTCACTCAACTGATCTAATAAGTCATCCAACCGAGGTATGGGGAACCTATATCGGATAGTGATCTTATTAATTGTTCTACTATCGACGCACATGCGCCACGAGCCATCTTTCTTGGGGGTTAATAGTGCAGGTACGGCACATGGATTGAGGCTTTCTCGGATGTGTCCCTTGGCTAGCAATTCCTCCACTTGTCGGCGAAGTTCCTCATGCTCTTTTGGACTCATGCGGTAGTGGGGTCTATTTGGCAAATTCGATCCTGGAATCAAATCAATTCAATATTGTATGTCTCGCATGGGCGGTAACATTGGAGGTAACTCCTTGGGAAATACATCATGGAACTCTGCAATTAGAGCCTTCACAAGCTCAGGGATCTTACTCTCTATAGCACTGTCTTTTCCTACTAGTACGAACACCATTCCTATTTCAGCCACCTCCTCCAAGAACCGGTGTATAGACAATAAGCTAGAACTCTTCTCAGTGGCTAGCTTTGGTGCTTCTTCCCTATGAGGTTCAAGAACAATGCGGATCTTGTTAAATACAAAAGAGTAAGTGTTCCTTCGTCCATCGTGTAACACGTCGCAGTCAAATTGCCAAGGCCTTCCTAATAAAATATGACAAGCATCCATCTGAACCACATCACACCATACCTTGTCCCTGTAATTAGAACCAATAGATAATGGAACTAAACAACACTTGGAAACCGTTACCTCCTTGCCTTTCTGAAGCCATGACAATTTGTATGGGTTGGGATGTTGGCTTGTACTTATTCCCAATTTTGCTACAGCGTCCTCCGCAATGACATTCTCACAACTTCTGGAGTCAATTACGAACTTGCACACCTTCCCACTAATGGTACACGTGGATTGGAAGATGTTGTTTCGTAACCACCCATTCCCTTCAACCTCTCGAGGTGTAAAGCAAGCCTTGCGCACAACCAATAGAGGACCATTATCGCCAGCAGCTTGTTCTTCCTTGTCATAAATACTAGCCTCGGGATCGTTGGTAGGATCTTGCAGACTTTCATTAGTCCCATCTTCGGCAATTTCTTCGCTATCTATAAATAGGCCTTTGCCAACCCGGTCACTTTTTCTGCAATCTGCAGCACGATGACCAACTTCTCCGCACTTGAAGCAACGCATACCACTACTAGTAACAGGGTTCCTGTTTGACTGTTCTCCTGAAGGTTTACCAACCGTATCAGATTGTATAGTGCTCCACTGTGCCCCTGGTAGGTTCGTACTCATATTTCGGTTCATTGGGGGTGGATTACGGTTGCCACTAGTGTTTCCACTTGACCATCCAGTACCTCCTGAGCGACGCTTTGACCTTTTCTCTAATTGTATAGCCCTCTGGTGTGCTTCAGAAATAGAATAGGGATCAAATAAATTCAGGGTATCTTGATATTGTTCTTGCAATCCCCCGATGTACCTAGAAACAAGTTGGTTTTCATTTTCAGCAAGGTCATTACGTGACACCAATTGATAGAATTTAGTGGTATATTCATCGATCGTCTTCGTCCCTTGCCGTAAATTTTGCAATTATTGGTACATCATGCGTGTATAGTTATGAGGAAGGAACGCCATACGCATATGTTTCTTCATCTTCTCCCAAGAAGCAATTTTACTCTTTCCCTGTCTGGTTCGAGTTAACTTTATTTGTTGCCACCAAGCCGCTGCTCTTCCCCTGAATCGTGTGGCCACCAAGGAAACTCGTTTGTTTTCTGGAACCTCCTTGAAGTTAAGAACCTCTTCGATAGCAAAAAGCCAATCCAAGAATTCTTCGGGTTGAACACTGCCTTGAAATTCAGGGATGTCAATTTTCAGACCTGCTTCTCATCGACGTAAATTTGCTTCCGTACCTTGTCGAACTCTTTCCCTATGGAAATTTCCAGCAAAAGGGTTATCGCCATTCTCCTCCATACTTTCTTCGTTCTCCATAGACCGTGGGTTTGGATGTGGCTGGCGCTGCTGCTGTTATTGCAACGCCGCGAGTTGCTCAGTTAGGGCATCAATTTGTTGTTGCATCCTCGTGGTGTCAACTTCATAAACGTCGTCCATGGGCCGCCTCCTTGGTGCCATCGTAGCCTATGCCCTGATACCAACTGGTGCAGTGCGAGTCGTAAAATAGTAACAATCTTAAAAATCCGTTGATTCAAACAAGAATACCGGAAATAAGATTCTTCCCTAGACCCGTTGATTCACAAAGAATACCGAGTTTAAAGGCTCAACAATAGTTGATTCACACAGAATAACCAAAGTTGGGACAAAAGAGTATAAAACTCAAAATATATTAATGATCAAAAAACTGAAGAGCCCTAAGGCTTTACACCCATTATTTATAAGAAAAATAGAGTCCTAACTTAACGAACCAACAACCAGTTTTGGAAAGAGAAGGAAATAAAATATAAGGCAATTACCAAAAGTGAACATATGGCAACTAAAGCAAAAAAAATACGGAAACTACTAATGTGGTCACGGGTTGCTTGCTACATCAGTAAGGAACAAAAGAAACATACAATCCTACCATCTACTATCATTGTTTCTTTTATTTTTCCTTCCTTAGCCTTCCAATCATCTGTATCCATATATGCTTGTATTTTTTAGCTGCTTTTGATGATAACTTTTTGTTTTTTGCTTCTTTCTCGGTCTTCAACTTTGCACTTTCCTTGGCTTTGTTGAGGGCTTCAATCAGTTAGTTTAAGAAAGTCTCTTCTGAAGCAGTCTTTGGTATCAAGTTCTCTGCAACATCACAAGGGACTCATATCGGTTTCCTACAATAAACTATCTATGTTTTGTAGATAATTGCAGTTGTAGTTTGTCATTCAAAAAAGGCTTTTTAATATCTTTATTATATGATATACTTTGGAAGATCAATGTGACATATTTTGTGTAGTAAAAATCTCATGAAATGTGAAATTAGTTGAATTCTTTGGTTTATACTCTGTTTCCAAAGTTGTAGTATGAACTTTGTAGTGCACAATAACATTTATTTTACAACTACTATATATAGTCACAGAGAATGCCAACTCTGGCATTTTATTTCATATTCCTGCAATAGTAGTAGCACAGGAAAAAAAAATAAAAATAAAAAAAGAGAAAAAAAAATGGTATTTTAATTCATATTCTTGCAACAACAGCAGCAAAGAGGAAAAAAAAAAAAAAGTGGCGTTTTGACGTCATACGCTAGTTTATGACGTCGTCAAAGATTTTGCGGCGTTTTTTTTAGCGACGTTTCAAATGTTGGAAAGCTATTGCGGGGGCTGTATCAACGACAAAAATATTACACGTCGCTGTAAGCTTTGACGCCGTTTTAAACTCAAATTTCCTGCAGTAAGACATGATCAATGTATAATTTGGATTATTTTTCTACTATTGGATTAATATATATAATTGAAATAAATTTTCTTATTATGGCTATGTTTGGCATGGGTCTTTTTTACTATTTTAGTCACAAAAAGACAAAATAGATTAAAAATTCAGTAAGACAAAATGTCACATCCAAAACATTATCATTTTATTTTTTCTCTTACAAAAGTAAAAAAAGTCAAAAAGTCCGTCTCAAACGAGACTTTTTAGCCCCAGGCTAAAATAACGAAAAAAAAAAAACTAAAAAGTTAATTCACATCCCAAACGAAGATTATGTTTCATGTTTATAATTTTTTGAGTTATTTTTTCTCTTCTATTATCAAAAGGTACAATACATTGATTTAAAATGGAATTTTTTGTGGGAAATTCCTCGACCTCAAGTTTTGCTATCTAAATGACAAGTTAAAAACAAATTCATACACCTAGGACAAAATTTAAAATATAGAAAAAAATATGATAAAAATTACAACAACCACCATCGCCGGTTGGAAATAATCACCACCAACCAAGGACAATTTCTAGTTATCACCATCAATTACTAGTGACTTTCCAACAAAAATTCTCAATGACTAGTTTCCATACTCTTCTCTAATGTCTTTTTTGACGACATACTTTGGCCGCTGCCACCACCTAGCAAATAACAACCAAAAAAAAAATAAATTATAATAATAAAAAAGGACAATTACAAAATAAATAAATAAATAAATAAAAATTTGACCCATTTAACAAAATAAACTCTAAATTTTTAATTTTTTCCATTTAAATCTTAATCTTTTGCTTTATTTTTAATTTAAACCATTTGCTTATTTTTGTTAAGTAAAACCGACGAAAAAAAATATTTTAATAAAAAATGCGTTATAGCTTGAAATAGTCAAGGCTCGAATGGCTTGACCCTCCTCTCTCTCTCTCTCCCTTCTCTATCTCTCTTCTCCATCTCCAGAAGGAAGAAGAAGACCTCTATCTCTCTCCTCCATTTTTAGAAGGAAGAAGAAGAAGACCAAGGTAGAGGAGGAGCTCTTTCGATTATGAGATTTCGATTTTGATTCTGATTTTGATTTTGATTTTGATTTTGATTTTGATTTTGATTTTGATTTTGATTTGGGTTTGATTTTGATTTTGATTTTGATTCTGATTTTTGGTTTGGTTTTGGATTTGATTTGATTTGATTTCACATTCAGTATGGTAAATAGAAATTGATTTTGATTTTGAGGAAGAAGAAAAGAAAGAAAGAACAGAGGAAGAACAGAGGAGGAACAGAGGGGGAAGGAAGGAAGAAGAGAGGAGAAAGGAAAAAGAAAAAGAAAATAAAATTAAGAGAGTGATTCGTTCCTGTAACACCCCACAATAAATACAACAAACCCATCTCATAAGTTGAAATATAATTTAAACAACATTCTTTCATTCATCAGAGTTTGATACACAAAAGGTGACACATGCGGTATACATTCATAAGCTCTTCCCTGAATCTACAGCATGTGATACCAACATAATGATCAACAAAATAATGCCCTACAGGCTTACAGCTTTCCAAGACTATGCTTGGTTACAACAAAAAAGGGAGTCTTAAGCTCCATACATATAAAACCCTAAGCTTGTACAAAGAGTAAATACAAAAATAACAAAATAGAGCCTTCAGCTCCCAGGCCTTCCCAAGCTAAGTCTTTGGAGGAGGCATGTCACCAGTACCGAAAATGATTTCCCAAATAGGATGAGCCAAATCCCAGTAGAAACAATCTAACACAATATATGAACTCTAACAAAGTTATAAATATGATGCGCATGTTCAATGCTCAAAGATAAAATCATTTACAACTTTTCTTCCATAACCACACTATGCCAAGTATTATATCCCAATCCATTTTATATCAGTTCGTTTCATGTCATTTCATATTTCCTCAATTCATGAGTCACATCCATTGTTATTCAGACAACCCAACTAAGACTACAACTCAGTGGTTTTTTTACTACACAACCATTACACACAAACACTTCAATTTTCCATTTTACAAAAATTTCGTCCATAGGATCGGCACCCATATATACGGGCAGTTTTCGAGACTTGCACCCAAGTCACACAGGCCAACTTAATTTAATGGAGTCTATTCCTTTTCTCCTCCCACACATGGAGTACATCCATTTTCTCCTCCCAAACATCATACATATATAATGTATTAAACACAGTCATATTCAATGACAACCGATAAGAGATTAGTTTCAATTTACCTAATCCTCATGCAATTTTACGACAATCATAACCATTCTCCACCGATGGCCCAAAATAGATATTTCTAAACAGATATACAATCTCACAACAGATAAATTATCCGAATTTTTGTAAGTGAGAGATGACACACATCCAACTCCACCAATTATATAAACATTCATCTAACTTCATATTCCCATTTCTAATTTCATTATTTATGCAAAATAATTATTTGAACATTTTAGGGCCAAACCTCATTTCTTTCCAAATCTTATCCCAACCACCAAATCATCTATTTTAAAGCAACACGAGTTCATATTCATCCCCATGACCATTCCCAAGATATCCTTTTGAAAACTCCACTTTTGAATTTAAACCCCAAATCCTAGGTTCGTTAAAATCACCTCAAAACTGAATATTTCTTACACATCTAGAAAGAACCAAGTTAAAGCTCATAAAAAGTGTAGAAAGTCCCTACCTCAAGCTTAGAAGACCAATGCAACAATTGAGGAACTTAAAGACGCCGAAACCAACTTATACTCGGATCAAAACGAAGCTCTTGAGACGCTCTACCTTTTTAACAAAGGCACACGGGTAGAGAGATCACTAGATCTAGGTGAAAATGTAGAGAGAATGGAATTTTAGAGAGAGAGGCTTTAGATCTAGGGTTTTAAGACAAAAGATATAAAAAAAAGTGATGTAAAAAGGTGCTGATGTGAACTGATATACGTATAGTTCGCTTGAGTGTCAGAGACAATAAGTTGTTCTGCTCGAGTGCAAGAAGTGACGCTTGAGCGCAGAATACACACATCCAGTAGTTTTGCAGACACCAGACCAACGCTCGAGCGTAGGAAACGCCGCTCGAGCATAGAATACACTCTCCCAACAGTTTTGCAGACCTACAAAAGTGCTGAGAGTTTGCAAATCCCGCTCGAGCACAAGAAGTGTCGCTCAAGCGGAGGACCATAACCCTAGGCAACAAAAGTTTGAAAACTAAGCAACCAATCTGTTCCAAACATGCTCGATATAATCCAATAGCCAAACTCAAGTAAGAATAAGGGAAAAAGACATGAATAACCATACGAGGCTATGAAACCCGAGTCTAGAATACAAAATAGGTCAGGTCTAAACCAAAAATGCTATAGTTTCCCTCTGTTTGATTCGTCGCTTTCTCTTTTTGAATTAATCAAATCTAATAACTCTGCCTCACATCTTCTTCTCTTTTCCTCCCCTTCTGTTTTTTTTTTCTTCTCTTTCCTTCATTTTCTCTCTTTCTATTGCCTCTGTTGCCAGTTTCAAAGACAAAAGAGATGGGGAAGGAAGGGAAAAAAAATTACAAAATTGAGATTATTCCTGGGTTACAAAGATTGGCCAAGAAAGATGATGGTAAAAAACAAGTGAAGCATTTTTAGGGGAGAGAGAGAGAGAGAGAATACATTTCCGACTGGTTTTATGAGACCAACAGAGAGATAGAGACAGAGAGAGAGAGAGAGAGTAGAGAGAAGAAGAGACGGGAAGGAAAGAAAGAAAGAAAATAATAATAAATAAATAAGGTGCCAAAACGACGTCGTTTTGGCACCTCGAGCCACTTGAGCCTTTACTATTTCGAGCTATCTGGCGGGATTGTGTTTTAATTATTACACTTAGTATAGTAAAATGTCTAAAATATAATTTTTTATTAAATTTAATAGCTAAAATATTAATTTTTTGACCAATTCCCAAGTCCCTCTCGTGCTTTCCTTGGATTTCCATAATTACAACCTTGTGGCGTTAAAGTGCCAACACAAGGGAAATTCTTTGCAACACAAACGTAACCAAAAAGTGCCAAACGATTGCGACACAAACGTAACCAAAAATTTTCAAAAAAATACAATTGATCACATCAACAATTACAACACAACTGCAACCAAAACTTAATCAAAAAATTGCAAAAGAATAAAACTATAAACAACAATTAATATACCAATTTTATAAGTATGAAATAATCTTCACTCATGTGATCCTGTCGATCAAGTATGTACTCTTCCAAATGTCGTTGTAACACCTAAAATCACAAATGTAAGTTGACTAGTGGATGTATGCTGAAAACCCTCTGATGCCTAAGTCAGCAAATAGACTCAAGAGATAAAAACTTAGCAAATTCGGGAATAGCAATGCAATACCTAAGATTAGGGTTTGATTTGAGTTTTTGTAAGTTCGCATGGCACAATCCTAGTAGGACTTTAACTTTCCTTTGTAGAGTCCTAGTAATTACAATCTTAAAGGATAATGTTTATCCTTTAACACCCTCCTCACTGCAAGCCCAGTGAGATGACACAACTCTTTGCACAGCTTCCAACCGAGCAACCGAACTACTTAACTCTATCTGCCACTAACTTGGCCGTGCAACACGCAACGCCGTGCACGGTTTGCTCGGCGCGCCACCTTGCTAATGTTGCGCAGCTCTTTTCCTAACTCGGTCAAAGCTTCATTCTCAGTTCCATTTGACTGCCTTCCCATGTAGCTCAGTCAAAATGTTGACCACTTCTAGGAAGTAGCTCGGTCCCAAAAATATATGAGCATTTACTAGTTCAATTAAACTCCTTTGACTAGCCTGATCCTTGCTTGGCCCAAACCAAGCTATGCCCAAGCTAGAACTCGGCCCGTCACGCGGCCCAAGTCTGAAAACCAATTTCACCTAACTCGGCTCAATTTGGCTACAAAAATTATCTTCTCATCAATTAGTGTACTAATAAATAATGTGACATAATTTTATTGGTTTTGAGTTTTTGTAGTTTGTATAATAGGTGAGGTCCATAATTTTGAAATTGTAATGCTATAGCATGTATTGGTACACTAATTGATATACCAATTAGTACATGTAGCACCATTAATTCCAAAAACAATATTGATCACGCCATCAATTGCCACACAATTACAAGTTGCAACCAAGATGTAAAAAGAAAATAGTAACCAAAAAGTGCCAAAACAATCGATCTCACCATCCCAACCATAAAGTGCCAAAACAATTTCATCCTTGTGGCTTTAAATAGTGCCAAAACAATTGATTAGATTAGATTCATGTCAACCAAATCTCGAATGGCACCATTCAATAGAGAATAAATTATAAATTTTTAATAGATAGACATATAAGATTCGAGATCCAAATATAGCATGAATGTATTTACAAACACATGCTGTTATAGAAGGTGTGATAGAAAAAGGCGTATCCACATGTTGCTTTTAGGGTTATTTGAAAGAAAAATGCTTCTGTTAGCTCCAACTCGCATGCATGCAAAGCAGAAAAGTGGCGTACGACGACTTCCATCACAAGTGAAGGAAGTCTGAGCTGGGCATCTGCAAGACTAGCTCTCCCTTCTCTTCACGTTGTTGTCGTTGTTGCCATTGTTGACTCTCACCAATAGAAGGTAAAAATTTTTGTGGGTTTGTCTCCCTCTCTCTCTCTCTCTCTCTCTCTCTCTCACATCTTTGTGTATAAATAGAGACTAGAGGGAGAGGGTGAATTGTATCATAAATTTGAGAGAGAGAGAGAGAGAGAGAGAGAGTTGTGAGCTAAGTGAGAGTTATTCTCCTCCTCTGTTTTTGTATTTGCTCTGTTTTAGTAAAATTCTCATTTTTGCTCCGTGGACGTAGGCATTGAACCGAACCACGTAAATATTTGTGTCTCATTTGTGTGTGTGATTGTTTGTTGATTATTTTCTAGGTGTTCATAATCCTAACAAGTGGTATCAGAGCGAGGTTGTGTGTTTTTTGAAAAAACAAAGTGCATTTTTCAGAATTGCCCAGAAATCAAAGTGGTCGAAATCCATTTTTGATGACACCAGATTAAAGCCCTTGACAAGACGAGCACACAGGAAAAAATCGTATCGAAAAAGGACGCTGGAGAAGCTCCCACGCACTGACACGCACCATCTAACATCATGTCCATGCGCATCGACGCGCAGCACGCATCGTCTTCCTTTTTCCAATCGCTGACGTCATCCCATCACCGGTCGCTGACATTTTGTCGCTAGTACTGACGTCATCCGACCTGCGCTAACTTGCGTTAACCCACATCGACCCACGTTAACCGAGCTGACCTGAAGCCAAGCCGCGGTAACCAATCCAAGCTGAAATCGAGCCGTGAAAGCCGCTGACCAAACCGAGCCGCCAGCCAAGCCACACTGCCAATGACATCATCCTGACGCCAGTTGACGAGGAGGAATTATCCAGTGCTTCTCAGGCATACCAGATTGCACTGATCTAAATCGTTCAACTTATTTTGGCTTTATCTGAGCCATTCTAAGTCCCTTTTTGACGATGCAATAGTGCTTTCCAACTATTTGAATATTTTGGACACATTCGTATGGTCAGATTTTGCAAATCAGATTTCAAAAATTTGTACCTTTTATTTTGGAAATCCGAAGTGCTTTTTCGGCTAATTTGACCAATCCGGACTCAACGGCAAAGTCTAATTTTTCAGACAGAGATCATTTTCTATAGGGACAATTATTGATGGAGGAATCAACATTGACTTTGGGATCCATAATCAAGCTGAATGCTTCTAACTATGCAATTTGGAAGACCAGAATGGAGGATGTCCTGTATTGCGGAGATTTGTTTGACCCCATTGAGCTTAATGGAGTCAAACCAGCAACAGAAAATGACGAAGACTGGAAGCGGAAGAATCGGAAAACCATTGG
This sequence comes from Camellia granthamiana, assembly GCA_036172215.1. Lineage (NCBI taxonomy): Eukaryota > Viridiplantae > Streptophyta > Magnoliopsida > Ericales > Theaceae > Camellia > Camellia granthamiana. The sequence continues at coordinate 22,353,260 of CM069908.1, forward strand.
CTAGATTAGACAGTGGATCGATCATAGTGTCTTCCACCATGTCACCTAGGAAGCTGATGCATATGCTCTCTAGACGAAGTTAGAAGGCATGTACCAGTCGAAGACTGCTCGGAACAAAGCCCTCTTAATAAGAAGACTTGTAAATTTGAAACTAAAAGGCGGAATCTCTATTGCTGAACACACCAGTGAGTTTCAAAATCTAGTGAACCAACTGGCAACTGTCAAAATGGAGTTAGATGATGAGATGTAGGCCTTATTGCTACTCAGCTCTTTGTTAGATAGTTGGGAGACGTTCGTGGTGTCCCTCGGCAACTCTGCACCAAAAGGAAGACTGACCACGAACATGGTCACTGATGCTTTATTTAGTGAATAGGCAAGAAAGAACGACATGGGTGGAGATCAATCCCATGCCCTTGTCACAGAAAATAAAGGTAGAGGTAGAGACAAGGGAAGAAGCAAAAGCAGAAGATGCAGCAAATGAAGATCTCAAGATAGAGGAAAATCCAGAGAACATACAAGCCGGCCAAAGTTCAAGTGTTATCACTATGGCCAGGAGGGTCACATAAAGAAATATTGTTATGCCTTAAAGGGAGAACAAAAACAAGGCACTAGACAGCCAAAGACCGAAGAAAGGAACTATCTCAGAGGATATTGCATTATTCTCTATTGGAGAAGAAGAATTCCTCCATATGTTAGACAATGACACCGATTGGGTGGTAGATACCGCAGCTTCCTACAACGCTATATCCCGGAAAGTGTTTTTCAGTACGTACCAAGCTAGAGATTTTGGTATAGTGAAGATCGGTAACTCTAGTTTTTCGAAGATTATGGGAATCGATGATGTTCGCATCCAAACCAAAGTTGGGTGCACGATGGTGTTGAAAGATGTCAAGCATGTTCCCGATTTATGCCTGAATCTTATCTCAGGGATAGCCTTAGATCGACAAAGCTATGAGAACTACTTTGGCAAAGGCATATGGAAGTTGAAAAGGGGATGTCTGGTGGTAGCCAGAGGACAAGCAAGTGGCATGCTGTACAAGACTCATGTGGAGGTGAATTCAGATAATCTCAACGTAGCAGAAGATGAAGCATCACCAAATTTGTGGCATAAAAGGCTAGGTCACATGAGTGAGAAAAGGTTGCAGATTCTGGCAAATAAGTCTTTTATTCCCTTTAAAGATGCGAAATTAAATCCTTGTGACAACTGCTTGTTTGGGAAGTATCATAGAGTCTCTTTCCGTTCATCATCCAGAAAACAATCAGAGATGTTGAGCAAAGTATACTTTGATGTATGCAGTCCCATAGAAGTGGAATCTTTGGGTGGCAAAAAATGCTTCCTGACGTTTATTGATGACGAATCACAGAACGTATGTGTTTATGTCCTAAAGACCAAAGCTGAGGCGTTCCAACATTTTCAAACATTCCATACTATGATGGAAAGGGAGATCGGAAAGAAACTGAAGTGTCTCTAAACAGACAATAGCCCCGTTTGGTAGAGCTGTGGAAAAGTGATTATAGATTGTAGATTATAACTTAACAGATTATACCTTATAGCTGTGAATGTAAGCTGTTAACCTGTTTGGTGCAGCTGTGGGATTATGGATTTAAGCAGCAAAGTAGTGTTTGGTTGATAAGCTGTAAAATAATTTTTTACTGTGTAATTGTCCTTTTTGCCCTTATATGATATAAAAATGATTACTTTGCCATTTTTTTCAGTTTTAATTTTTTAAAAAATTATTTCATTAATAAAAGTTAATATAATTAGTATTACAAATTAATTAGTATAGATTATGTCATTTTCATTATTATTATTATTATTTCCATTTTTCATTATAAATTAGTTAGTATAAAATTATTTCATTTTTTAATTATAAATTAATCAGTGTCAATTAATGACTTATTTTCATTTTTTCATTATAAATTATTATTTTCATTTTTCAATTAGTATAAAATTATTTCATTATAAATTAATTGGTGTCAATTAATGGCTTAAATTTTTTTATTAAATTTTTTTCATTACAATTTATAATTTATTAATTTCAATTATTAATTTAATAGAAGTTATAATATTCATTTTTTTATTTCATTTAATATAAGTTATTTCATTTTGTATTTCATTTTTTTTCTTCAATTTTAATTTTTTTTTAAAAATTGTGATTCTGTTCTTATTAATTTTTTTTCATTACAATTAATAATTTATTAATTACAATTTTAATTTTTATTAATTTCATTTTTTTTAATTTCATTTTTTTTAAATTTTTTTTATTTTTTTCCATTACAAACCCTAGCTACAGCTGCCGATGGCTAGGGTTTCACATCGCAGATCGCGATGGAGACAGCGGCGGTCAGCTCTAGTTTGTGGTTAGGTTTTCAGATCGCGATCACGACGTCGATGGCTATGGTGACAGGAGGCGGCGACGGAGCAGATTGTGCCCTAGCTACTACCTTTAGTTTCTGTGAGAGAGAGAGAGAGAGAGAGAGAGAGAGAGAGAGAGAGAGAGAGCTCTGCTTTGAGATCGTGACACGATGGTGAGCTCTGGTTTCAGATTGTGACGGTGTGGATCGATCGTTACGGTGAGCTCTGGTATGAGATCGTGATGCGACAGTGAGCTTTGGTTTAAGATCGCGACGATGAGCTCTGGTTTAAGATCGTCACGTCGTCAATGGCAATGGTTAGGGTTAGGGTTACGGTTAGGGTCGTTGACGCCGGAAATCGCCTGTGTACGCCGGAAATCGCCTGCGCACGCCGGAAATCACCTTCGTCTCTCTCTGGTTCGTGAACAGTGTTGAGATGTGGCTTATATATAGTGGCATTTTCGTAAATAATGGAAATTAGGAGGGGCATTTAAGTCATTTTACCACCCACTGTGCAGCTGCGCGCTTAAGCTAAAAATATAAACATCCCCTGACCCACTTTTCAAATAAGTTGAAAATTAACTTCATTTAAGCTATAAGTTGGTGAAATAAGCTAAGCCAAACACAAAATTTTAGCTTAAATTAAGTTAAAAACTGAAATAAGCTACTTATAAGTTCTACCAAACACCAGCAATGAAGACGAGTACACGTCACAGGAGTTTGAAGCCTACTGTGCTACTCGCAGCATCCGACATGAGAAGACTGTTCTTGGAACCCCACAACACAATGGTGTAGCCGAGAGAATGAACCGGACCAATGTGGAGAAGCTTAGATGTATGCTCAAAATGGCAAAGTTGCCAAAGCCATTTTGGGGAGAAGTTGTTCGCGTTGCTTGCTATTTGATCAACAAATTGCCTCAGTTCCAATAAATTTTGAGATTCTACAAAAGGTATGGTCTGAAAGGGAGATTTCTTACTCTCACTTGAGAGTGTTTGGGTGCAAAGCATTTGCACATATATACAATGAGCACAGACAGAAGCTGGATGATAAAGCCACTCCATGCATCTTTATTGGCTATGTAGATGAAGAGTTTGGATATAGATTGTGGGATCCAAAAAACAAGAAGCTCATTCGAAGCAGAGATGTGGTGTTTCAAGGAGGCCAAACTTTAGAAGACTTTAGGCAACCAACCAAACTCAAAGGTGATAATGTTTTAGAAATTGTTCCGAATCCTACACCATCACAGCATGCCACTGATAAAGAAGAGCTACCACAACATACAACCAACGATGCAGAATTACATGATGGATTTCCAGAAGAAGAAGTTCCAGAAGAAGAGGGTGTTAACCCTCTCTGCTAGAGACTATTGGTCCACAGTTATGAAGATCAACAAGAGAATCTAAGCTGTCGTCAAAATACCCTACTTCTAAGTATATTTTGCTTACTGATGAGGGGGGGCCAGAAAGTTTTCAAGAAGCTCAAAATTATAAAGAGAAGAGTAGCTGGCAATAAGCTGTGTAAGAAGAGATGCAATCCTTGCAGAAAAATCAGACTTATGATTTGGTAAAACTTCCTGAAGATCGAAAAGCATTGAAGAACAAATGGGTGTTCAAGTTGAAGAAAGATGGCAGTGAAAAGCTAGTCAAGTATAAGGCTCGATTGGTTGTCAAAGGGTTTGGGCAGAAGAAAGGTAATGATTTTGATGAAATTTTCTCGTCAGTTGTGAAAATGACATCCATTCGAGTAGTTTTGGGACTAGTGGCCAGTTTAAATTTGGAACTTGAACAGATGGATGTGAAGACGACATTTCTCCATGGTGATCTGAAGAAAGAAATTTACATGGAGCAGTCAGAAGGTTTTGAAGTCAAAGGGAAAGAAAACTTAGTCTGCAGATTGAAGAAGAGTCTCTACGACCTCAAACAAGCACCGAGACAATTATACAAGAAGTTTGACTCATTCATGGTGGGTCATGAGTACAAGAGAACTACTGCAGACCAATGTGTTTATGTTAGGAAATTTCCCAGTGGAAACTTCATCATATTCCTGCTCTATGTTGATGACATGCTGATTATTGGACAAGATGCCACCGCAATCAAATCACTGAAAAAGAGTTATCATAATCCTTTGACATGAAGGACCTAGGCCCTGCACAACAAATTTTGGGTATGAAAATTATGCGTGACAGGAAAGCCAAGAAGTTGTGGTTGTCACATGAGAAGTACGTTGAACGGGTGATTAAGAAGTTCAACATGAAAGATGCCAAGCTAGTCAGTACTCCGCTGGCTAATCCTTTCAAGCTGAGTAAGAGTTCTTGTCCCTCCTCTACAAAAGAAAAAGAAAAGATGGAGGTTATTCCCTACTCATCCGCCGTAGGGAGTTTAATGTATGCAGTGGTATCCACCCAACCAGATATTGCTCATGTTGTTAGAGTAGTAAGCAGATTCCTTTCCAATCTGGGAAAAGAGCATTGGGAAGTAGTCAAGTGGATTCTAAGGTACCTCAAGGGTACGACTAAGATGTGTTTGTGCTTTAAAGATGCTAAGCCAATCTTGGAAGGCTATACAGATTGAGATATGGTGGGAGATCTTGATGGTAGGCAATCTACATTAGAATTTCTGTTCACTTTTTAGGGGGAGCTATGTCTTGGCAGTCCAAGTTGCAGAAGTATGTTGCTTTATCCACAATCGAGGTAGAGTATATTGATGCAGCGGAAGCTAGAAAAGAGATGGTTTGGTTGAAGCGGTACATTGTGACATCCAGAGTGCCATAGACCTAAGCAAGAATTCTATGTACCATTCTCGCGCGAAACACATTGATATTCGGTATCATTGGATACGCGAAGTGATGGAAAAGCAGTTATTAGAACTAAGTAAGATCCATAAAAATCCAATTGACATACTTACAAAGGTGGTCTCGAGAGACAAACTCGAAATTTGCAGAGACACTGTCAGGATGGACTTCAGATGAGAAATCAATCATGCATGTGGGTATGGAGGGGGAGAATTGTTAGCTCCAACTCACATGCATACAGAATAGAGAGTGGCGTAAGACCACTTCCATCGCAAGTGAAGGAAGTTTGAGCTGGGCAGCTGTAAGACCAACTCTCCCTTCTCTTCATGTTGTTGCCATTGTTGACTCTCCCTAACAGAAGGTAGAAATTTTGGTGGGTTTGTCTCTCTCTTTCTCTCTCTCTCTCTCTCTCAAATTTCTGATACAAATCACCCTCTCCCTCTCGTCTCTATATATACACAAAGACGAGAGAGAGAGAGAGAGAGAGAGAGAGAGGGTGAGGGTGATTTGTATCAGAAATTTGAGAGAGAGAGAGAGAGAGAGAGAGAGAGAGAGAGAGTTATGAGTTGAGTGAGAGTTATTCTCTTCTTCTATTTTTGTATTTGCTCTGTTTTAGTAAAATTCTCGTTTCTGCTCCGTGGACGTAGACATTAGGTCGAACCACGTAAATATTTGTGTCTCATTTGTGTGTGTGATTGTTTGTTGATTATTTTATGGGTGTTCATAATCCTAACAGCTTCATAGCTCAAATTTGTGTGACTCGAATGGCTCGAATGTATCAAAACGACGCCGTTTTACTCTCAAAACGATGTCATTTTGAGACATTCGAGCCATTCGGGCCATGAAAATTCGAGCTACCAAGTATTGTTGTATTTGAAATGGTGACGCCACTGAAATTTTGAAAAATTGTGGAGATTAGCTTGAAATTTTATATTATTTTTTGCATTTTCAAAAAATATCCCCATTAAACCATTTATTTAAGAATACTGAAACTATTTTAAAATTTACAATTGCTACGTTCAAATTAAAATAGAAATTCCAATGAAGAAAAAGGTCCAAATATAAATTTAAAGACATTTTACTTTAGTTTCTTTCTAATTCAAGCCAATCAAAAGGATTTGTTTAGGGGTGTGTTGATCCCTTTTCATCAATTAGTCATTAATCGTATGACTAGAACAATAATGTTTTCATTACTTTCATACTAAAATGTATATTTTAACATTAATTGTGAAAAATCTAAAACCTTCAAGATATTGATTCATGATTATATTTTAATTTAAAACAGTGAATATCAATCCCAATCAAACAATCAATGACAAATTGGCATAAATTTAACATGAAAAAAATCACAATTGCAGCACCTCCAAATGTGATAAATATCACAAGCCAAAATCACAAAACAATCTAGTAAGAAGACAAAAAAGAATTACACACGAGTACCCTTAATTACCTAGCACATTTACGCCCGAATTGAACCAAACCCAATGTACCTCTTCCATTACCATCTTCACCTCAGAACTGTTTCCAACATTGAATCCACAATGCTGATGTCGAATCCATGAGGATGAGCCACTCCGGAATCTACCAAAGTTTAGGCCCAAGTTCTCCGGAATCCACCAATGAACACCTTTATTTTTTTGTGAATAAACAAACAAAATCAACCCTTGATGTTTATCAATATGTAGTTTGTTGATCAATAAATCACCTTCTATACATCAAGAAAACTCATATAAACCATCCTCCTATGTAGAACACTTTGTATTTTACTCATCTCTGAGAATTTAGACGGGTTCAACCCTAAAACAAGTAAACAGCTCACTTTATAACAAACAAAGCTGTAAAGGCCGTGAAGACTGCTCGAGCGATGTGAGTAAAAGGCGATGCAAACATATAGGCCAACTGCTCGAGCGCAACATCCACCGCTTGAGCGATGAAACGTATTTCACAGAAGTTCAGTTTGTAGACAGAGATACTAAATGATCCAATTCACAACTCGAATGCAAAATGATCACTCGAGTGGTCAAACAACTTTGGCTTCGGAGGCGCTGCCCCCTGGAACCCCACGAGCTGACCGGGTAGCTCGATCCTTGTACATAGTTAACAAAGTGGCAAACAAGGAATGCTTAAGATACAGAATGTCAGCACAAACTCGTCTACACATACACAATTCGGATTGGACTCGCATCTAAACACTCACAGCCTCACTGACACAAAAGAATGAATAAAATTACAACTGAAAGGAGTTTTGTCAAATGAAATTGTTAATTACAAAAACCTAACAACTGGTATTAGTTTTATTTGTTTTAATCTTACAAAAAGAAAAATTAGTGTAATTATCTCAAATTTATAATATTTATTGATTTTTTTTAATCCAAATGTCTCCATCTAAAGGGTCCAGAATAAAGCTTGTCAAAGTTTATCACTTTCGACATGTGAAAAGTTGGATGTCATTCTCAAGCACAAGTGTAACAAAAAAATATGTCAAAAATAAACAGAATGATGTGATAATTTATCGTGACATTTTAACTTTTTAATTAAAATGTTTAGTTCCAAACAATAAGTACTAATAATTCCCAGCAAACTTAAAATTTCTATATCAAGCTAAGAGAGTGAAGAGGTTAGACATTGTGAACATGCCCAACCCACAATGGACAAATGTTATGAATGACAAGTAATTATTAATTCATTTGCTTTGCCAATTTTTTTTTTAATTTTTTTTTGTTTATTTAAAAGTTTTAGATAATGGTTAGTTTATGGTTGTAACATTTTTTTTTTTTGGGGGGGGAGGGGGGGGGAGGGAATTTATTTTTGTAGCTTTGTACATGGAATTGGTTGAAGTTTGGGTTGTTGCTACGGTGGCCTGTGTTAAAACACTGTGGGTTGTCTATATTCCAGTCATTGGACTGGATTACGTTATTCAGATCTCTAAAATTTATTATGGGTTCAATTTTGATAATTTAAGTCATTTATTTTTTAAGTTATTTTGACTAGATTATTCACACAAAAAATAAAGGCGATCTTGTGTGAGCCGAGTAATTCTTCTAAACAAACGGCGAATAAAACACTTGAACACATCCATCATAAAATCCAAATCCAATCAGCCCCGATGGATTTGATGAGAACTCAATGCCAAACAGCACGATCACCGACCAATAAGAATGCTGACTAAGAGATGCCGATGTAAACGGCCGATACCTATACCGAGAAGATAAAGTGGCCCTAGTGTCACGGCCTTGGATTTTTCAAGTCAACTGTGCGGCCTTAGATGCTTATAGCACGCCTTGCTTACACCTAAGTAAGCCTTCTTGGAAGAGAGCTAGGAGAGATTCACACACACAAGAGAAAGCTTAGAGAAAGTTAGTGAGAGAGCTCTTGGAGAATGCTTGCTTTGTATTGCTTTGAATGACTTTGGATACACTTGGATGGTTTGGGCAAATAAGACCCTCCCCCTTTTATAGGCTACAAAGAATATTCTAGAACTACTATGATGGAGAGTGTTTTAGACACTTCCTCCAGCTCTATCTTATGGACTATTCTGGAGTTACAAGGATGGAGAGGATTCTAGATCCTTCCCTCATCTTCTCCAAGAACCTATTCTAGACTATACAAGAATTATGTACAAGATTCTAGACTTATGTACAATTCTCTACAAAGCTCTAGGGAGTTCTAGAATCTTCCAGCAATCTCCAGAACCTCCCAGGGCTTTCTAGTGAGGGACAACTTCAAAATTTGTCAGTCTGTGACATTCTCCCCCTCCTAATGTGGTGACACCCTCGTCACATCTTCTTCATGGAACTGCCTTATATTTTTCTCGAATTTCCATAAAGCTTCTGCCGGTTCCCAACTAGCCTCACTATCAGGCAATCCTTTCTATTTCACCAAGTATTCGTGACGAAAGGCGTAGTTTTGTCGTCAAACCACTCGATCAGCTAGGACGAACTCCACCTCCTTGTCATAAGTTGTTGTGATGCCCGATGGTGCCCTCTTTGACTTGCCTCTATCTGGGTCTTCTTCATCTTTGTAGTAGGGCTTCAAGCAGCTTACGTGGAAAATTGGGTGAAGTTTGAGATGTGGGGATAATTCAAGCTTATAGGTAACCTTACCCACATTCTTGATTATTGGAAATGACCCATCATATCGGCATATAACCCCTTTGTGTAGGCCTTGGGTGAACTTGCTTTGGCTAGATGAGATTTTCACCATCACCAAGTCTCCAACATTAAACTCTTGGTGGTGCCTCTTCTCGTCTACCTACTTTTTTATCTTCTTGGTTGCCTTGTCAAGGTAGGATCGTACTACATCCACTTGTTCGCTCCATGTCTTAGCAACCTTGTATGCCGATGGACTCCATGTTGAGTTGGTCACCAAAGAGTGTCGAGCGATCAGTTGTTGCCCTGTGGCTAGCTCAAATGGACTTCGGTTAGTCGCCTCACTCCGTTGCAAATTGTAGGAGAATTGGGCTATATCAAGCAACTTGGCCCAATCATGCTGGTTGGTACTTACGAAGTGCCTCAAATATAGCTCCAACAATGCATTTACCCACTCGGTTTGTCCATCCGTTTGAGGGTGGAAGCTCATAGAAAAATGGAGGGCCGAACCCATTAGTTTGAACAACTTCGTCCAAAACTTGCCTGTGAAACTTGAATCTCGGTCACTGATAATGAATTGTGGCAAGCCCCAGTACTTCACCACATGCTTGAAAAACAGCTTGGTTGTCTCCTTGACTGAACACTCGGTGGGTGCAGCTATGAACGTTGCATACTTAGGCATGGTTTGGCAAGTGGGTTTGGATAGGTTTGGAGCTATTTTAGCCACAAAAAACAAAATAGGCTATTTTAGCCATAACAAACAAAACATCATATCCAACCCATAATCATTACACCCTTCTCTCATAAAAAAAAAAATCAAAAAAGCCAAAAAGCCAAAAAGCCTTTCCCAAACCAAGCTTTTTAGCCCAGGTTAAAATAGCTAAAAAAGCCAAAAAGCCAAAAACCCAACCCACTTCCCATAATACTTTTGCACACATCAAACTTGGGCAATGCCACTATGAATTCCGTGCTGATACTTTCCCAAGGTTTACTTGGTGTAGGGAGTGGCTCCAACAACCCTGCTAGACTTTGATTCTCCACCTTGTCATGTTGGCACACAAGACAAGTCTTCACATGTTGCTCCACCGCGTCCCGCATTTGTGGCCAATAGTAGGTTGACTCCAATAATGCCCAAGTACGTCTTTGTCCTAGGTGGCTAGCCTATTGGGTGTCATGGCATTCTTTGATAAGGTTCCTCTGTAGGTTTTCGCACTTTGGAACATAAACTCGTCGCCCTTTTGTATAAAAGATGCCATCTTCTTCCCAAAAGCGCTTGGTCTTGCCCTCTTTGACCATTGCTACCAAGTTCCTTGCCAAGTGGTCATGCTCCATGCCTTCCTTGATTAGCGTCAACAACTCCCCATTTAGCTTCACAATGGTGGCTAACTCAGCCTTCCTGCTTAATGCGTCCATTACACGATTTGCCTTGTCGAGTTTATACTCCATGACATAGTCAAACTCAACCAAGAAATCTTACCATCGTGCTTGTTTTGGGCTTAGTTTCCTTTGAGTTTGAAAATAGCTTGTGGCTACATTATCAGTTTTCACCACAAACATGGAACCAAGTAAGTAATGTCGCCAAGTCCTTAGACAATGGATGATGGCTGTCATCTCCTTCTCTTGGACTGTATAACGCCGATCTATGTCATTGAGTTTCCAACTCTCATAGGCAATAGGATATCCTTCTTGCATCAAGACCCCTCCTATGGAAAAATCTGATGCGTCCGTGTGGGCTTCGTAGGGTTTGGTGCAATCGAGTAGAACCATAACTGGTTGTTTTGTTACCTCATCCTTTAGCATATCAAAGTCATTTTGGCACTTTGCCGTCCATTCCCACGCCTTGCTTTTCTTGAGCATGTCGGTAAGAGGGGCTGCTATCGCTAAGTAGCCCTCGATAAACCGCCAATAATAGTTGACAAGCCCGAGAAAAGATCGCAACTCCGTCACCTTGGTGGGTGGTTCCCATTCCTTGATTGCCTTTACTTTTCCTTTTTCCATGCGAAGCTTGCCTCCCTTGATTACATGGCCAAGGAAGGAAACTTCGTCCTTTGCAAATGAGTATTTTTCCTTCTTGACATACAACTCATTCTCCCTTAGTGTCTTCAAGACAGTCCATAGGTGTTTAACATGTTCCTCAAGAGTGGTGCTATAGATGACTATATCATCTAAATAGACCACTACGAACCAGTCTAGGTAGGGGTGGAAGATCTTGTTCACCAATGTGCAAAAGGTGGCAAGTGCGTTGGTGAGACCAAAGGGCATTACTAAGAATTCATAAGAGCCATAATGAGTTACACAAGCAGTCTTTGGCTCATCACCTTCTGCAATCCACACTTGATAGTACGCCGACCTTAGATCTAGCTTAGTAAAGAACTTTGCATGCCCAAGTTGGTCACATAGATCGAAAATCAAAGGAATGGGATATTTGTTTTTAATGGTTACCTTGTTAAGAGCCCGGTAGTCGATGCATAGCTACAATGATCCATTGTGCTTCTTTTGAAACAACACCGGTGCTCCATATGGTGCCTTTGATGGTTGAATGAAGCCCGCATCCAACAAGTCTTTTAGTTGTCTCCTTAGTTCCTCCAGCTCCAGTGGGGACATTCGGTACGGTGTCATTGCTGGTGGCTTGGCGCCTGGCTCCATCTCAATCTTGTGGTCCACCTCCCTCCTAGGTGGAAGTCTCTTAGGCAACTCAGGTGGCATGATGTCTTTGTACTCCTCTAGTACATCTTTGATCTCCTTTGGTGGCTCCGTTGAAGTGTCTTCCTTCTCTCCCCCTTCACCTTGGAGGGTAACTAGATAGGTGGTCTCTCCCTTTTTGAAGCCTTTTTTGACTTGTATTACGGAGAATACTTTCTTGTCCGAACTTGCCATGGCCACTATGGAGACCATACATCGACCACCCTCGAGAATACATATAGAGTTGTAGTGTGGTAGTGGCACTACGTTGAATTGTTGCAAGAACTTCATGCCTAGCACAATGTTAAAGTCGTTAAGTGATGCTACAGAGAAGTCCACATTTCCTTGCCAAGTCCCCAAGTGTAGCTCTACCCCTCGAGCCATGCCATCAAGTGGTTTGGCTTCCGCATTCACCATCTTGAGCCAGCCTTGACCCTATCAAGCTTCAACCCCAATCGCTTGGCTTCGGCATTCTTGATGAAATTGTGTGATGCTCCCGTATCTACCATTCTTGAGTAGCCTTTCCGTTGATGTTCGCATCAACATACATCAAGGATCGATCTTTGTTGTTTGTTAGGACTAGATTTGCCTTGAGTGCATTGAGTAGTTGTAGACACCCCATGTGTGCTTGTTCTTCCATCTCTTGTTTTTCCAGCATTGCACTAAGGCTCTTCCTCTTAGGACAATCCCGCGCCCAATGTGGCCCATCACAAATGAAGCAGTTGTCCCTGGGCTTGATGTTTTTCTTGGCATCTTTCTTCCAGTCCTTGCCCAATGGTGGCTTGCCTCCAACTTCTCTATTCCTTGGAGCCTTAGAATCTTTAGACTCTTTGGCCGACTTTGCTCCCCCACCTTTGCCTTGACCATCCTTAGTGAACTTTGAGTTGGAAGATTATGGCTTTGTGTATTCCACCAATGTCTCCGCCACGGTGAGTGCAGTGGAAATGTCTTTGACATCCCTTCGTTGTAGCTCCAATTGTGCCCACTGCTTAAGACCAACTATGAAGTTGAAAAGCAAGTCATCATCACTCATATTAGGGATTTGAAGCATTAACCTGAAGAATTCTTGGACACAGTCTCTGATAGAGTGGGTGTGCTTCAACTCCCTCATTCTCAATCGGGCTTCATGTGCCACATTTTCGGGGTAAAATTGCCTCATTATTTCATTCTTAAATTCTTCCCATAAAGAGATAGTGCAAGTGCCTTTTTCAATTTTCGCAGGTTTACGACGCCACCAAATCCCAGCAAGCTTAGTGAGGTAGAGAGAAGCAGTGCGTATCTTAGCCATTTCATTGTTTAAGTTTAAAGCTTCGAAGTACCTCTCTAAGTGCCAAATGTAGTCGTCCAGCTCTTTGTCGTCCCTTTTGCCATCAAACTCTTTAGGCTTTGGTGCTTCAAGCCTTGGAGTGAGTCCCACGCTAGTGGCAATACCATCACTAGCCACAGCTCGTTTGCGCATAGCCCAGTCTGCCCGTGTCTCCTCCAAGCCTTTCTTCAGCTCTTGGACTTGGTCTTGGAGTTGAGAGATAGCCTTCAAGATCCATTCTTAGAAGTCGTAGCTTTTCTGCGAGTTGTTTCGGATGGTGTCCCGCACGGACTCAAGCAATTCCTCGACTTGGATTTCCATATTGCCGTCAAATTGCTCCATCCCTTGTTCCAACCGATCTAGCCGTTCCTTAACATCGGCCACGGCCGCTTCCACCTTGACCACTTAGTTCTCCACATCACTCACAACGTCACATGACTTGTCTTTAGCCTTCTTGCCCAAATTAGCAGCAGTCTCCCTTCCGTGGTTCTCCTCGGTATGGACTACTTCTAACATGGTGCTCTTTCCTTCCTTAGTCACAGCGCCTTCGTAACCTTGGCTCTGATACCAACTATCACGACCTTGGATTTTTCAAGCCAACCATGCGTCCTTAGATGCTTGTAGCACGCGTTACTTGCACCTATGTAAGCCTTTTTGGAAGAGAGTTAGGAGAGATTCACACACACAAGATAAAGCTTAGAGAAAGTTAATGAGAGAGCTCTTGGAGAATGCTTGCTTTGTATTGCTTTGGATGACTTTGGATACACTTAGATGGTTTGGGCAAATGAGGCCCTCCCCCTTTTATAAGCTACAAAGAATGTTCTAGAACTACTATGATGGAGAGTGTTCTAGACACTTCCTCCAGCTCTATCTTATGGACTATTCTAGAGTTACAAGGATGGAGAGGATTCTAGATCCTTCCCTCATTTTCTCAAAGAACCTATTCTAGAATATACAAGAATTATGTACAAGCTTCTATACTTATGTACAATTCTCTACAAAGCTCTAAGGAGTTCTAGAATCTTTCAGCAATCTCCAGAACCTCCTAGGGCTTTCTAATGAGGGACAGCTTCAAAATTTGTCAGTCTGTGACACTAGGATGTTCCTTTCCGGGGGTGTAGTAGGAAACTGGACCTTTACATACAAGTAATGATGATAGACAGAGATTATGTAAAAAAATATCTATATAAGGAAGGGGAGTTGAATAAAGAAAGGTATATGCTATCAACCCACTGAACTCTCTCTCTCTCTCTCTCTCTCTCTCTCTCTCTCTCAAAAAAAATATACTCATCCTTCCTCATAATCTAACTTGTCCATCGGAGTGCTAATTCCGACACCCGCGACTAGAGTGTTTCCTGTTTCAAGTATCAAAGCAAGGATCAAGAGGGAGACTGTTTGGATTGAAGGAATATTGTAGAATTACTCCTCATAGATCTAATATTCATAATTATATAATTTTATCACATTTGTTTTTTAAAAATAAATGACATGAATAATTTTAAAAATAGATCATATACTTTTCTCGAGACATAACATAATAAAATTACATAGATATGGATCAACTTGAAACTTTTTTTTTTTTTTTTTTTTTTTTTTTGGGATGATCTACACAAAATAACCTAAAACATAAACGGTTTGGATCGAAATAGGATCCATAATAAGTCACACAGACCCAACAACAACCATTCCCATTTCCTTGTTAAATACCCTATCATTTTTGGCAACATAGCTATCCATTAATGTATTCACAAAATTTCTCCCATTCATGCATGTTCGTTCCTAATTTTTTTTTTCTTTTTTCTTTTTTTTTGTCTCAAAATATTTATAATCATTTAATTATATAAATCTTAAGGTATTAAAACAAATCTTAAGATACGATCAAACAAAAATATTTTGAAGGAAAATGGTACGGTGTGCACCTCTTTAGGATGCATACCATACGAATCTTAGCACAAAATATGTAATTTTATCACAAAATTTCATAATATCAATCATAAAATGTGAAATCTCATCACAAATTGACGTAACAAAATGTTCACAATTTTGTAATTGATGTTGTAAAAGTATGTAATTTAGTTCTGAAATTTTTCGTTACGTCAATTTATAGTAAACATACGTATTTTGTGATTAATGTTATAAAATTTTATAATAAAATTGTACATTTTATAGGGGGATTTGGTCATAACCCCCTCACTATCTAATTTGTCTTTCAAAAGGACAAGAATTATATAAGTACTTTCAAAACTCCCTGATATTTTAAAACTTGTTTCTTTTACTATATTACCATCATATCTATCAGCTCTCCTATTAAGCCATCTTCACTATGTACTTCAGAGTAAAATTTTACTCTGTATGAAAGTAAAATTTTACACTTTGAAACTAAAGTAAAATTTTACTCTGTATGAAAGTAAAATTTTACTCTGAATAAGAGTAAAATTTTGCACTCTAAAACTAAAAGTAAAATTTTACTCTGTATAGAAGTAAAATTTTACTCTGAAAAACAAGTAAACTGTGAGACTCTGAAGGTAAAAGTAAAATTTTACTCTGTAAAAAAGTAAAATTTTACTCTAGTTCTGTCAAATGAAAAAAACAGAGCAATAGAACCAGAGTAAAATTTTACTCTGGTTCTATCAAATGAAATTTGATGTTTACTCTGAAAAATCGATCGAACTTTGAGTTTTGAGCTTTGAATCAGGCCTATAATCCTTGAATCAATCGATGTTTACTCTGAAAAACATTGAATCAGGCCTATAATCCTTGAATCAGGCCTATAATCTGAAAATTTCAGAGAAATCTCAATTTTTCATAACCCGGTTCTTCAGATTTTTTAGATTTTACAGATTTTTCAGATTTTTGAAACTTTGAGCTTTCAAAAATCTTGAGATTTTTCATACACACAGATTTTTCAGATTTTACTTTAAATCTTTGAGCTTTTGAGTTCGAATCAAATGATCGCCGAGACCGATCTATGCTATGATCTATGATGGCGATGATGAAATCAGCAACGACGATGATGTTTGATCTAACAGGTCTCTCTTCTACTAAAAAATCATTCAAATCTTCGATCTTAAAGACTCAAAACACACATATATAGATATATATATATATAGATTAGAGATCGGAATATGTAGATATATATATATATATATTCGAATTCAAATCCCAAAACACATATATATTCGAATTCAAATCTCAAAACACACAAACACACATATATATATATATATATATGTATTAGTGCGATTTGCAAGTTCTCTACAGCTCCGGCCATGGAGGAAGCTAGGGTTAGAAGAGAGAGACGAGAGAGAAGATGAACAGTTGAAGGAGAGTTGAAGGAGGAGAGTTGAAAAGATGCGGAGAGAGATCGTCGGAGCTTAGAAATGACAACCGGCGGCGACGGACGCATCGGAAGAAAAGTTCTTCACAGCTCCGGCCATGAAGGAAGCTAGGGTTAGAAGAGAGAGACGAGAGAGAAGATGAACAGTTGAAGAAGAGTTGAAGGATGAGAGTTGTATCTGTGAGGGTATAATAGTCTGATAAAATATTTAAATAATAAATTTTGTCCTTTATGTAAGGTTTTATCATTATGAAGGGGTTTAAAAAGTATAATTTTTTTCTTAGTCCTTTTAACAATGAAAGGAAGGTAAAGGGGGTTTATAGCCAAATTTTCCCATTTTATAATAAGAGTGCATATCGTGTACACCTCTTTAGGAGAATGTCATATTATCTCCCTCTTGTTTGGTTGTTATTTTGTTTGCTTGGACTTTACTTCTCAATAAATACAAATGTTGGAAAATTCTCCTATTTGTACATCACATATAATTTTATTATAAAATTATATAAATTTTTACAAATTTATATAAGTGATCTCACAAAAATACGTAAATTGAAAATAAATTTGTATAAATTCACAAATTCACATTAGTTTTTACAAACTTATGTGAATTTGTATTCAACTTGCGTATTTTTGTGAGATCACTTATATAAATTCGTAAAAAGTTACGTAATTTTATGTTAAAATTGTACACGGTGTGTATTGCATACCGGAGAATCTTTTAGGACTTTTTTTTTTTTTTTTTTGGAGAAATTAATGGAGAAAAAAAAAACTTCTAAGGTTTTAACCTTATAACAAAATAAATCCATAATTTTTAATTTTATTAATTTAAACCATAAAATTTTGTTTTTTTTCAATTTAAACTATTTATCTATTTTTATTAAGTGAAATAGATAAATATATATATTTTTTAATCATTGAAATTAATAAAAATAATGTTTTAAACATTCCATAAACCATAAATAAGGAGAAACATCCTCCAATGCCTTCCAAGTAGCCAATGGCCTCCCTCCAAAGAGAGACTATAAGGAACTTCCAATAATTTGACCAAACGAAATTGAAAAATTCACTTTAATAAAAAAGAATCTCTACCGACCCCTACCTCTCCGTTTTTCATGCTCCTCGTCCACCAACCCCACCTCTCCTCTATTTTTCACAAGGATCTGGATTGTCGCCGGTTCACATCTGGAACAATTTGGTCCAGTTTGATCTATTAAATTTATTTTTAGGTCTTTTTTAAATAATTTGAATCGTTCATATTTTAAAAAAAATTATTCTGTACAAAATCACATCGATCGGATAACGATATTATGTATTTGAATCACTTTTATTTGAAAAAAATAGACGATTAAAAAATTAACGGTTCATAAAAAAGTGATCTGAATACATAGTATATGTTATCTGATCGATGTGATTTTCTACAAAGATAATGTAATCAACAAACCCTAAAATATGAACGATTCGAATTATCAAAAAAAGAATCCAAAAGTAAACCCAATAAACCAAATAGAATCCTTCAACCTAAATGAGGAACTGAAAGCAAGCCACTGCCTTCCCCTCTCCTCCTCCCTCACCACTGTTCAACCATTCAAATTTTCTGCTCCAAAATCAAAAAAAAAAAACAAAAACAAAATTAAAAGAATCATCACCATAATAGAAAGCAGCAAAACAAAATTAAAAGAATCATCACCATAATAGAAAGCAGCAAAACTAAAAGAATCATCACCATATTAGAAAGCAGCAAAACTAAAAGAATCACCATATTAGAAAGCAGCAAAACTAAAAGAATCATCACCACAATAGAAAGCAGCAAAACTAAAAGAATCATCACCACAATAGAAAGCAGCAAAACTAAAAGAATCATCACCATGATAGAAAGCAGCAAAACTCAATTGAAAGAATCATCACCATAATAGAAAGCAGCAAGACTTTATGGATCTCACCTGTCCAAATCAAATCATAAAAACCGACACCATCCTTTGTTATTATATTTAAATTTATGTGTTTTCAAAAATTATTTGAAAACAAAATAATTTATGTGTGTATTTCATCAAATTAATTTTTATATTTAAAAAATAATAATTTGAAAGCATAACTAAATTTTGTAATTACTTTTTATTTATTTTAATTTTTTATTAAAGATATTTAATATTAGTCTCATTTTAAAGGTATATTTTCAATGATATTAATTTTATAAAATTAAAAATTTATATTAAAAATTATATAAATATATTATGAAAATAAAATGAAAAAAATTAAAATAATTTTTTTAATTTTTTATTAAAAATGAGAGAGAGAGAGAGAGAGAGAGAGAGAGAGAGGGTGTCCGTGGTGTGCGTGTATCAATAAAGGATAAAGAGACCCGTCAGAGGGAATTTTGATTTTCTTCTTTTCTTTTTTTTGGCTAATCCAATCCATAAATTTTAGTAGAATCATGTTTTTTTTTAACTCCTAGTAGAATCATGTTTGATAACCCAATCTGGAGAGAGATGCTGGAAAGCATCTGCACTATCTTATCCCATACAACGTTTTTGAATTTCGCCATATTTTCTGTCATGGCCCTCGTTGTTTCTTCCAAAAAGTGCCAAAACAAAAGTCCAACCTTTCTTTTTTAGGTGCTTAAAGCCTCTCTATTAATTTTTTTTAATTAAATTTAAGTAAAAGTTTGAGTAAAAAAATTTTTTGCTATCAAATATTTTAATAGAGGATTTTAAAGTTTCATCAAATCACCGATTGATCAGGCTAACAATCGATCGGTCGACCGATCAATATAATTTTTTCATAAATTTTTGTCTTGAGTGGTCATCTGGGAGACAATCAAAAAGACATCCAAGGAACATCATAAGAGACATCCGGTAATGGCAATAAACAATAATTTGATAAAAGGCACATTTGTTCTCAGTTTAATGAAAGAAAAGTGAAATTCTCGATTTGATACCTATTTGATGAAACTGTTAGAGTAAAAAAATGAATTATTTTTCATGAAATTTAAATTTGATAAAAGATTTGAGTAACTATTGAAAATGGTCCTGAGTTACATTACGCCTCACTAGTTCACCATCAAACTTCCTAGAAGTCTCCTACATGAGCAACACTTTCTTTACACCTCACTAGTTCACCATCAAACTTCCTGGAAGTCTCCTACATGAGCAGCACTTTCTTTGTATTCAAATTCTATTTTAATTTTTTCATTTAACTTTTTATATTATACTAATTTAATCTAATTTATTACAAAAGAGTAAAATAATTTATTCAGAAATATAATATATATATATATATTTTTCAAATTAAATATCAGCCGTTCAATTATTTTGAGAAGAATGAGAAATTATTTTACTTTTTAATTTCAGCTCAATCTCAATTTGACTAAATCACTATAATGTGAGCAATTATTTTTGTAAAAGGGCTAAATTGACTAAAGAGACCAACAACAAGCATAATTTGTCACAATAAAAGAGAAAGAAAGAAAAATAAATAAAAATAAAAATAATGGGTGAACTCCTTTAACATCTCTTGAGATTGTTAGCCAATGTTCACAATATTCGAAGAAAGAAAATGGTGATAGTCTGTTTTATTACAAAAAAACAAAACAGTACAAATATATAAAATAAAATAAAAAAGATAAACATATTATTATTTTATTACAAAAAACAAAATCAGAATATGGGAAAAAGAAAAGGACAAAACAGAACCAACCACTTACAGTATTATTTTCTCGAACAAAATTTGATCAAGTCCAATGTTTAATACTGTATCCTTAAGACAGATTCGTCCTCTCCACAATACTTTCAGATTATGGATGTCTATCTCCTAGGATAAAATGATCAACGACAATTTAGTAGCAGCACTACAAACTAAATGTCCAACGAACACACTCTGTGTTTATACTCTTTCTCACAGGAAATTTATGCAGCAAAATGCAATAAATAAAACCAAACAATAAGAACAAAAGTTGGATGAATAATCAAATGGAGGACTTGTCTATTATAGGTGAATTGGTGGCTTTACAGAATAGACTTCAATAGGTAACAAACCTATTCGAACAGATTTGAACAGGTAATGTACCTGTTCGGGGTTAAATTTGAACTGATAATGAACCTGTTTGTTTGGAGGAAAATTCTGAAGAGGTGCAAGGAACCAAACTGCCAACGTTCAAAAATGTTGGGGTCATTTCGAAATTAAGTTTGAATTTCAAATCGAAATTCAAATTCCAAACGGTAAAAATTTAATTTTAGAAAAAATAAAATTTAAATGTTTTTTGCCTAAAAAGTTAAGCATTGAGCCAGACAAACTCAACCCAACCTCACACCCGCATCTAGCCCGCCTGAACGGATAGGGGCATGTGTGTGTTTGTTTTGGGTCTAATGAGTCTAACCCACTTTGCCCATAACCTCCCCCTCTGCAAAACTTGAGTGCCCCTTGGGGCCTTCCCCAAGGTCCAAATGCAAAGCTTATAAACCCATACAATGTTAGTCTAATCAAGCAATGTGGGACAAGCTTTCCTTCATTCAATTTGGGAAACCCACCAGCAGCCACCATTTTCATGGAGCTTACTTTGGCTTCAATTTTCCATTCACCTAATAATGGTTTTGAACAACTAAATATACTACGTAAATCACAACGCGACATAGAACGTGTTACCACTAATACCCGCCAACCTCAGCGCATGGGTCCCACTTAAAAAATAGAACAAAGTTTAAGAAAAACCTATCTTTCCAAAACCATTCTTACGGAGATTTGAGAGAAAAAAAAACACTAAATCCCATAAATTTAACGGAATTATATTATAATTTTTTAAGGTTTAAATTCACATAACAAATTGCTCATTTTCCATCAGTCATTTGTTAGTTGTATGTAGGGGTGCTCACGGATCGAGTTGAGTCGAGTCGTCTCCACCAACTGTCTCAACTTCGCTTGGTTAGCGAATGCAGATTGAGCTGGACGTACGACTTGTAATAGATGCGAATTGGTTTGGCATTTGGAGCTTTATTGGTTTGGACCCTTTTTAAAACTATTTTTTAGTAATTCTTTACTATTTTTTATCCAAAATTTTTTATTTTTTATTTTTTGTAATAAAAATAAAATCCCAACTTTCATATTTTTTATCAATCTTCCACAGCCGCTGCCCACTTTGATTTCTCACGGAAAACTAAACAATACCGTGATGAATATTGTTAATTCTTAAGCTTTTTATCCAAGCCCTAATTGCTACCAAATTGAATATTAAATATCTATTAAGCCTCTAAAAATTAGATATAATATATTAAAAATATATTATAACTGACACCAAATTAAATTAAATTCTTTAATAAACCAATTGGGTCCCATACTCTAATGAGGTATACCCAACAATATAACGGTCCATCAATTATTTTATTAAATTTGAATAAAAATTTGAGTGAAAATTTTCTTTGATATCAAGTATTTTAACAGAGAGTTTTGAAACTTCATTAGAATACCGATTGACCGGACAGACGATCGACTGGTCGACCGGTTAGTGTAATTTTTTCATAAATTTTTATCTTGAGGTGGTCATCCGGAAAACATCCAACAACGACAATGAACAATGATTTGATTAAAGGCACATTCATCCTTAGTTTGATACCAAAAAAAAAAAAAAAAAAAGAAGCAAAATCATCAATTTGATACCTATTTGATGAAACCGTTAGAACAGGAAAATGAGACATTTTTCATTAAATTCAAATTTAATGAAAATTTTAAATAATTATTGAAGATCGTCATTACATCTCATTAGTTCACCATTGAACTTCCTGGAAGTCTCCTACATGAGCAACACTTTCTTTGTATTCAAATTCTGTTTTAATTTTTTTGTTTAACCTTTTATATTATACTAATTTAATCTAATTTATTACAAAAGAGTAAAATAATGTATTCATTAATAATATATATATATATCTTTTCAAATTAAATATCAACACTTCAATTATTTTGAGAAGAATGAACAAATTATTTTACATTTTAATTTCAGTTCAATCTCAATTTGACTAAATCAATATAATGTGAACAATTATTTTTGTAAAAGGGCTAAATTGACAAAAGTGACAAACAACCAGCGTAATTCGTCACAACAAAAGCGAAAGGAAAAAAAAAAAAAAAAAAAAAAAAAAAAAAAAAAAAAAAAAAAAGATAAAATGGAAGAACTCTTTGAACATCTCTTGAGATTTGAGAGAAAAAAATACTAAATCCCACGAGTTCAGCAGAATTATATTATAAATTCTTAAGGTTTGAATTCACATAACAAATTGCTCATTTTCCGTCAGTCATTCGTTAGTTATATGTAGGGGTGTTCGCAGATCGGATTGGGTCGAGTCGTCTCTCATCCGCCAACTGTCCGAACTTAGGCGGGTCCGCTCAATTAGCGGATGTAGATTGATTAGGACGTACGGCTTGGTTGATAGATACGGATTGGTTTGGCATTTGGAGCTTTATTGGTTTGGACCTTTTTTAGAACTATTTTTTAGTAATTCTTTACTAATTTTGATCCAAAATTTTTTATTTTTTATTTTTTATAATAAAAATAAAAGTCCAACTTTCATATTTCATAAATAACATATACATGAAATGTTTTCTTTTAACACACAAAACATAAAAAATATAACATTATTTTCTTCAGGGTATTAGCGGATCAAGTTAAGTCAAGTGATCTCCCATCTGCTATTTTTCTAAACTTAAACAGATTGAAAAAAAATATATATGCATTCATCTGCTCAGACCATTAAAATCATCCATTCTGTAACAAATTGGTTGAGGTAATTTGATTTTAGCAAGTCGGATGGATACTTGCCCAGTCATAGTTGTATGGATGAAAAAACAATATTTTCATCTTTTTATATTAAAATATATTTTTTATTTATTAATGTCAATGAAAATGAAAGATGTCCTTCGAAAGGGTCAAGATTATTTTACATTTGTTTCATTTGAAAAGTTCGTCGTCACTCGTAAGGACAAACTTTGCTATTCATTGGAAGCTAGTACCGAAAAGGAATTTCCTGTTCAAAAAAAAAAAAGAAAAAAATAGTACCGAAAAGGAATTTAAATAAATAAATTAATCCACAAATGGATTTGTCTCTGATCAGACTATAAAATATAGAATCAAAGTGGGTACTGACAACTCCAACAAACTGAAAAATTCTCTATATCAAGCTAAGGAAGGGAGAGAAGAGGAGAGAGATTGTAAACATGCCCAACCCACGATGGACAAATGCTATGAATGACAAGTAAGTATTAATTCATCTTTCTTTCTTTCTTTCTTCTTTTCCTTTTTCTCTTTTTAGCTTTCTTTGCCATCCCACAAACTGGGCAAGAATCCAAAAAAGCTTGGCAAGCTTTGCATGAACAGAGATGTCTACAGGGTAGGAAAATCACACACAAATTCCGAGAATTGCAGCTTTTGCAAATCATCTTTCTCGTACTCTGTTCTTCATTTTCTTGCTGATTTTTCTCATATCCTCTGTTTTCCCCTGTTTCGTTGTCTCCTCTAAATCATCACATCACAGCAAGACTCTGCATCTTCAATCCCATTGGCCAAACATGCGTTTTCTCTGAGCTGTTTGATTGTGTTGCTCAGAGATACTACGATGGCTTCGTTTTCTTTGGCCACTCTCTGCCATGTTTGGTTCTCGATTTCAAGCTCCATTCCTCCATTATTTTTACATTTGTTTCATTTGAAAAGTTTGTCGTCACTCTTAAGAACAAACTTTGCTATTCATTGGAAGCTAGTACCGAAAAAGAAATTAAATAAATAAATTAATCCACAAATGGATTTGTCTCTGATCAGACTATAAATATAGAATCAAAATGGGTACTAACAACTCCAACAAACTCAAAAATTCTATATCAAGCTAAGGAAGGGAGAGAAGAGGAGAAAGATTGTAAACATGCCCAACCCACAATGGACAAATGTTATGAATGACAAGTATTAATTCATCTTTCTTTCTGTTTTTCCTTTTTCTTTTGTTTCCCTCTTTTTGTTTCGATTAAAAGTTTAAATATTGGTTGGTTTACGTTTTGTAACTTTGTACATGGAATTTGTTGAAGTTTGTGCTATTGCTATGGAAATTCAGATCCTCTATAATAAATTACTTGTAATGCACTATATAGAACATTAGACAACATTGTAGGAATATAAAAAAGAGGAAAGTATCATATTTTATTTTACTTTATCAAAACACCCCATTATTTTTGGCAATACACTTGCCAAATTCATAGAATTCCTCTTCCCTCGCTAGTAAAACTTTTGGGCCACGGACAGTAGAAAATAAACCTATTTTAGAAAGTTTATTCAGACTGCAGAGATTTAGTCTGATGGGTGCAAATTGGCACAGGATACTCTATATATCCAAAAAAAATTATCTTCATTCCTAATTTTTTATGTTATCTTAAAATATTTATGATCAACTAATTATGTAAAAAAATTTAAGAGTAATTCTAGAGATAAAAAATATTCTATCAAAAAAATTATCAAACACTCACATAGTATGAGACCCACATGAATGTAAGATCTACACTTATGTGAGTATTTAATAAAAAAAATATATATTATTTGAGTCTCTACCATTTTTTAATTTTAAAACACAACGTAATAAGCAAAAAAAAGTAACAAGAATTCCATGCCATTTATCTTTCTTGTTTGGTTGTTATTTTGTTTGCTACACTTTCGAATTTAGTTCCTCCGTAATAATCTCCTTGTAGATAATCCCTCCGTAATAATCTCCTTGTAGATAATCCCTACAGGCAGACTACTATGGATGTTTGGAATGTAAATTGACTTTTTAGCTTTTTAGTTTGGGCTAAAAAGCCTCGTTTTAGGATGAGTTTTTTGATTTTTTTAACTTTTGTGAGAGAAAAAATAAAATAATTATGGTTTAGATATGACATTTTATCTTATTGATTTTTTAACTTATTTTATTATTTTGTGACTATTTTAGCCCAAGATTCAGATGTCAAACGAAGGCTATGTAGACTCAACTTTGTTAGTTCATAATGTTTGATGATGAGTCTGGACTCTTGAGGCATAATGTTTTTCTTTTCTTTTCTTTTTTTTTTTACCATTCTGTAGTGGTTATTGACACCTCTATTTTTTTTCCTAATCAATCCTCAAAATTAGTGATCTATGGGCATGTTTGATTGGGTGGATTAGAGGATGGGATTGGGATTATTAATCTGTGGGCCCAATTATCCTATATTTGTTTTAACATTTTGATTTAGGATTATTAATCCAACAGATAATTAATCCAACAAATTTGTAGGATTATTAGTAATGGGGTAGGGGTGGGATTATTAATCCAATTAGATAGTGAATACCACACTAATTTAATAGGATTGTTAATACTTCACTATTAATCTTTTGAATCAAACATGACCTATAAGGAAAGATAATTATATTTATGGTTAAATGATGTACTGGGCCGCACAAACATAACTACCACATAATTTTACATGAGCAGCTTTGTTGAGATCTTTTCAACTATGCAATTGACATGCTAATTAAAGTTTGGTTCAGGGTTTAACTTTTTTGGTGACTTTTTTTTGTCATTAATTTTTTTGATGGGATGAAAAAAATTAAGCTAAATTGCAATAAATTTTCTTAAATTATGACATATTTATAATTTTGATCCCCTGAATTTCAAAATTCAACAGTTAAGAGTATCTCCAACGCTTCATCTTTCGTTTCATCAAATTTGAATTTGATGGAAAAAGTACAAAACTGGTGCTCCAACGTTAACACCAAATCAATATCAAATTGAGAATATCTCAAAATTTTTATCAAATTGAGAATGCTGGAACTTTTCACCAAATTATTGTAGATAGTCGTTAGCTTTATAGGTGGCTGTTGAACAATGTATGAGCACCGGACGACCGTCGGTTGTTCCCTCAGTTGACCACCTCCTTGCAAAATTTGTTTCAGAATTTTGCAAACTTTACACTGGTCGGTCGACCGGTCGGACATATCCCCGGTCGTCCTCTCGGTCGACCGATGGTTTGATGAAATCCCAAATTACTTTATTAGACCACGCAATATCACATGAAATTTTTACTCAAATTTGATGGGAAAAAAAAAAGAGTAAACGTTAGAGATGTTATAACCTCTCAAAATATTATCTTATTACAGTTTATCTTTTTTCTTAGGATTCTATTCGGAATTTATAGAAAATCAAATTATGTATAAAATATATGACACATTTATTAAATTTTTAAAACATTAATGTCCTTATCTAGTTCTTATGTTTGCATTTTGCCAACAAATGAAATTATAAGAGTTGCATTCAGTGTGTTTAGTTTTAATTTTGTGAAAATTGAGCCTTTTGTTTTTTTATATTTTTTTGTTTTTAATGAATATTTTTAAAAAATTAAGTAATTTTTTTACTTTTTTATATGCAACTTACTTGGATGTATCTAAAAAGTAAAATATTTGTAAATTTTTTTAAAAAAAAATTAATAAATACCCAAAAATAAGAAAAATATAATTATTTTTTGTTTTTTGTTTTTTTGTATTTTTAGTATTTAATGAATTTTTCTGAAAAAAAAATTCATAAAAATTATACTTTTTAAGTGTATTTATGTCAGGTGTGTCTAAAAATTTTAAAAAAAAATTGCTTAAAATATTAAAAAATTTCAGCGAAAATAAAAAAATACGAAAAATAAAAAAGTAGAATTTTCTGAATATCAAAACCAAACTGAGTGATTATTATCCTAAAACAACTAATAACGAGTATTATTATCTTAAAATTTTAATAAATATATCTTGTGTTTTAATGAAATGTTTAAAACCTTAGCAGGGACCACAGCCCTCTAGACCCTATTTGTGTCTTTTTATTTTTATTTTTTTATAAATACATTTTTTTTTAGCCTGCAAAAGGCCTCGAATTTTGAGGCGCGAATTTGCCTCGAATATTTATTTATTTTTGGCTATGTTGGTTCGTTTTTTTTTTTTTTTTTTTTTAAAGGATGGTTAATCTAAACCTTAAACTCTAAACCTTAAAACCCCATACCCTAAATCCTCACTCCTAAACCCTAAAATCCTAAATCCTAAAATCCTAAAACCTAAATCCTAAGCCATAAACCTTAAATCTTAAAACCTAAACCCTAAACCCTAAACCTTAAAACTCTAAACCTCTTAAACCCTAAACCTTAAAACTCTAAACCTCTTAAACCCTAAACCCTAAAATCCTAAATCCTAAACCTTAAAACCCTAAACCTCTAAACCCTACACCTTAAAATCCTAAACCCTAAACCTTAAAACTCTAAACCTCTTAAACCCTAAATCCTAAACCCTAAACCCACCCCTACACATAACCACCCTTAAATAAATAAATAAATAAATAAAAACAGCCCAACAAATAAATAAATAAAAAAAAACAACCAAACCAACAGTCTCAAAAAAAAAAAATAAAACAAAATAAAACAAAAAAACAACAACAACAACAACAATTCGATGCCTCAATCTTTTTCCTTTTTTTATTTTTTTTTTATTTTTATTGAAATCCATTTTCTTTGATGTATATTTTCCCTCTCAATTATCTTTGACACATTTGCAAATCTATCAAAGTTAATTTTTACTATAAGTTGACGCTTTCTCTTTCATTTTCTTTTTGTTTTTCTTTTTGTGATGATAGCGCAAGAGAGCAAAGTCTTATTTCTTGCAAGGCATTCCATATCATTTTTATCCCTCTCATCTCCATTCTGAGTAGTCTTCTCCAAGTGAAGTACCAAAGCAAGAATTGTTCTCCATTCGATGACGCTCACTTCATAATTATTGTAGCCTTCATCGTCGCTGTGCTCCTCTATGTCGTAGCATTAGCAGCTGAGATAACTCAATGCACAAGCTATGGCAAAGTTCTTGGACATATGGGTCTCTTCTCTGGAGCACTTGCCTCAATTTTATTATTACTAATTCTCATTCCAATTTTGGGATGGTCTCTTTTAATCTTATGGGGTATTATCTTTGTAAGGGTATTGCATAACTCAATTACTGAATTGGCTTACAAAACGTTGTTTAATGTATTAATGCTCATGAATCATAACTCAAGAGAGCAACGATATAGGTTGCCTGTGTAATGGTAATTGTTATATTACAAATTATATTAATCATTTGTTTCTATAATTTAAATTTTGTGTCATTTTGATCTCCAAATGTTTAAGTTATGTTAATTTAGTACCTAATATATAAAAAATGTTTTAATTTGATCCTTAATGTTTGCATCTATTAACTGCATTAGTGTGTGAGGACATTTTGACAATTTGTTGTACTCTGTCAATCTGACAGACCGAGTTTAAAATTTTGTTCCATTACCCACTAAAGTAAGACTTACATACCTATATTTTTTTTAAGCTTAAATAAATCATCTTACAAACACTAAAAATCTAAACCGAAATGACACAATGTATCACAAAGAACAATAAACTATAAATGGAAGAGATAAACATAAAACCACAAAAGTCTAAATCAAAAGGCCACAATGATTAGGCACACTCATCCTAATTTTTTCTTAAATTTTTTTCTGAACTTTGACCCGTATTTGGAACTTGAATTGTTTCGTAACGAGATAAAAAATGTGGTACATCACATTTTCTAACATACAGTATGATAGGAATGAATTTCTTTAGATTACATTCTTCTAATTGAAGTATTTTAAGAATAATTTTCTATTAACAATTACACATCCAATGAAATGTTATTTTCTTTTTTCAAATTTATCATTTTACAACATATTTTTATAAGCTTTATGACTCAATTTTTTTACATTTTGTCACATGCCAAGAACTTCTAACGTATTACATTTGATTTGTTTTCATTCTAAAGCAACTTTTAAGATTTATATTAGAAATATTTTTGAAATCTATTTTTGAATCGTTAAATTTATCATTTTGAAAAGAAAGTGCACCACCTTTTAAAACATACATTCCAAAACATAAATCACTAAACTATTAATATTTTTTGATACCACTAAATCTGACCAAACCAAACCTCTTATATCCCTATTGATGTGTTCAAATAACGTACGAGGAAATTCAGTGTAACCTAACCACTTAGGTGCCGTTTGATGACGTTGCCACAGAAAATAAGAAACATATTTTTGCTTTTGTTAACACAAATATTTTCAAAATATACAAAAACAAACTTATCAAATTTACTGGCACCATTGAATAAATTCACAATCAAAACGATCTATGAAAAAAATTTCAATTCTGGCAAAAAATTCAATAATAATGATTAATATATATACATAAACGTTCATGAAAACTTTATAGAGGATATTGGTTACAGAATAGAATACAGGTGAAAGCAAAACACAACCAAATGTTCATTTCCTACAAATTTAGCCAAAACAGTGCTGCTACTAAAAATGAGATCTCCCATGGATTCTTCAGCTTGATCCATCAATCAGGTGATCGGATGATGCACTCTGCAAACCAAAGCATTTTCTTTCAGAGAATGGAACAGCCAGCCTGCGATTCAGCACCAACAACCCCGGTATATGCAATTCCATTTCTCATTTGACGTCCCGGACCAGCCTTGCTTTGTATAATTTAGACTTTTCATGATGTCAATAATACTTTTGGTCGTCCTTTGGCAGGGACCAGACACAGTTCATCATTCTTGTCATTCCATCTCTGTCCCAGAATACAACTTTGAATAAATGAACAAGGACTTGAATCACTAATGCAGGCTCTCACTCAGCACTAGCCTCCGGCTAAACAGACTTGAATCAAAGATAAATTGAAGCACCTTTCAAAAATGCAACATTTTCAACAATAATCTATTTCTCAGTTCAGCTTCTTTTTTGGGAAAAAGAACCAGAAGTTCTAGAGGAGACTTTTCTGTCTAATTTGGTTTTGAGATGCTTCAATTTGTTGAAGAATTTTAGTCTGTGCAAGGGCATTAGCTGACTGCTGGTTACTATGCATCGGCCTCACTTCTAGGCTTTGCCAATCCTCTGTTCACAATGAGACAGCATGATTGTGTTGACTCGTTTCTCTTTTGATAGAATTGTTACTCATTTTAGAACTGTGAATGCCCAGAATACAACAAAGATGCATTGGAATTACCTAGATAGCTTCTCATAAATGGATTCAGAGTAACATCTGTTCACATTCCGAAACAAGGTAGACCAACTAGTCTAACATGCCAAATCCAACGTCGGGCAAGGAAACTTGGTTCCTCACTGACTCAACTCCCAAAACCAAGCAACCACAATGATTTGAGTGTTAGCAAAACAAGAAGCATAATAGATAAATGACAACTAAAACTCTAAAATGTCTTCCAGGAAACTGATGTAATATTATCATTGACCACACAATTCACAAAATAAAAACACCCACCATCATCTTTAAATCACACAAAGCTTGCATTGCAAAGATATTTTTCATACCTTATAGTTCCATGCAATCGATATTCAACAAAGCTCAATTATACTACCAAATTTCAACGCTTACAGGAAACCACTCACAGAACAAAAAATGCAAACGATGCTAGGATTACATCCTTGCGTTGTTAAGCTGTTTCAAAGGGGCATCGAAAGGAATTCAACTCATGCAACAAAGAATTGAATTGCAACATTAATGATGACAAACTATGCAATATTTACTATTCTAAATTTGTGAAGTACTTATGTTGTACACTTGAGTAAAGGTATGGGATACGTGTCCAACATGTTTAGTTGGACATTCACCCAGTAAGCGTGTCCAACAATTTTATTTTTCCATAAAACCATGCATAAAACTCCCATATTATTCAATAAATGCTTTATGTGATCTTGTAAACACCATTTTATCCTATAAAATAAAAGAAGCAAAATTACGAAATATAAATATTTGTCATATCCCCTTGTCCTTGAACATGAGACACATATCTGTAGACTGTACATAATACTCATACTTGCGCCCACGTAGTATAGATGACATGGAAGTTTTATTTAAATTGTATGAGAGGAAATATAAGAACAATCAAATACAAAGGTAAAATAATGTGAGGAAAACAAATTGAAAATGAAAAATATAAATCAGCGATTTCTCCTGTCAGTGAGGTGTCAAAATGTCTAAGAACTTCTCACGGTTTACAATTCACTAATACTTTTAATTTCCAAGACAAGATTTAAGGAGAGTCCACTACCAACTAAAGCAATTTGTTAGACAAAAGGGAAGATGAAAAACAATGAAGACTTCCATAATGTCCAAACAACGTGCGCAATGACTATGATTTTGCCCATACGGCCCAAAAAAGCAAATAGACTAGTATGGTGTAAAAGTGAGACGGGTAGGATCCTTGGGAAAGGTCAAGAGGCCAATAGATTACTAGAATGTCTATAAAAATATATATATATATATTCAAAAAAAATCATTAGAATGCTCGTAATTTCTTCCCTTGATCACTAGAACTTGTAGTTGATTACTAGAACTTATAGTTGATTACTAGGGTCCCTTGTATGATTAAAAGAACACATGATTGATCACCAGCGGGCGAGGGGGAAAGGGAAAAAGGTATGAAATATTGTAACCTCTTGGTAAACAAACCAGCTCTTATTTACATGCAAACACAAAACATACATCAATTATCCTCTAAGAAAATGCATTGGTGTTCATAGCATATATTCGCTTCAAATGTGGGATCCTTTTCTTTTTTTTTGGACAAGTTCAGATCTGGGATCCATTCCACACATGTTGATGCCATATCCAGCCTTAGTCAGCATAATGTTGCTCAACATATGCTCAACACAGAGACATATCATAACCCCAAACCATCCCCCCCCCCCCCCCCCCCCCCCCCCCCCCCCCTTCTAAATATTATGTGCACACCACTTCTAATACCCACAAAAGGGAACCAAAAAAATTCTTTTTACTTTTCATGAGGAAAATTTACAAAGATGAAAAAATTCTTCTTATTTTTCTTATTGTACTTATGGATAGCTTCTACCTTGTTATGAAAAAAAATATATCATGAAGCATGTTTAATATTTAAAATGGTAGTCTCTTAAATTAAGACAGTCTTTCCTTTAAAAATTCAAGACTTAAAGCCTTCAAATTTATTATTTGGACTGAAGGCATAAAATCCAACCCAAATTTTTTTTTTAAGTTTCAAATTAGGAAAGAAAGATCTTTGAGACTTCAATAAGTAGATAATTTCTATAGCACTCAAAACAACAGAAAAATAAATGAAAGGAATATATCTATATGAGCTTCTGTAAGTACCTTCCGAACATATAGAGATTCTTCAGCTAATTGGAAGCCCTATAAAAGACTGAAGCGTGGAATAATTTTTGGAAGTAGATTATACACAGGCCTTGTACTTGATTCGCCAGTATTGGGAAGACATGTAAGCTCATTCTCTAGAGTGGAGTAAGCATCTGCAAATGCCTGCATCAAACAATGTGATTGAATGTAAGAAACATAACATCAGTAAAATCATGCCTATTAGGAATATTTGTTCATATGACCACAGATTAAGTCTGCCAACGAATCGAACAGTAATTGCCTCTTAGCATTAGGTGAACGTTCATAACTGGAGTACCACACACCTTGTTGAAACTTAGATTTTTATTCACTAGTACACAAGATACAGATTAGGCAGATATGGTTAAAAATCAGAGGTCACACGTCCTTGTGAATTAGGGGATTTTTTAAAATGACAAATTCATGAAATCAACAAAAATTTACACAATGCTCCATTCATTTGAGTTTACTAATCAGCAAATGGATTAGCAGATTTATAAAATCACAAAAGGAAACATGCAAAAGAATTAAGATATGAAACTCGGAAATATGCTAAACTTTTGTCCTCGAAACCTTCGGATTTTGTCCACAGTGAAGCTGATATTTTTTTGAAAAGGTAAATGATTCTATTGAAGTCACCAAAAGGGGCACAACATGTGTAATAATAATAATAATACTTGTAGGAAAGACATAGTGAGAAAAATGAAATCTACGAAATGGCAATATTTCTAGAGAGAGTATGGCTGACCTTGATACATTGGTGCATTCGGAAGCAATTCCGGCCCACGTTATTAGTTGGAAAAAGTGGATCATCAATGTAGATTGGATCGATGCTACAAGATTCAATAGATGATCATCAAGAAAAAAATAAATAAATAAGAGAGCACCAATAAAACACAAATCTCGATAAGTAAAGAAACCATTTTCTTCCATTACCTGTATCGTCTTTCCCTATTTATGTATGTATGTATACCCCACTTCCCCGTACTGAAATACACATTTGGCGAGGATCAAACACATTCCTGGGTTGAACAGTCATCATGGTTAACAAACAAAGATGATAAAAACTGGAGCACATGAATCAAACAGAAAAATTACAATAAAAAATAGAGCCCAAAATAGATTAAGTCTTTATAGATTGAGTCTTTATAGCCTGAATAAGCATTCCAAAATAGATTTATTTCCTGCTGTATTGCCAAAAATAAGAGGGTGTTATGATGATCGATTTTTCTTTTTCATATTCCTAAAATGCTGTTGTTTTAATATTCTATATAGTGTATTACTCATAGGAATTGGGCTTTGGGCGAGCTTTCGCATCTCAACTGGGTGAAGAGGTAAGTCTTTATAGGTCCCATTTACGGCGAAGGACCAGTGAGTCTCCGAGTGCGGTTCCAAGGACCTTTTCCACCATCGATTCGATTCGATTCTTTCAAAAATCAAGTCACTGGTTTGCCGAGGTGAGAGAGCTCTGGTAGCGTCTTCGCAGCTGTGAGAGCTTTGTTTGCTGGTCCTGAGTCGCCTTCCAACTGTTCGACAAAATACCTCAGTGACAACGCTGCTACTGAGCTGTCATAAGATGATCAAGGAGAGAGAGATAGAGAGAGAGAGAGAGAGAGGGGGGCAGCCAGCTATCATTGAAGAAGGGCAATCTAGCAACCAATGTATCTTTGAAGGAGTTTGATAATTAAGTGGATACTCAACTATCTCCTGATGAGATGCCTACTGTACTCCCTTGTTGGTCTACATGCATCCGAGGACTTTCCAAATCTCTTTTATCTGAAGATTTTGTGAGTCCATGACAAGGGCTCTCAATTGAAAACAAGGCATTAAGGTCATGTTTGTTTGGGTGGATATGAGTTTGGGATTAGACTAATAGTCTAATAAAATTATTAATTCGATATTTGGTTAAATAATTGAAGTACGGACTAATTATTTTAAACTTGACTATTAGTTAAGATAGGATACATAATCTAATGGATTCGTAATCCTAAGACTATTAGTCATGGAAATGCTAATCCAGTCCGCCCAAACAAACATGGCCTAAGAGATGTAGAATCAGAGTATAGCTCAATCGAGTGTGATTGTGTCGATTTATGTTTGTGTGGAAATCTTGATACACTACAGTTGTGCTTGACTGTAAAAATACAAGTCTCAACTAAGCAATCATTAAAGCAGCATCAAACATTTAATGCATGGAACGCACTAAATATAGGATACTTTTGGGAAGTAGTTTTTTACCTAGTTTTTAGTTTTTTACTCATTTTGGGTTATATTATCATTCACATTTTTTACTCATAAAAAGATAAAATAGACTTAAAAAATCAAAAATCCAACTTTTTATCAACTTTTCAAAACACGCCATAGTGTTAACTGAGCTTGAGCAGTGGCCAAAATTGGGAAGTAAATTAATAAATATTTTTTGATTTTTTTTTTTAACTTTTTAAAAAAGTATATATATATATATAATAAAAAAAATAACTAATGTGTTTAGTTTTAATTTTCTGAATTTAATTTTTTGAAAATTGAGTTTTTTTATTTTTCGTGTTTATTTTACTTTATTTTTAGTGAATTTTTTTTTAAAAATTTTAAACAATTTTTTTGTTTTTGTAAATGCACCTTACCTAGATGTATCTAAATAATAAAATATTTTAAAAAATTAATAAATACATAAAAATACGAAAAATGTACTGAATTTTTATTTTATTTTTTTATATTTTTGGTATTTAATGAATTTTTTTTAAAAAAAAATTTCTCACAAATATTATATTTTTTAAGTGTATTTATATTAGGTGTGTCTAAAAATTAAAAAAAAATTGCTTAAAATATTTAAAAAATTCAGTAAAAATAAAAAAATACGAAAAACAAAAATGTAAAATTTAAAAAAAAATAAATTCTGAAAATAAAAATCAAACAGAGTGAATATAACTCAAAAAATAAAAAAAATAAAAAACTAAAAGCATTAACTTTTAACCATGTTATCAAAATAAATCTGAGGATCTAGAATCAACTTTGATAATTAGTCTTGACTTTTGAGGCCTAGCATTTTTCTTTTCTTTTTTCTTTTTACCATTTTGCAATGGAAATTGACACCTTCGTTTTGTTTCCTAATCAGTCCTCAAAATTAGTGATCTATAAGGAAAGATAATTATAATTGTGGTTAGATAATGTACTATATGATGAAACTAGTTTGGTCGGGGTAGGATTGGGTCGGACTAATTCATGTGCTTCACGGGTTGTCTCTCCTTCGTCTTCCTAAACACACTTGCAACAAGTCCATTAAGAAGGATCTAAAGTGGGGCGGTTCCTTCCCGTGAACCCTTTAACGATCAAGTTAGGTGGTATCGAATAACAGTTTAGAGAGAAAAAGAGAGAGAGCTTTCTTCCTACCAAAAACTTTTTTCAGAGGCTTCCTTATATTGCTCATTAATCATTTCCTTGTCCATTCATGCTGTCTTATTGGCCGAAAGCCTACCATTTGCTTGCCGTCAACGATGGTGGTTTTCCCACGTCTCAGAGCGAGAGGTCTTGTTGCATTTAATACTTTGACAGTCGCATTTAATGTTTGGCGCATAGGCTCAATAACTCTCTAAAATCTTTGTCTACCACGTAGCCAACTTCCTACCTGCCACATGTTTAGCTAGTGCCTAGGCTTGACCATTGTGAGTTCTCTACTGGGATTAGTGTTGGGCTTGTCCTACTGGGCTTTAGGCGAGGGACTGTTTGGTAACCCAAGACAGCCCCTTTTGGGCCATGCCCATCAATAGTCCTCCATTCTCGAGCGCAGCTTTAATCCAACGAAGGGAATAGTAAAGGTGGAAACAAGCCCCCAAGTCGTAGGTGAGGGAGCCAAACGACTGGGCAAGACAGTTGAGCAAAAGCATTCGATCAGTAGAGATTCCAACATAGGGCGTCCAACCGGCAAGGTGGCCAACTGTCAATATGACCGACCAAGGGTGTCCGACCGAGTGACAACGTTGATCGGGGGACAAAAGGTTAAATGTTTCGGCAAGGCGCAGGGCTTGAGGAATAGGAACGCAAGTAATGATGTGAAAGGAGGCAAGCAGTGGAACAACCCTATCCGTCCACGTGGAGGAATCGAGGTCGCTGATGTTGATTTGAAATGATTCCGAAGGCAAAAAGTGGGGAGAGAAAGCGAAACAAACACGAATTGATTAGTGTGTGTAACTTTATTTTTTCACATAAATAGCTTTTATCGTTAAATAATGTACTATCAATTGATGTGTATAACTTTATTTTTTTTTTAAGATAAGCAGCTTTGTTGAGATCTTTCCAACTATGTAATTGACATACTAATTAAAGTCTGGTTTAGGGTTTGACTTTTTTGGTAATTTTTTGGTCTTTAATTTTTTTTATGATGTGAAAAAAATTAGGATAAATTACAATAAATTTTCTTAAATACATATTTACATTTTGACCTCCTGAATTTCAAAACTCAATAGTTAATCTTTGAAAATTTTATATTATTATAGTTTATCCTTTTTGTTAGGATTTTATTAGAAATTTATAGAAAATCAAATTATGTATAAAATATATGACACATTTATTAAATGTTTAAAACATTAATGTCCTTATCTGGTTATTATGTTTGCATTTTGCCACTCAAATAAGCAAGGCAAAGTGCAAATGTAATGATAAGAGTTGTATTATTATCTTAAAACAAATAATAACAAGTATTATTATCTTAAAAATGTAATAAATACATCATGTGTTTTAATGAAATGTTTAAAACCTTAGCAGGGACCACTGCCCTCTAGCCTCTATTTGTGCCTTTATTTTTATTTTTTTATAAATACCTTTTTTTTTTTTTATTATTATTGAAATCCATTTTCTTTGATGTACATTTTCCCCCTCAATCATATTTGACATCAAAGTTGATTTTTACAATAAATTGACGCTTTATCTTTCTTTTTCTTTTTCTTTTTGTGATGATAGTGCAAGAGAGCAAAATCTTATTTCTTGCAAGGCATTCCATATCATTTTTATCCCTCTCATCTCTACTCTGAATAGTTTTCTCCAAGTGAAGTACCAAAGCAAGAATTGTTCTTCATTCGATGATGCTCATTTCATAATTATTGTAGCCTTCATCGTCGTTGTGCTCCTCTATGTCGTAGCATTAGAAGCTGAGATAACTCAATGCACAAGCTATCGCAAAGTTCTTGGACATATGGGTCTCTTCTCCGGAGCTCTTGCCTCAATTTTATTGTTACTAATTCTCATTCCAATTTTTGGATGGTCTCTTTTAATCTTATAGGGTATTATCTTTGTAAGGGTATTGCATAACTCAATTACTGAATTGGCTTACAAAATGTTGTTTAATGTTTTAATGCTCATGAATCAGAACTTGAAAGAACAATGATATAGGTTGCCTATGTAGTGGTAATTGTTATATTACAAATTATATTAATCATGTGTTTCTATAATTTAAATTTTGTGTCATTTTGATCTCCAAATGTTTAAGTTATGTTAATTTAGTACCTAATATATAAAAAAAATGTTTTAATTTAATCCCCAATGTTTGCATCTACTAACTGCATTAATGTGTGAGGACATTTTGACAATTTGTTGTATTCAGACAATCCGACACACCGAGTTTAAAATTTTGTTCCATTACCCACTAAAGTAAGGCTTACATACCTATATTTTTTTTAAGCTTAAATAAATCATCTTACAAGCACTAAAAATCTAAACCAAAATGGCACAATGTATCACAAAGAACAATAAAATATAAATGCAAGATATAAACGTAAAACAACAAAAGTCTAAATCAAAAGGCCACAATGATTAGGTACACTCAACCTAATTTTTTCTGAACTTTGACCTGTATTTGGAACGTGAATCGTTTCACAACGAGATAAAAAATGTGGTACAACATATTTTCTAACCTGCAGTATGATAGGAATGGATTTCTTTAGATTACATTATTAAAATTTAAGTATTTTTAGAATAATTTTTTGTTAACAATTGCACATCTAATGAAATGTTACTTTCCTTTTTTTAAATTAATTGTTTTACACCATATTTTTATAAACTTTATGACTCATTTTTTTTACGTTTTCTTATACCAAGAACTTCTAACTTGTTACATTTGATTTGTTTTCATTCTAAAAAACTTTTAAGGTTTTATATTAAAAATATTTTTGAAATCTATTTTTGAATCATTAAATTTATCATTTTGAAAAGAAACATGCATTCCAAAATGTGGAGAAGTGGTTTGAAAATACTCTTCTGATCCTGGGGGACGCTCGAGATCCGTTGATAGTCACCTGAAAAGGAATAAACACTCCGGTCAGGGGTGCCGGAATTAGCACTCCGACGGACAAGTCAATCTCCACACTCAAAAATGCTTGTATTCTAAGTTAAGCACAACAATTCTCACATACCTCTTTCTTGCTGATGTTCTTCTATTTATATCTTTTCTTCCATAGGCCTTGGGATTAGGTCCATTTCCAACTCCATATTCGGCAAATTTCGTAGTAGATCGCTCTTTACTGGGCCCCTTGCTTAATCGGCTATTTGGCCGAGTAAAGTTAGATTCGAGCTTGCGAGATGATGCCGAGTGCCACAAATTTCGACTCTCCCAGGTCCGACTATCCGGAATCTCTACGACTCCCAATACTCAGCACTCACAATTGCCCCCTTAAACACTCCACTAACGACAGTTGGCTGGAGTGTTTGGCTTTGAACTTGAAAAGTCAGGGCCGAAATTTGACGGCTGACCGTATTCTAACGCAAATGTCTGAACACACGCTTCTCAGTTATTATTTCAGCTTCCCGCCTCTTCGTACACTTCTATTTATTGTGATTTAAAATTTCGACGTTTTTTCAAATGCATACACGCTTTTAGACGCTCGTCACTAGACTGCCTTCCGAATTGCCTCTGCAACTTCCTTCTCTTCTCTATCTTCTTCGCCTCTTGTAAGTTCTCTCATTTTTCGCTTTGAATCTCTTTCCTTGCGTTGTTTTTTAGCTTAGCATATTTCTATTGGCTGGGGGAAATGGCGAAACATTTAAAATATCTCCTCTCATCGAATCGAATTTCTGGCTTCCGACGTCATTTCTCCATTCCTGATGACGTTCGTTTGTCACTTGTGACAGACTGCACCCTCGATATGGAGAGGGTTGATGAAACCACGATCGTCTTCCCTCTCTTATCAATCGCAGAGGGTGGAGTTCGTTTCCCCCTTCACCCATTTCTTAGGGTCGTGCTCTACCATTGGGGCTTAATCCCTTCCCAACCCAATGTCAACTTCTTTAGGATCGTGATGGGGATTATCGCCCTAAACCATCGCCGTGGGCTTAGCCTTGGCATTCCCACTATTCGGCATTGCTACGCCTTGGTCAAGTCTTCTGGTCGGCACGGGCGTTATTTCCTTAGGGTGAAAGACGCCGACCATCAACTAGTGACAATGCTTTCCAGCTCTGGGAAGCGAGTCGACGATGTTATGGTCGTCGTCCAAGGAAACTGAGAATTCGGCAAAGGCGAGGACCGCCTTGATCGTATTCTTAGGCGAAGGGGCGAACCAGGTGGCCGAGTATCTTCTTTTAATTATTTACTTTTTGTTATAATCTATGAAGCTTCATTTTCGGGACCTCACGGTTTTGCTTTTGCAGGAAACGATTTGAAGAAAGTTTTGACCTCAACCGACGACGCCGTCCTTTCGAAAATCCAGGCTGCGCTCAAGTATTTCGGCCGGCCGAGTCTTCAGAAACAGGAGAGGGCGACCCACATTCTACTCCGCTATGAGCCGACTTATACAACCTTTTTGGCGGCGAAAAGCATCCCAATTTCGAAGGGTGAGGAGTTTCTTACTGCCCTTATCTTGACTGATTTCAAAAATTTAAGGCAAGTCAGTGTTGGGGGATCAGATTCGGAGCGACCGGAAGTAGCTAAGGTCACCGGGTCAGACCAATCCGAAGTCGAGGTCGACGAGGCTTTGAGGTTAGCATTCGAAGAAGCCGGCCTTAATTCGGTTGATCCTTTGTCCACTTAGGGTCGAGAGGACCTTCCTCTTGACGACATTTTTCACGATCTGGAGGATCTTCCCGGTGCGTACATAGAAGATATGGCTGGGTTGAGTCTCACTAAACTTGCCAAGAAGGCGAACGCGGAAAGGATGGTCGCGCGGAGAAGGGCGGAGGCCATTCGGGTTGCCGAAGCTCAGCCCTCACCTATTGGCAAGTCCCAATCCTCCTTGCCTATTATTGAGGAGGGAACGGCAAAAAACGGTAGTGTCGAGGCAAAACCTTTTGTGCAGGCAAGTGTAGAAGTTGAGCAAAGGGTGGAGAAGCGCACTGCCGAGGTCGAGGCCGACTTAAAAGAAGACTGCGCCGACAAACGACCTTGTTTGCAAGGATCGGATGTGATTGCACCTTTTGTTATTCGGCCGAAGATAAAGAATACGCCGATTTCCTCCGATACTTCGGTAATCGAAGATCCAGCGGTCGCGCTCGGCATGGCCACGTCCGTTTCACTGCCTGCTGACAAGGCGGCTTTTCGGAGCCGGATTTGGTTGCAATTGCATTTGCCACGCAATCAGCTCTTTTGGTATATATCTTGACTGTCTTTTCACTTTACGCGAATATTATTTTGGTCTAAACTTCCTGTTTTGCAGGCCGTTAGAAGGATAGCCGAGATGGGCCGTCGTCATCACGATGCTGTCGAGCATATTGGCCGTTTACAAGCGGAGGTTGATGGCCAAAAGTGTAGGGCCGAGTTCGAGGTAGAGAGAGCCTGCAGTGCTGAAGAATTGAGATCGGTCACCGAGAAGAGGGCGGATGCGAACGACGACGCGCTTAAATTGGCCCAGGAGGCGATCTCTAAATTGGAGGCTGAGTTGGAAGAAATAAAGGCGGCGAAGAAAACAGCCG
Source organism: Camellia granthamiana (assembly GCA_036172215.1). Classification (NCBI taxonomy): domain Eukaryota; kingdom Viridiplantae; phylum Streptophyta; class Magnoliopsida; order Ericales; family Theaceae; genus Camellia; species Camellia granthamiana. Next base: position 22,394,934 of record CM069908.1, read on the forward strand.
ATCTGAAGGCTTCTAGCGCATTCAATGCTGGGAAAAAATCTGCTTTTGATGAATATGTAGACGAAGTCTCCAAATTTGAAAATCGAGGATTCAGACACGGCTGGCTTAAAGCCCTTGCTGCTGCCGATGTAACATTGGCTACGCCAATTCCATACGAGCAAGTGGATGTTGAGCCGTTGGAGTCTGACTCCGAGGACTAATTTGGGTGGCTCTTGTTGTTGTTTTAGGGTTTGCGTGTATGTTTTCAGCTTTTTATTAGCATTTTACAGCTTTTTGTTTAGTAATTTTCAGATATAAAATGGCTACAATTTGTGCCCAATTTACTTAATGAAAATTCATTTTGTCCTTTGCTGTATTTAATGAATGGTATTGTTTTGTTGCTGTTTTAGATCAAACGTTCTGTATATTCGCCGACTATATGATTAGGCCATTTAAAAAGACAAAAGTTAGTGCATGAAGTGGTTGTGGCACATATCAATCAGCATAGGGCCAAGATGCTCGGCCGATTAGATTAATAAATCTGCCCTTGCTTTAGCCAGTGCATGAACTTCAAGGCATTCCCCTATAATTGCCGTTTAGATAATTGGGCCGTTTTAACAAGCCAAAAATTAGTGCATGAAGTGGCTATGGCACATATCAATCGACATGGGGCCAAGATGGTCGGCCGGTTAGATTAATAAATCTGTCCTTGCCCCAGCCAGTGCATGGACTTCAAGGCATTCCCCTATAATTGCCGTTTAGATAATTAGGCCGTTTTAACAAGCCAAAAATTTAGTGCATGAAGTGGCTGTGGCACATATCAATCGGCCTCCGTCGTTTGGAGAATGCCAAAAGTGTTAATGAAATTGTTTCGGGGTCGCTGCATACCTACGAATAAATGGCGCGAGTTCGCGCCAGTGGGTCCACTTATTCTTATTCAGACTCGATTTGGACTAGCTTGGGGCGAGGGCGAATGTCAAACAGACTGCTCTTCAACAGTAGAGGAGAGGAACGAATGCTGGCTGAACTAGATACCGTGATGAATCGCAACAGTGAGCCTGTGCGTACGGGAGAAAGGACGTCCAAGGAAAATGAAAAACGTCAACCTTCAGGCCGTCGAAGCAGATCGCCTCGAAGAGAGAAGCATCAACAGGGAAGCTCTCCACGACCACGACCAAGGAATGAGTCAGACGCGACGCCACGACCATTGAGTTTTGCGGTGTTCGTGGGGAATAAACCGATGATTGAGGCAGATTCCATCGTTAATGATCTGGGTGTAGCGGTTGAATTCGCTCGACAGATCTTTCCATCGGAATTCCAACAATTGATGGTTGGACGATGAGATTTCGAAGTGTTTCGAGAAGGTATTCATGGGGCGGTGAAGGGGCTGTACACTGCCTACGAAGTCGGCATGCGTCTGCGCGCCGTACAGTGGGAGATGGAGAAAATGGGCGAACGGTTCGTAGTTCGGAGGCTCGTGCGGAGAAAGCCGAAGGCGAGCTTAGGAAGGTTAAAGTCGCCAATTCGCATGCGGCGGGTCAATCTAACCTGATTGTGGACGAGAGGGTGACCCAACGGCTATTGAGTCATGCCATTGCCGACCGAGATACGGCAAGCATGTTTGCCGTAGCAAATGCGAGGGCCGAGGGTTATGAGCAGGGTTTCCATGCTGGCTGGAAGGTTGGGATCGACAAAACGAAAGAGACACTTGCTAAGGAGGTCTGCCAATGTGAGAATCGGGGCTTTAAGCATGGTTGGATCACGGCTCTTCAGGCCGCGGAGGCTCTCCGAGCGAAGGGTGTCGATTCCAAGTTATGTGGCCTGGATCATCGTGATCATTTGCCCTTTTCCGCCTTTGAAGTTGAAAAGAGCGATGATAAGGGAGACGCCGAATAAAAATATTCGTTGTAAATGTTCAAACGCGGATTACGTCTAAAATTATGTGATTATTGGTTGGTCGAATAAAAAAGAATTTTATTTTCAATGTTTTGTTGTAAGTTTTGTTCGGCACACACGTGCTTGCATGTGTTTTATTATATAAATGTTTGAATAAACGTATTTCAGACGATTGAATGGACATTGTTCAGCCTGATTTAATCGACATCATTGTGTTACGCACAACCCGAAGGGTTCATCGGCCCAAAGAAGTCATTAGCCGATGGGGCTCCGAATCCGGAGACTTATTTGGCCAATCGTGACATCTACGAAGGGCGCTCCGAATCTGGAGGCTTAATTGGCCCAAAAACGTCATTCGCCGATGGGGCTCCAAATCTGGAGACTTATTTGACCAATCGTGATATCCACGAAGGGCGCTCCGAATCCGGAAGCTTAATCTGACCAAAGACGTCATTCGCCGATGGGGCTCCGAATCCGGAGACTTTATTTGGCCAATCGTGATATTCACGAAGGGCGCTCCGAATCCGGAGGCTTGATCGGCCCAAAGACGTCATTCGCCTATAGGGCTCTGAATCTAGAGACTTATTTGGCCAATCGTGATATCCACGAAGGGCGCTCCGAATCTGGAGGCTTAATCGGCCCAAAGATGTCATTCGCCGATGGGGCTCCAAATCTGGAGACTTATTTGACCAATCGTGATATCCACGAAGGGCGCTCTGAATCCGGAGGCTTAATCGGCCCAAAGACGTCATTCGCCGATGGGGCTCCGAATTCGGAGACTTTATTTGGCCAATCGTGATATCCACGAAGGGCGCTCCGAATCCGGAGGCTTGATCGGCCTAAAGACGTCATTTGCCGATGGGGCTCCGAATCCTGAGACTTATTTGGCCAATCGTGATATCCACGAAGGGCGCTCCGAATCTGGAGGCTTAATCGGCCCAAAGACGTCATTCGCTGATGGGGCTCCAAATCTGGAGACTTATTTGGCCAATCGTGATATCCACGAAGGGTGCTCTGAATCCGGAGGCTTAATCGGCCCAAAGACGTCATTCGCTGATGGGTCTCTAAATCCAGAGACTTTATTTGGCCAATCGTGATATCCACGAAGGGCGCTCCGAATCTGGAGGCTTGATCGACCCAAAGGCGTCATTCGCCGATGGGGCTCCGAATTCGAAGACTTATTTGGCCAATAGTGATATCCACAAAGGGCGCTCCAAATCTGGATGCTTAATCAGCCCAAAGACGTCATTTGCCGATGGGGCTCTGAATCCGGAGACTTATTTGGCCAATCGTGATATCCACGAAGGGCACTCCGAATCTAGAGGCTTGATCGGCCCAAAGATGTCATTCGCCGATGGGGCTCCGAATCCGGAGACTTATTTGGCCAATCGTGATATCCACGAAGGGCGCTCTGAATCCGGAGGCTTAATCGGCCCAAAGATGTCATTCGTCGATGGGGCTCCGAATCCGGAGACTATTTGGCCAATCGTGATATCCACGAAGGGCGCTCCGAATCCGGAGGCTTAATTGGCCCAAAGACGTCATTCGCCAATGGGGCTCCGAATCCAGAGACTTTATTTGGCCAATCATGATATCCACGAAGGGCACTCCGAATCTGGAGGCTTGATCGGCCCAAAGACGTCATTCGCCAATGGGGCTCCGAATCCGGAGACTTATTTGGCTAATCGTGATATCCACGAAGGGCGCTCCGAATTCGGAGGCTTAATCGGCCCAAAGACATCATTCGCTGATGGGGCTCCGAATCCGGAGACTTTATTTGGCCAATCGTGATATCCACGAAGGGTGCTCCGAATCCGGAGGCTTTAATCGGAACATCTTTGAACTAGATTCTGTAGTAGGTGAATGGGAATCTTTGTACTGTAGTAGGTGAATGGGAATCTTTATATTACAGAAAAAGAGATGTATATGGCGAACAGTTCAGAACAAGCATCATGTCCCACAAGTCGGGTTAATGATAAAATTTGCGTAAATACGTGGAATTCTAGGGCCGTGGCAGACTCCTTCCTAACATGTCTTTGAGCCGATATGCCCCTCCTTCGGCGATTGAATTAATCTGATAGGGGCCATCTCAGTTGGGACCCAATTTTCTATCGGCCGGTTTCCTGTCAGCTGGAAACACCTTCTTCAGGACCAACTCTCCTGGTGTGTAGCGGCATAGCTGAACCCGTTGATTATACGACTTTGCCAGCTGTTGCTGGTACCGTGCCATGGACGCAAGGGCTTGGTCTCTTCATTCTTCGATTAGAGTCAAATCCAAAGCCAACATCATGTCGTTTTGGCCCATATAAAAAACTTGCGACTTGAGAGTCGGGTGGCTGATTTCCAGGGGTAAGATTGCCTGGGTTCCAAAGCATAGGGCAAACGACGTTTCTCCAGTTGATCTTCTCGGTGTAGTTCGATGAGCCCACAATACACTCGGCAATTCTTCGACCCATTTGCCTTTGGCTTTCTCCAGCCTCTTCTTGATGCCGTCCAAGATGGATTTATTAGAGGCTTCGGCTTGGCCATTGCTTTGGGGATAAGCTGGCGTGGAAAAGTAAGGCTGGGTGCCATATTTGCTGCACAGCTCTCGATACACGCCACAATCAAACTGGGTGCCGTTGTCTGAGATAAGAGCTCTGGGAACGCCGAATCGTGTTATGATGTTCCTCCACACAAAGCGCTTAACATCAGCATCTCGAATGTGTGTTAATGCCTCCACTTCGACCTATTTCGTGAAGTAATCTGTTGTGACGATCAGGTATCGCTTGATCCCTGGGGCCCTTGGCAATGGTCCTACGATATCAAGCCCCCACTGGGCGAACGGCCAGGGACTGGTGATAGAGTTCAACTCTTCAGCAGGCAGATGGTTTAACGGGGAGAACTTCTGGCACTGTTCACACTTTTTTGCATAACACTCGGTGTCCGTTCTCATTGTCGGCCAATAATACCCCTGCGTTATAGCTCGATAGGCCAAAGAGCGTCCGCCAGAATGGGCACCACAACTGCCATCGTGTATCTCAGTCAGAAGCTCCTCGACTTTGTCCGGGTGCACACATTCCAAATATGGGCCAGAGAGTGACTTTTTATAAAGCCTTCTTGCGGATCTAAGTAATATCGCATGGCTTTGTTTCGCAGCTTGTGCGCTTCTTTCTTGTTCTCTAGGAGTTGTTCAAAAGATAGGAATGCAACAATGGGATCCATCCAACTTGGTGCAGATTCTATAACGTTGATTTGGAATTCCTCCGAAGGGCCAATGCTTTGCTCTGGGATGAATCCTACTTTGATGGTCCGTTTAATCTCTGAGTTGATTGCGGAGGCTAGGCAAGCCAAGGCATCTGCATGGGTGTTCTGATCACGTGTTATCTGGTTTAACTCATGATGGTCAAATTTTGCCAACAAGGAATTGGCCGTTTTCATGTAGGCCGCCATACGGTCATTTCTTGCCGCGTACTCCTCCTTTAGCTGATTGATCACCAGTTTTGAGTCGCAAAACACAAGTAGATGCCGAGCACCCAGAATACGCCCATTCCGCAAACCGGCTAGGAGGGCTTCGTATTCGGCTTTGTTATTTGATACTTCGAAGCCGAGCTTGACGGCCTGCTCAATTATTGCGCCGTCGGGAGTCATGATTACAACTCCAGCTCCACTGCCCTGCTGATTGGACGATCCATCACAATACAATTGCCAGATGTCCCCAACATAAATCCTCCAGTTCGGCTTCGGTCGAATTTCTTCTGACTTCAAGTCGACAAGGCCCCTAGTGAATTTGGCGATAAAGTCGGCAAGCACCTGTCCCTTGATTGAGGTTCTAGGTAGAAATTGAATATCGTACTGGCCAAGTTCCAGAACCCACTTTGAAACACGTCCAGATGCTTCTGCACTGCGTAGTATTGATCGGAGGGGATAATCTGTTAGTACCCCAATGCTATGCCCCTGGAAGTAATGCATGAGCTTCCTTGTCGCCATAACTAGGGCTAGGATGAGCTTTTCCAACGGAAGGTACCGTGTTTCGGCGTCAACCATTGCCTTGCTCACATAATACACTGGCCGCTGTTCCCCCAGTTCTTCCTTTATCAATACGGCACTGACGGCTCGGTCAGAAACTACCAGATACAAAATGAGCGGGTCGCCAGCAGAGGGTGTTGTCAGGAGTGGTACTGAGCGGAGGTAGGTCTTCAGGCCCTTGAAAGCAGCTTCGCACTCGGCGGACCATTCAAAAGCCTTGCCCTGCTGTAGCGTATGAAAGAATTGTCGGCAGCGATCTGTGGACGGGCTGATAAAACTGTTGAGTGCGGTAGCCATCCCCATTAACTTTTGAACCTCCTTTACTGAACGAGGGGAGCCGAGCTCCAGGATTGCTGTGATTTGCCTTGGGTTGGCTTCGATTCCTCTATGGTTGACAATGTAGCCCAAGAATTTGCCAGAGCCAATACCAAACGCACATTTGGAAGCGTTCAACTTCATTCCATATTTGCGTAGGATGCCGAATGTCTCTTCCAGATCGGCCATATGATTCTGCTCTTCTTTGGACTTGACCACCATATCGTCAATGTACACTTCCATAGTTTTGCCGAGTTTCTCTTTGAACATGGTGGTGACCAGTCTCTGGTAGGTTGCCCCTGCATTCTTCAGCCCAAAAGGCATTACCTTATAGCAATAGGTTCCTCTTGGGGTGAGGAATGTAGTTTTCTCTTGGTCCTCCAGATGTATAGCGATTTGATGATAACCTCTGTAGGCATCAAGGAAGCTCATACGCTGATGGCGCGCCATAACATCTACAAGCTGGTCTATCCTGGGAAGAGGAAAACAATCCTTTGGGCAGGCTTTGTTTAGGTCCGTGAAATTGACGCACACTCGCCAAGTTTCATTTTTCTTCTTTACCACCACTGTGTTAGAGAGCCATGTAGGGTAGGTCACCTCCCTAATTGGCCCGGCGTCAAGCAGCCTGTCAATCTCCTCGACAACGGTGGCAGTGTGCTCTGCGGCTGACCGTCGACTTTTCTGAATGATCGGCTTGCACTTAGGATCGACATTCAAATGGTGCTGTGAAACTGATAGATCTATACCCGACATCTTGTACGGAGTCCACGCAAAGACATCGAGGTTGCTGAGCAGGAAAGATATTAACTGCTGTCTGTTGGCCTGACTCAAAGAGGCGCCGACCATGAATAACTTGTCTGGGCTTCCATCGATTTCAACTCGTTCCAAGCCTTCCGTGGCCTTTTCATTTGGGAGCTGCCCAACATCGTCGAGGCTTTCTCGATCCGGCATCTCAATGGAATTCACCTGTAGTTCCTTTGGCGTTTTCTCAACAAGGAGATAACATGCCTGTGCCGATTTTTGGGAGCCACGGATTTGCCCAATACCGCGTTCTGTCGGGAAGCAAAGCAGCTGATGATAAGTGCTTGGCACGGCTCGCATAGTATGCAACCAGGATCGCCCCATGATTAGATTATACGGCGACGACAGCTTGACAACCAAGAATCCTACATCCACTGTTCGGGAAGCTGCTCGAACGGGAAGTCTGATTTTCCCTAACAGGTACTCTGGATTGGCATTGAAGCCGAATAGTTAATAAGGGGCCGGAGAGAGATCCAATTCGGAAAAGCCGAGTTTGGTGAATGTCTTGTAGTACATAATCTCCGATGTGCTCCCCGGATCAATGAGTACGCACTCAACTGTGAATCGGTTTACGCGTAACTTAATTACCAAGGGATCAATGTGGGGCAGTGTTACTCCGGCCAAATCCGAATCATCAAAAGTGATAACCTCAGCTTCATAGGGCCGTTTAGTCGGAGTAAGTTGCTCTTGAGGGTTAGACTTCAACTAAATCGTGTGCACTGCCGATGGCATTGCCAGGCTGTATATCATGTAGATCAAGCGGAGCGAATGTGAATCCTGTCTCAGGGCTATTGCTTTGGTTGGGTTGCCTTTTCGGATGTACTGTTGCAGCCGGCCATCTTGCACTAATTTACCGTCGTACGAGGTGAATGACGGTGCTTTGAATTTCTTGAATAGCACTGCCTTTGCAATCCGTCGTACAAAAGAATCGTGTTGATCTTCATCCGAACTGTTTCTTCTTCGCTTACGCCTTGTACGGGGACTCTCTTCAGAAGAACTAAAAATTTCAGATCGTCCCTTCTTCTTGGGCTCCGAGGATAATGGGTCGGAGTTGCTATCAGTATCTTGTTGTCGGGCTCGAGATCGTCGACCACTTGCCTTCGGAGATCGTTCCGGATTTAGGCATACAGCTTGTTTGGACTTCGCCACTTCCAAGGCCAAATCTTCACGAAGACGTTCGTTCTCCGCGATCATGTTCTCCAACCTTTGTTCGTTTTGCTTTGCTTGTTCCATGATCGCTTGCATTGCTTCATGCTTTGGAGTCGAGGGTGAGGCGAAGTTCAGAGCGCGTCTTACAGGGATGGTGTCTGGTCCAAGCATGTTTGATGGAGTGAGGTCGTCTCTTTGCGTCGTTTCATCAGTGGCTATTGGAGGGTCTTCCGTTGCGCCCGCCATGGATGTGTTTGAGTATTTCCACATACGGTGCCAATTGTGGAGAAGTGGTTTGGAAATACTTTTCTGATCTTGGGGGACGCTCGGGATCCGCTGATAGTCACCTGAAAAGGAATAAACACTGCGGTCGGGGGTGCCAGAATTAGCACTCTGACGGACAAGTCAGTCTCTACACTCAAGAATGCTTGTATTCTAAGTTAAGCACAACAATTCTCACATACCTCTTTCTGGCTGATGTTCTTTTATTTATATCTTTTCTTCCATGGGCCTCGGGATTAGGTCCATTTCCAACTCCATATTCGGAAAATTTCGTAGTAGACCGCTCTTTACTCGACCCCTTGCTTAATCGGCTATTTGGCCGAGTAAAGTTGGATTCGAGCTTGCGAGACGATGCCGAGTGCCATGAATTTCGACTCTCCCAGGTCTGACTATCCAGAATCTCTACGACTCCCAATACTCGGCCCCCACACAAAATATAAATCACTAAGCTATTAATATTTTTTGATAACACTATTATTGATGTGTTCAAATAATGCACGAGGACCTAACCACTTAGGTGCCATTTATGATAAATAAGAAACATATTTTTGTTTCTATTAACACAAATATTTTCAAAATATACAAAAACAAACTTATCAAATTTATTGGCACCGTTGAATGTTAAATTCACGCTCAAAAGGATCTATGAAAAAAATTATAGCGTTTTTTATTTGGACCCGACCCATTTGATATTTTGAATCCGGGTTTCATTGTCTCATGCAGTTGTTCATATTATGTTTTCTCTTATCTCTCTTTGAGTTTGGCTTTTGAGATATGTTGGTCGTGTTTGGAACAGGTTGGTAGCTTATTTTTCGAGTTGTTGTTGCCCAGATTTTTGTTCCTACGCTCGAGCGTTACTTCTTGAGCTCAAGCGGTCTTTGTGAACTCTCAGTACTTTTGCAGGTTTGCAAAACTATTGAGAAGTGGTATTTTACGCTCTAGCGAAGTTTTTTACGCTGGAGCGGTCTTGGCTCGAGTGACCCTTATTGCGATCGAGCGTTGGTCTTCTGTCTATCAAACTACTTGGAGTTTGTATTTCACGCTCGAGCGACAACTTCTTGAGCTTAAGTGGTCACATCTTTTGTGCCTGTACGCTTGAGCGGTCTGCGCGTATATCAGTCCATTAAAGTCACTTTTTATATCATTTTTTCATATCTCTCTCTCTCTAAACATTTCAAAAATCCTAGATCTAGACACTCTCTCTCTAATACTTACATTCTCACCACAAAAACACCAAGATCTAGTGATTTCTTCACCCTACTCCCTTTGTTAAAAAGGTACAACACTCTGTGAGCTCTCTTTTCATCCGAACAAAAGTGGATTTCGACTTCTTTGAGGTTTTTTCACTCTCTCCTTGGTCTTCTAGCTCCGAGGTAGGGATTCTGTACACTTTTTTATGATTTTTAACTTAACTATTTGTTTTTATAAAACAATCTTTTGATTTTGAAGGATTTTGGACAAACTTAGGGTTTTGGTTTAAAATCAAAAGCGGGGTTTTTAAATGAATATATTGAAAATGGTTGTGGGAGTGGAAAAGAGGTTGAGTTGTGGTGAAATTATTGACTTAGATGCTCGGAATATGTTTTGGAAGGAAATAGGGCTTTGCCCTAAATGTCTCAAATGTTTATTTTATATAAATAAATGAAACTGATGTTAGAAATGTGAAATTGGATGGATATTGATATGGATGGTGGAGTTATCACTCACATATTGAAATTTGAAAAGTTTATCTTTAAGGAATATAAATTATCTGTTTAGAAATATCTATTTTGGCCTATCGGTGGAGGATAGCTGTGATTGTTGTATAAATCACATGTGAATTAGGAGAATTGAAACTATTTTCTTATTTATTTGTATCGATCATTATTTCACATTTCTACATTGCATATGCATATTGTTTGGAGAATGTGAGTGAATCTGGAAAGCAATTGTTGTTATATCAAATAAGTTGGCCTGTGTGTCGAGGATGAAAGTCTCAAAAATCGCGCATATACATAGGGGCCGATCCCGCGGACAAAATTTCCATGAAATGGCAATAGTAGTGCGTATATAATCTATGTTTACATGAGTCCCAGTTTATGATTTTCTCCGGATGAAGTTTCCGGGAAAGGTGGTATTGTTTTGAAAGTCCTAGAGTTTGATTCACTGCCCCATTTTCCATTGTTAAGGAAATGACTTATGAAGTATGATATTTATTTCCATTACATGGTTTTGTAAAAGAGATGTAAAATGTTTTGGCACGAGTATTGTATATGCATTCACCTTATAGTTTCATTAAAAATCAAATACTGTGCTGGATTATCTCTAATGGATTTTGGCTCACCCTATGTGGAAAAAACATTTCAGGTGCTGATGATATGTCTTCGCCAAGGTAATAGCTTGGGGGGACTTAGAGCGATAACTTCTTTTGTGTATTTGCTGTATTTACTTTTGTAAAAGCCAAGGGCTTTAACTGTATTCGACTTAAGTCCACTTTTGTTGCAACCAAGCATCGTCTTGGAAAGATGTAGGCCTTTAAGGCATTTCTTATTTGTCTAACTTTTATCTTGTCTTTCTATTAGATTATTATTTTATAAAACTTAATTGTAAATCAATGAAAGATAACCACTTTATCATTGTCATCACTTTTGATGTTAAGTATGGGTTATAGTAATTTTTTTGGGGCGTTACAACTTGGTATCAGAGTGTACCAGGTTTGAATACTTTGGGTACGTGGGAAGTGGTTCTTACCACAATGGGTTTGTTTCGCTTGATAGATGTTTGTATGTTTGTAATGCTATGTAATAACATGCTTGTGTGATTATATATGTAACACCTGCCTTCTTAATTAACTGTTACTTCTGTGGCTTACCTTAATTATGTGTTTACATATGACTTATATGCTTATATGTGTGTTAATTATGTGCCATGTGCTATTTGAATTATATTTTGATTGACAGATATGTTAGAATGTGAAAAAGACCTGTCTGAATCGTTAAACCATAAGGTTGAAATTAAATTATTAGAATAGGCAATTAGAGCCTGATTTACTATAGTATGGATCAATTTAGTGTTCCTTAGGGGTGGTAGGAGATGAGAATAGAATTCATTAAGTGCATTTGATTTATTAGGCTAATTTAGGAGCAATTACCAATTAATAGTGATTAGGCACCTTATTGCTTTAAGACAACAAATAAGAAAGAGATATAGAGGGAGATATTTTGTAGAGACTTGAGAGAGAGTTCTAGAGAGAAAGGGAAGAGAGCCCTACAGCAAGGAAGGAAGAGAGATAGGAGGGGATTTGCTCAAATCAACCACATAAGGTAAGAATTCTCCCCTGATCTCCTAAATTGAACTATTACACTCATAATCCTTTAGAGTTTGAGATAAATTCATGATAAAGTAATTAATGGAAGGTTTAGGGTTAAGCCTCAACATGAACACAAATTGAAGAAATGAAAGAATTGAACTCATGAGAGTGACATACATGATATTTGCATGAGTTTTGAGATTTGAGGAGGAGAAACTCCATAGATTTTGAGTTTGAAACCTACCACTTGTATGGTTTTTGTCACGACCCAAACACGCCCCTATAGGTCTAGCACCGTAACTAGCCAGTAATCCTGGGATTACCAATTGTCTCTGAACAAATTAAACAAAATACGGGGCCTAGCAAAAGCAAATACAAACATACAATGTCCATAGAGCTATGTAGACATACATGGGATAGAAAATTTTAAACTTAATTTACATAATTAAGACGTCATACCCAAGTCACCATCTATACATATAGACAACAAAAGACCTGTTCAAACTTAACAAAAGAAATACAAAAGATCTTTAATATGGTTCACAAAAACTTGACCACATCATAGTTCGGGAACCTCCTCGCGTGGCACTATGGTTGGCTGACCAAAACAACTCTCTAGGTAGCAGCTTAGGCCTGGTCACGCGTCTGCTCACCTATATACATAAATAATACAGTGAGCTGGAGCCTAGTGAATAATAACAGAGTAAAGGTTTTAATGAATGATGTCCATTACAAATTCAGAAATAAGAATTCAGATCAGAAACAAATTCATATTCATAATCATACTTATACTCATTTCTAGAGTTCACATATTTAAATAATCATATATGGTACATCCATTAACGCTAACAAATCTGATGACCTATATTTGGGACAGCCATAAAGGCATGTTGATGACTCATGTGCACAAAAACATTTCCGATAACCCATAAAGAGACGGCCATAAAGGCATATTGATGACCCGTAAAGGGACGCATATTATATGATGCTAAGGATGCTGCAAATACATTTTAAAGAATTGGACCATCATCCATTTAATCTCAAAATAGTATTTCAGGAAACCGTTCATATCATATCATAATGTTCAGAGAATATTTAACATAGCTTTACAGAGTTATTACTTACAGATAGCTCTGATAGTAGATCAAATGAATCAAACAAACCAAACGATTAAGGCGCGTGACCTACACAAACACATAGTAGATACATATTGAAACACACATTCAGAAAATACTTACCTCATTTCTTTTCTATCTTGGTGTGTTTTTAATCCTTATCCTCATTATTATGTCTTGATTAGGGCTTAAAAATGCCTAGGATGCAATGAGGATGCCAAAATGTGATTTGAAACACTTAGTCAAACTTTCAAAAATAGGACAGTCCGCTCAAATGCAACATCGGTCGCTTGAGCGGTCTGTAAGGTTTGCGAAAGTACTGGTTGCATGATTTTTACACTCGACGGACGCTCGACAGTCGCTCGAGCCAAAGATTGAGTAAACAGGGTCCTCGCTTGAGCGCAACTTCGGTCGCTCGAGCAGTCTGCAAAACTCTGTAAAACTTTTGGGAGCTCTCATTTTACGCTCGAGCGTAACTTACTACACTCGAGCAAAGGATCAATGATAAAAGTGGTCACTCGAGCACAGGTTTTGCTGCTCAAGTCAACCCCTAAACTCTGCAAAAGTACTGGGAGCTCGCATTCTTCGCTTGAGCGCAGACTCCACTGCTCGAGCGAAGAGTGGGAATTCTGGAATTTCCAGATTGCACTCCCAGCTTCAAAACTCAAATTCAAAGCTTCAAAACATATCCTTTGGGCCCAAAATTTGACAAAACATGTCTAAACTTGTAAAACACTATGAATTGAAGATCATTTCACAAAATCAAAGCCCAAAGGTAAGTGAAATATCCAAAAACAAACTTGAAATTTTGAAAGCATAACATGCATGACTTGTTATGAACTCAAACCTTCCAAAACATGATCAACTAAGATATTTAACTCAAAAACATGTTGAATTCTTATAACAAAACCAAGGTAAGACCATGCATGTGGAAATCCTTTTGAAAACAACCCAAAATGCTATGGAATGTGCATGTATGTAGGATTTGAATTATAATTCTCCAAACTTAGCTTAATTCTCCAGTTAATCTACTTAATTCTCTTGAATTCATCTATTTAATGTCTTAAATTCTTCATAAGAGTTGGTTTTCTTACCTAAAGACTTGAATTTCCAAGTGTAGTAACCTAATCTTCCAAGTTCTCTTCAATTTCCTTCAAACTCCTAGCAATCCCCTTGTTGAGTCCAATTTCCTTCCTTCTTTCCCTCTCTCTACTTGGAGCTTAAAAAAAAAGATGAGGAGTGATACGTTCTAATGCAATCTAGGGGCTCATACTAGTCTTATATAGGTGTAGTTAATGGTTGCCCTAATTAAGCTATTTAAGTGTACTTGGTTCTAACTAATTTCTTCTATTTATTTGATTCTAAATTAGATTTCAATTAAACCTATCATAAATTTCTAAAAATTCCAAATAACACATAAACCGAGTCAATTTCCTAATTGGATGCCGATAAGGCATTCAATTTGCGTACCGAAACAAAAACACAGATAGATATTCTTACGTCAGAAAGATACAAACACAAATAACATGATACACATGCAATTAACTCAGCATTTCCTTTTAATTACTTATTAGGCATTCTTAATCATGAATTATAGGCTAATCACAGGTCGGGGTTGTTACAGTTTTGATTTTGCTCTTAAACTCTAGGTTTTTTATGTTCAAAAGGAAATTTGGTTTTGTTATAAAAGTTATGTTTTTGTTTGAAGTTAGAACTATTAAATTGAAGATGTTTTGAAGGTTTTTGGCCTTGTTTTGCATGAAATGGAAGTTGGATTTTGGAAAATTTGAGTCCCAAATTCAGAGTAGAATTTCGGATAGAATTAAACCCATATTGCACGTAGGTCCTGAGGTCCTGCACCTGTAGCCAAGCCTGCCCTGTTTCTGTGTTGCTTCTGTTATAATTGATTTCCGCACGTGCGGTTTTCAAAGTAGTTTTTCAGTTTCTTTTTCTTTCTGTTTCTCAGACTACCGGGCCTCCGTTGCATGGTTTTCAAATGTTTTTCCATTCATATGCATTGCATGAGTATGAGATAAATTAAGGAAAAATAAAAAGAATCAAGTGAACTAATAATAAAGGCACCGAATAGATTAAGAACCAACTGAGTAAATGGACTATGAATTGAACGTGTTTCGCTTGCATGTGTCTATGTAGGTCAAATGCTGTGTCCCAACCGCATAATTATCGAAGACAACTATGAGTAACAACCTTGTAAAGATATGTTCAGTTATAAGTATTTTTTGACTTGTATTATACTCTGTTTTATGAAATGATTTCCGTTTAATTGAATAATTGTCCTGTTTTTCTAAATTGTATTCGTGGCATCCTTAGCATCTGTTTACTATTACTGTTACAGAGATCTCTGTCAGTTCCAATCCTTGGAACTTTTGTTTACTGTATTGATGGCACATCCATCAATGGCTATCTTACGATGCCTATATGGGGCCTTGCCATCTACTATACATCCCGTCCCAGCCACCCAGCCGAATCTTGATCTACCTCCACCAGTTAAAACTCCTCAGGCTCCGGATCCTCAGGAGATGTTTGCATAAGCTCCAGTTTGCAGGCCTCTGGCGCAACCCCATGGAGGACTTTTTCCCTTTGACATCAACGATATTGATCCAACTATGATCAAAATTGCCAGGCTAGAGAAAGCATTTAAAAAATCCCAAGGCTTCAATTCCATTTTGGATATTGAAGACAGTTATACCGAGGCTTCGGTCCGACTACCGAAAAAATTCAAAATGCCTTACATTGATAGATTTGATGGTAGTGGGGGCGCCATTGTTCATGTTCGCCTGTTTTCAAATGTTTTGAGGCCAATGGGCCTAACTCGGGAACTGTCTTTGTTTGGGAGAACTCTATCGGATATGGCAGCTATATGGTACGCTAAGCTGGAAGATTCTACTAAGTAGAATTAGGACGAACTATCTGAGGGGTTTGTCAACCAATATTCATACAACACTCAGATAGAAGTAACCATCAGTGAGTTAGAAGCGACTACCTAGAACCCCAAGGAACCCTTTATCGACTTGTCACCAGATGGAGGGCAAAAGTAGCTAGGATGATGAATAGGCCATCCGAAAGGGAGCAAGTATGGTTAGTGGTTCAGAACCTTAAGTCGGATATGCTACAGTGAATAATAGTAGCACCGTTGTCTACATTTTCTTCTTTACACGAGTTGGGGGTCTAGATTGAAAGTGCATTAAGAAAAGGCCTCATCCAAAGAACCAGCGAACCTACGAAGAGGTCATTCACTAGGAGTACCAATGCTAGTAGTAACACTATTCCTCGGCCCATAGAAATTAGCACTGTCACCACAATAACTAACATAGCTGATCCTTTTGTCGATACAACTTCACAACCTATCAACCCAAACTGAAACCAAAGAACCTTTACCCCCCTCTACATGAACCCCACCCGTGCTCTCAACCTGTTAATAGAAAAGGGGCACGTCAAACCCCTCGACCCTCGACCTCTCTCTGACCCACTCCCACCTTGACACTACCCCACCCAGTACTGTATCTTCCACCAACAGCACAGTCACCCTACAGATTGTTGCTATTGCCTACGCCATGGGATCCAGGATCTCATCGATAATAAATTATTGCTCCACCCTCAACTCCACCCACAAAACCCAATGTAACCACCAACCTACTTCTTGCCCACAATTGAGTCCCACCACCCAAAAACATCAACCTAATCCATACATTACCGCCTACCTTTAACCCCAGCGCATATATTACCCCATCTTATCTACCTAAACCAAAGGTGGTTATTCTGGAAAGCATGGACATGTGCATGATGGACATAACACCCAAAACCCAACCAAGACTTGTGGTGGTGCAAGCAGAGGAGAAGAAGAATGCACTAGAGAAGGGGTTGTCTGATACCCAAGTTATAGAGCAAGGGGCCTCCCTTACAGAGGAATACGACCTTAGCCTATACATTGTGGTTGTTGACTAGCCAAACCATGTAGTCATACTGCCCAACTTTCTCAACATCAATGCCATTGGGGAAAATAAGCTAGGGCAAAATCAGAATGATTAGCCTGAACAAGGCCTTGATGACTTGGTAAAATTAGAAGAGGACCTGGCCGACGTGGAGGAAGATATGGAGAACCTTTACTTCTTTGAAGAAGAGGAGGTGGGCGGTGTACTAATTAGGTGGTAGGATCCAAGCCAACTCGAAACTAGCAATGGGTGGTTGAGTGAAGAGGAATCAGATACGGAGGAGCAGGCAAAGGAGGTTGTGAATTAAGAGGAAGTTAGCGATAGCAGCAATGTTGAGGTTGCGCCTATAACTGAGGCCATGCCTATAATTGACAAAGAACAAGAGTTGGAACAATTCCAACGTGAAAGAATAGAAAAAATCCAGAGGAAGATAGCCTTAGAGCAGGGAAAAGGAAAATGAAAAGAAGGGACCAAGACAGCAGTGGCCAATGTCCAAACTATGGAGAAGCCCGTGTGGAAGGCTGGTGATAAGGGAAAGATGCCAAAGAAACTCTGACAAAATTGAAAGAAAGAGATTGAATCAACTATAGGGGAGGGTATCGAAAGGAAGAGATTGAATCAACTATAGGGGAGGAGTGGTATGCCAGTGAAGAAAGTGATGTGAACATGATCTGGGTAGAGCTCGATAATGGCTTGGCAATGGCTGCGGGGGAGTGGTGGGAAGACAACGATTTGAGCCATACGTATACTGACAAAGGGTGGAAAGCTAATACCCTTGATAATAGGTGGTATACTAATGAGATTAACCACATGACCCAAAGTGGTCAGTATTTCAAACCCCCGACTTTAGATCAGACAGAATCCTTTAGGAAAGAGGCTGAGAAATCAAGATAGAAGGATGTAGAGGAACAAATGGTCTTGAAACAACTCAAGAAGATTCAGGCAGACATATCAATCTGGGGGTTGCTGATGGCTTCTCGGGAGCATAGACAGGCACTGCTAGAGGCAATGAACAGAACAAAGCTGCCCATCGACATCACCATTGACCAACTAGTGTCTTTGGTCACATCTGGGGACATTACTCCAATGATATCTTTTACAGATAAAGAGTTGCCACCTAGGGTGCGAACCACAAAAGACCCTTGTGTGTGACTCTAGAGAGTCAGAAGAAGTGGATCCCGGTGGTACTAGTGGATACCAGCTCGACAATTAACGTATGTCTGTCAAGGACCGCTTACGCCATAGGCTTGAAGCTAGCTAACTTCACACCTACAACCCAAATTGTTCGAGCCTATGACAACACCAGCCGAGAAGTCATGGGAACCTTTAAGAGCCAGATACTAATAGAACCGTCTGAACATAAGGTTGAATTCCATGTTGTGGATGTACCGGTAACATTCAACCTACTCTTGGGAAGGCCTTGGCTGCATCAGATGAAGACAATATCATCAATAGTTCACCATGGTAAAGTATCCATTTAAAGGTAGGATTGCTACTATCTACTGCAATTCTACGATACATCCTCCCTAGGGAACTACCACACCTCTGTTAGAAATCATACATAGAGAAGAAGACGTGTTCCTCTCTAGCTTTCCTTGGCAGAGGCCTGGCTAGTTCAATATCATGGCAGAGGATGATGGGAACTATGTGAGTGCCCAGTCCATTTACATGATGAACAAACAAGGGCATATTCCTAGATCAAGACTGGGTAAGAGTGGCAGGCAAGGAGGTACTGTTGCCAGAGAAATAAGTCATAACCCCTATGCTTTCAAGCTAGGGTATAAGCCTACTGCCGAAGACTAAAAGAAAAGGGGCGATGAGTTGAGAGGGAGACTAAAAGCAAAAAAGGCCGGGAGGAAATATGAACTAGTCTACAAGTCGATTCGGGGAACCCTGAACGGACGCTTTGTCCGCCAAGGGAAGATTTCCTATTTTGTGGATTTCCAGAGCCATGAGTCGACCGGGAAACAAAGACAAGGTATCCAGGATTTGAGATCTTCTTCGGGCACCATTTATCAGAAGATGAGGATGAACAGATTGACCCAAGCATCAATACAGAGAAATGGAGGATTACAAGCTTGGACATCGACGAAGAGGAGTTACTAGAGATGGCACTGGTTGACCTACTAATGGATTTTAATGCTGGGGCTGAGTCCATTAACTTGGGGGATAGTATTACTATCTCTATGATCAAGGATAAACCGGCAGTAGATTACTCTAGTGTCATTGTGGACGCGTTTGAGGCTCCACTCCTAGTTTGGCAGTTTGAGAAAGGCACCATTGGTAGTTTTGAACTGGATAATGAGTCTGAATTCGATTCCGCCGAGTCTATTGAGTCGGGATCAAATTTGATTTCTTCTAAGGAGTCTGAGTCTAGTACTTTTGGGGGTGGTAATCCAGGTTCCAAAGTCCTGTCGAGGTCTTCTTTTAGTTTTTCTTTTGAGTCAATTGTAACAGAGGACCCAGACTTTGCTAGTGAGAATGAGTGGATTTCACTTACTTCTCTGTGCCTTTAGTTTGTTGCACTGATCTTGATTGTCAAAATTTTGACTTAAACAAAGAAGAAGAAATTCCTCAAGCTTTGAAAAATTTGGTTGACTGAGAGGAGGAGAGACATGTTGAGCCCTGCACAGATGAAATCATTGCAATTAATGTGGATACTGAGAAGGACCCCCGCTTGGTCTAGATCGGGTCCAAGTTGTCTTCGAAGAAGTACGCGTGTTTAATTGTTTTATTAAAAGATTTCAAAGATGTTTTCGCATGGTCCTACGAAGACATGCCTGGAATCAATCTTGAGATTGTATAGCACTAGATCCCCCTTGACCCTGAGGCACGACCACTTAAACAGAAACTCTGCAGAATTAGTCCAGACTGAGCGTTGAAGATTAAAGAGGAGGTCACCAAACAGATTGATGCGGGTTTCTTGATGGTGTCTGAGTACCCAACTTGGCTAGCTAATATCGTCCCGGTTCTGAAAAAAGATGGCATAATCAAGGTTTGCGTCGACTTCCGGGATTTGAACAGAGCTAGTTCGAATGATGACTTTCCATTGCTACATATCGATGAACTTTTGGACTTTACCGCAAGCCATGTGTTGCTTTCGTTCATGGATGGGTTCTCCAGGTATAACCATATTTTGATGGCACCAGAGGACAGAGAGAAGACTGCTTTCACTACGTCGTGGGGTACTTACTGCTATAGGATCATGCCTTTTGGGTTGAAAAACGCTGAGGCTACATATGATAGGGTTGTGACCACAATCTTGCACGACATGATCCATAAAGAAGTTAAGGTGTATGTGGGCGACATGATTGTCAAGGCCAAGGAGCGAAAAGGTCACTACGCCACACTGGAAAAATTCTTTGAACGGATCAGAGAGTACAGATTGAGATTGAACCCACAAAAATGCACCTTTGGTATGACTACAGGGAAAATGTAGGGGTTTCTGATCACGCAGAGGGGAATTGAAGTAGATTCTTCCAAAATTAAGGCCATCTTAGAAATGCCACCACCAAGGATTGAAAAGGAGGTGCACGATTTTTCTGGGTAAAGTGCAATTCATAAGACGGTTTATCTCAAAATTAACTTTGACTTGCGAACCACTGTTTGGTCTCCTGAAGAAAGGGAAAAAGTTCCAATGGAATGATCATTGTCAGTTTGCCTTTGAACAGGTCAAGCAATACTTACAGAATCCACCTGCATTGTCACCATCTGAACTTGGAAAGCCGTTGATCTTGTACCTGTCAGTAACAGATTTAACTATGGGGTGCATGCTAGCTTAAGAATCAGAAGCTAAAGTGGAAAATGCCATCTACTATCTAAGTAAGAAGATGCTGGATTACGAGACCCATTACACTTCCCTCGAGAAAGCTTTTTTAGCTTTGGTATGGGCAACGAGGAAGTTGAGGCACTACTTGTTAGCTTACTCCGTAATTCTGGTTTCGAGATTAGATCCCATCAAATATCTTTTTAAGAAACCGGCATTTACAGGTAGGCTAGCTCGTTGGTTACTCCTTCTCTCTGAGTTTGACCTTAAGTATGTCACGCGCAAATCTGTCAAAGGGAGAGCCGTAGCAGAATTTTTGGCAGACCACTCAGTAGAAGGAGATGAAGCAGTAGAGTATCTTTTCCCAGATGAGGAGATTCTGCAAATAGAAGAGGAAACATGGACAATGTAATTTGACAGAGCATCTAATCAATACGGTTATGGGATAGGCGTGTTGCTAATAGCACCTGATGACTCCCATCTACCCCTAGCCTTCAAACTCCAGTTCAAAGTGTCCAATAATGAAGTAGAATACAAGGTATGTATCGCTGGATTAGAAGTTGCCCTAGAACTAGGGGCAATAAGGTTGGACGTCATTGGAGACTCGAACCTAGTTATTTCTTAAGCCAACGAGGATTGGAAGGTCAAGGAGGAGAACATGAAGGTTTATCATCAAACCCTGGATGTTCTCATTTCGAGGTTTGAAAAACTAACATTCACACATTTGCTAAGAGAGAACAACCGGTTCGCTGATGCATTAACAACTCTATCTTCCATGGTAGACATCCCGCTAGGAGTGAAGATGTGTCCAATCATCATTGAACAGAAGTATACGCTTACTTATGAGATCATTGCCGTGATAGATGAGGTTCACGACAAGAACCCCTAGTATTACGACATTTGGAATTTCTTAGAGAAGGATACGTATCCACCAAGGGTAAATGCTAAAGATAAAAGGGGAATACAGCGTCTGGCTGTCAAATTCATCATTTGCAAAAACAAGTTGTATAAGAGAGGCCATCTGGGAATGCACAAGCTCTGCATTGAAGAAGAGGAGTCGAAGCGTCTCATGGAGGCCATTCATGGAGGAGAGTGTGGAGCACACATGAATGGTGTGATGCTGGCCAGGAAGATCCTCAGATAAGGCTATTATTGGTCAACTATGGAGGAGGATTGTATTAACTTTGTTCGGCGATGCCACAAATGTCAAATTCATGCCAATCATATAAACATCCCACCATCAAAACTTTACAACATGACTTCGCCATGGCCTTTCTTAGTCTGGGGAATTGATATCATTGGGGCAGTCTCACGAAAGGGTTTGAATGGGCATGAGTTTATTTTGGTGGCGATCGACTATTTCACTAAGTGGGTGGAAGCTCAGTCTTATTCTGTGTTGAAGGCGTTGCATGTGGCCAAATTTATCAGAAACAACATCATTTCCAGGTATGGGGTACCAAACGAAATCGTTTCAGACAACGGTTCGCACTTCAAGAAAGAGGTGATCAATTTGCTCAAGAAATACAATGTGGCTTTTCATAAGTCATCAACTTATAGACCACAGACCAACGGAGCTGTTGAAGCCACTAACAAGAATTTCAAGAACATCCTATGGAAGATGGTTGAGACTTACAAGGATTGGCTGGATAAACTACCATTTGCACTCTGGGGTTACAGAATGTCAATTAGAATATCTACTGGGGCAACCCCCTATTCTCTAGTGTATAGGATGAAGGATGTTTTGCTGATTGAGATTGAAGTACCATCGTTGAGAATTATGGCTGAGTGTTAGGTAACAGAGGCAGATTGGCAGCAAAGTAGGTTCGAAGAATTGATGTTGTTTGACGAGAGGAGGTTGAAGGCATTATATCACATCCAAGGGTATCAGTGCAAAATTGTCAGGGCCTTCAATAAGAAAGTTAAGTCCAGAAATCTCAAAAAAGGAGATATGGTGCTCAAGGACAACCGAGCTCCCATCCATGATCCTAGGGGTAGGTTTAGACCCAATTGGACTGGTCCTTATATCATCAAAACCATCTGGTTAGGAGGAGCGATTATTTTTATGGATTTAGATGGCTCGGAGTTCTCACAGCCAATCAACATGGACAAATTGAAGAAATACTATCCTTGAAAGGCTTGCTAGGCCAAAAACCTGAAAGGGCAATCTAGGCAAAAAATTCGAGCATGAAAAATTAGAAATAAAGAAAAATAAAGCTCGCAAGGTCGAAAACCCAAGAGGGTGGCTTTGGCAAAAGTTAGAGCGCAAAAGGAGAGAGTTAATACTCGAGTGAACCCGAACCAAACTACGTAAGGCCTGATTCCCATATTTGGGATACGTAGGCAACTTCATCTCGAAGTTTAGCCATAACCATCTTTAACTCAACTGTCTTATCCATCCTGTTTGATAGGTCCATCTTTTCCCATCTTCTGTGCTTGGTTGTGTTATCTCCATTTGGTAGAAGTGCCAGTTATAAGATAAAGCAATGACGCTAAATATAGTTGTGAGCAGTTATGGTCTCCTGATTTGGGGTTGTACATCTTAAGGACTGATTCTGTGGGTGTCAAGTAGTGACTGTTTTCGAAAATTGCTTTGAAAAGTTTTAATAAGGTTGATTTTTCTCAAAATTTTACCTTTTACAACACAGACCATTCTTTAGATCAAAAAAGGAAAACTTTCAATACTCACAACTTTAATTCTACTGATTTCAAATACAAGTACATGCTCCAACTCTCTAGTTAAATCAAAGTTGCTTTTACATCAAAAAATCAAAAGAAAAGGTTAAAACGATGAACTAGGAGCACAGTCAAGTCAGGTTTTTGTCCTTTACCCACACTTCGAATTCTTGTTACCTTAATCAAGCAATTGCTGGAAAATGCACAGTAGTTGTCGCTAGCGATGCTTTTTCGTTAGGCAGTCGACTGGTGATGTTTTGTTTTGTGTCCATGTTATTTCGAAAAGCATAAAAAGGTGCGTTTGGGATGGTTTTTGCTCGTTCTCGCTGACGATGCTTTTCTGTCAGGCAGTCGAGCGGTGTTGCTTTGTTTTGTGTCCATTTTATTCCAGCAAGCATAAAGGGGTGCGTTTGGGATGGTTTTTGCTTTTTTTCCTTTCATTGAGTTGTATTTTGTGTTTTGGTCAGTGATAGGCTCAATATTCAGTTTAGAATTCATTAAAATGCAGCCATTTTCAAGTTCAAAACTTAAAACAAAATGATTTTTATGCTCAGTGTTATGTCATTCATGCCATTCAGATTTACAAAACAAACTCGTTTTATAAATGCCAAGGATTAACCCCGATCAAATTTGTACAAACATATATACAAAAAACAAAAAACAACAAAAAAATAACAAAAATAACAACAAAAAATAAAAAGAAAGAGGGATTTGTTTTCTTTCTCGATGAAGGCCACACGCCGACCTCACTTACTCAACTCTCCCACTGATTTCTTCATCTTGATTTTGTCTTGGGAGATCCTTGTAGACCCTGCCTTAGTGCTTACAAAACCGCCAAGAAAGTTGACTCCCCGCCGACCATCAAAGGCAAAGTACGACGGAACTGCGAATTGGGCCATAAAGGTGGCCTGCTGTTTCAACTCTTTATTCTCTGCCTTCGGTGCACTAATCTCTGTTCGTGCATCCTTGTACATGCGTTAGAGCATAAAAAGTTGGGCGTTTAACTGGTGTACCTCACTTGTCTTGTTCTGCAGTTGGTGAGACAAATTGGAGACCGGAACCACTATCTCCATACATGACTTTAGCGTGTAGTGGTTGGCTTCAATGTCAAATTGAGCTGCCATTATTTGCTCAAGTGACAGCGTAGGAAAGTTAAGAAGAGTAGGAAGAGCAGAGGCACTTTGTCTAGGAGAGCTTATGGGATCATTAAGGTTTGGAAAGAGAGTGAGGGGATGGGACGAGGCCATGTATTAGAGGAGAGAGGTGTAAAAGAAAGTAGTTGTAAAGTAATAGCAGAGAGTAGACTGAGTTTTGGTAGCCTTTCTCCTCTGCTTAGTCTCTCTGTTCTCTCTCTCTCTCTCTCTCTCTCTCTCTCTCAAGCAGTGACTAAGAAGAAGACGGAAAAGAAGAAGACAAAGAGGGAGAGAGAGTCGAGGCAATCGTTACAAAAAAATTGGGGAGGGTCTAGTTTTGTCGGCTGGCTAATGCAGAAGTTGAAGCCGCATGTCAGGTGCGACATTCAAAGAGAGAGAGAAAGAGACAAAAACAGGAGAGGCGGGAGAGTTGCATGCATATGTGTATATATCTATGTATTAGATATCTTTGTTTGAATATTTTGTCACAAGAGTGGCTTGGTTAAGTGGTCTGGTTCAGCGGTTAAGGACTGGGAGGTTGAGCTTGAGATTGGGGGTTTAAACCCTCGTATCAACGCATTTGTGTTTTTTTTCCTTATTTTTACGTGTTTTGCGTACGCTGATGTCAACAAACGAAATATTCCCCGCTAATGTCAGCAAATGGAATAGTCCTAATCGGTAATGGAATATCCCTCGAATGTGTATATGTATATCGTATGTACATATATGTATGTATTTTGTCTGTATTTGAATATGTGTATACCGTATGTGTTTTTGTTCATATGTGTGTGTGTGTCCGTATGTGTATATAGCTTGCCTATGCGTGCCTATATACGTATTTGTATTATGTATATGGTGTGTATATGTATACGATATTTGGTATTTATACAATATATATATATAATACTAATAATTTTGATTTTTGAAAAAAAAAGAAAAAAAAAAAGAGAGAGATAGATAAATCATTCTATTTACCTTCTTCCACTCATGTGAGAAGCGTTTGGACTTCGAATTTACATTCACTCCTTTCAAGAGAAACGTGGTGTTCACAACATCTCTTCTCCTTTTGCGTGAGACACGTTAGGTTGTTTATTCACTTGGTAAAAAACATCAGGTGCGCTTGGTGTTCACACCATCTTTCCTCTTTTCGCGTGAGACGCGTTAGGTTGTTGATTTACTCGGTTAAAAACATCAGGTGCGCCTGATGTTCACACCATCTTTCCTCCTTTCGCGTGAGACACATTAGGTTGTTGATTCACTTGGTTAAAAACATCAGGTGCACCTGGTGTTCGCACCATCTTTCCTCATTTCGCATGAGATGCATTAGGTTGTTGATTTACACGGTTAAAAACATCAGATGCGCCTGATGTTCACACCATCTTTCCTCCTTTTGCGTGGGACACGTTAGGTTGTTGATTTACTCGATTAAAAACATCAAATGCGCCTGGTGTTGACACCATCTTTTCTGTTTTTGCATGAGACGTATTAGGTTGTTGATTCACTTGGTTAAAAACATCAGGTGCCCCTAGTGTTCACACCATCTTTCCTCCTTTCGGATGAGATGCGTTAGGTTGTTGATTTACGTGATTAAAAAATCAGGTGCACTTGGTGTTCACACCATCTTTCCTCTTTTCACGTGAGATGCGTTAGGTTGTTGATTCACTCGGTTAAAAACATCAGGTGCGCCTGGTGTTCACACCATCTTTCCTCCTTTTGCGTGAGACACGTTAGGTTGTTGATTTACTTGGTTAAAAACATCAAGTGCGCCTGGTGTTCACACCATCTTTTCTCAGTTCCCAAAATCTTTCTGCATATCATTAGCATCTTGCCCTTGAACTACGCTGGTTTGATTCCTTGCAAAGGGATACGTAGGCAACGTTCTGGTTCAACTACTTGTATTGCATATTGTTTGTTTACCCAAGTCTTACGGCCTTGTCAAAAGCGTCATCTTCGGGCTTTGACATTCACTCACGTCATCATTTCATGACTTCGAACTCTGTCAAAGAGGGGCAACTATAAAACCCCATTTTGGCCGGCCCTAAGACTTGGGCACTTTCTGTTGATTACCCGATGATGACAATCAGAATGTGTTTCTCACAGAATCCTTAACAAGAAAAATAGAATTTGAGCTTTAATCCCAACCTTCACACATTTTTTGCTAAACTATTTTAGACCTTAAAACCCTCTTTTCAAAATATTTTTCCACATGTTTCTACGATGTTCCGGGGCTGCCATTTCAATTAAAATATTGCACTTTTCAGTAAATCGAGTAAAGAAAAAATGAAAATAAATGGAAGGGAGGTGAACTCTTTGAAAAATATTTAAAAACATATTCTTTATAAGTTTAGATTTGAAGGAAATAGGAGGGATGGAAGAAAACTAGTTTAGGAAAAGAATGTGCATCAAATCGTTAAGAAGGAAATGAATAGATTTCACTAAATTAGACATATCTCTTTGTACACTTGGAATTTGGATGTGATGCCACCACCATTGGAAATTATACTTCTAGAGCTTCAATTTAGACCCAAGAGTCACCTAAAACCGAGTCCAGATAACGGAGATATGCCCTTTTGAAGTTGGGCTTAAGAGCAGATTCTGTTGACCTACCCCGAGGGAAATGAATAGCCTTCACTAAATTAGGCATATCTCTTTGTACACTTGGAATTTAGATGTGAGGCCATGACCATTGGAAAGTAAACTTCTGGGGCTTCAATTTAGACCCAATAATAACCTAATATCGAGCCCAGATAAGGGAGATATGCCTATTTGAAGTTGAGCTTAAGAGAAGATTTTGTTGACCCTATTCGAAACAACATCAAAACCCTTTTTTTTTTTTTTTTTTTTTGGGACACCACGTTGACCTATTTTCTGATATATTCATCACCAAATTCATATACACTCAGCCTCCATTATCTAGTGCTTAATCCATTAGAGATAAGGCTCCACTTTTGTCTCCCATTAGCTCCATTAGTGCTTCATTAGCTCCATTATCTTCCTTTTGTCTTCCACCTTGTCTTCCACCATTTCTCCACTTAGCCTATATGTATACATCAGATTGTTGAGAGAAGCAAGGGGATAGAGAAAGGAGAGAACATTTAAGCTAGAGGAAAAAGTGAAAAAAGAGAGAAAAGTTGAGTCTTTGAGCTAAAAACATTCTTATCTTCCATATACACCCCATACCTTCCATATAAACAGAAATTCCATCCTTTTTACACCCAAAACTCCTCCAAAAATTCTGAAATACTTGAATTTCAGTAGCTTCAATCAAGAGGAAGGGTGGCTGCTGGTAAAATTGAACAAAAACAAGAGAGATAATCACTTTTCACCACATACACCTCAAGCCACCATTCTAACAAGAATTCTAAGCTTTCAAATTGAGGTTTGAGAACATAATTTATATACATGAGGGTGATCAAAAGGAAGTTTGAAAATCATGAAGTTCATCCTTTCTTGAGGAGGTGAATTTTCAATTTATTTCATTTTCTTGCATTTCTTACTTATTTTGCTCTTTTGTTTTGATTTCTTGTTATATTATATATCGTTGTAATCTAATTGAAAGTGATGAGTTGTGAGTCCCATATATATTGTTTTTAGTTATGTTTTTAGCATAAGAAAAAGACTTTTCATGCTAAATGATTTAATCTCTTCAGACGTTCATTACTAGGGCATTACATCTCTTTCTCATGCCAAGAACAAACTTTTGTTTGACACTTCTCTTCATTAGCAGATGTAATTATCACTTTTAGACAAAATGATTAAGAATGGAAAGCTAATAAAAAGGGCTAATAAAATTGGAATAAAAGAGGCACAAGATAATATAATTGTGTTGGGTTCAATCGGACGTCGTATTGAACCCATTACAGTTCTTACTTATTTCTCTCTTTTGCTTTGATTTCTTGTTATATTATATATTGTTGTAATCTAATTGAAAGTGGTGAGTTGAGACTCCTATATATATATATATTGTTTTTAGTTATGTTTTTGTTGTGGAAATCTAAGAAAATAGAGTTTGGCCGAGCCAACCGAGCTACCCAGCCCGTTAGTTGGTTGGGTAGCTACCTAAAAGTACACCATCATGCCCGTGACCTTCATGACCGTACCCGCGACCTCTAGCTAAAACCGGGCAGTCTTTCGATGTGGAGAAGATAAACCTCCAATGGTCTTTGACACGCTTGAAGTTGCTATTTTGTTATGTTTAATTTATTTTGAGCGTTTGTGAGGATTTTTTTTATATTGTGTTGTAAGATTATTCATCTCCCTCAGATTTGTAATATTTAAAATGTTGTAATAATTCTGCGCCTAACTTCTATCTATCCCATTCTTTTACTTGCTTTATTTATTTGTGAACATGCATCATATTTTGTTTTCATTATATCCATGCTTTGCATGCATGTTTCATGCATCTTGATTCGGCTAAGTTTGCATTTGTGGATTTAATCAATTCCTATGTGATTATGTACGTTACTTTGTGTTTTTGAGATGATTCACATGTCATATCTTAGAAGCCGAATCTTTAATTGCATCTCATGAGTGAATTGCATTTGAACTTTGTATATAAGATCATGCATATTTTACTAATTTTGTTTTGTAGCTGTTCACGAGACGTCGATAAATTTGTAAGTTGTTATGCTTTAGCATCCCGTTTGTGTATGTTTTTCTTATTATGTTTGAGCATCCTACCATATGACTACTTGCTTACTTGATATAGCTGTATGAATGCCAGTGGATGAAGGTTGTGTCGCTTAATTTGAAATAATGTTGATTTTTCATGTTTGTAAACTCAATTTATTTGGGTTGTACATATTCAAAATTCTTTCAAAATACATGAAATCAAATTGTTCCAAAATGAATGACATAGTTTATACTTGTATGCTTCACATAGTAAATTTTAGAATTTATTAAATAATCAGAATATGAACATATAAAGAAAATAAAATTCATATCATAGTTTAGTAAAGGCTAATCTTTTGATCGGGTGAGCGGGGGTGCTCAATTAATGACCTTCCCCTTTCATACCTAAGGTTCCGAGCCAATCATCCTTGGTTACGATGAATAGTGGCCTTGGCACGAGTCACAGGTTTCCTAATTTTTCCAAAATAAATATTAGGTGGCGACTTTGAGATCTGACGATGCAGTCCATTTGTGGCAATAATTTTGTAATAAAATGGATTTTCTATGAAGTTGCCAAATTTAGACTCTTATCTATATTTCACATTGCACTCGTGAGGCTAGATCAAAGAAATCGAGGGTCTAAACTGTTTAACGCACACTAGGGCAAAGAGATCAACAGATCAAGGAGAAAAAGTAGAGAGAGAGAGAGAGTGTGTGTGTTTTAGAGAGAAGGTCTCACTTTAGGGTTTTTTGAAGAAAAGATCTGAAAAAGTGATGTAAAAAGTCATTTTCACAATCTAATATACGCACAGTCCGATCAAACGAAAGAGTTGACGCTTGAGCGTCAGACACAATAAGTTGTTGAGCTCGAGTGTAAGAGGAGGCCCGCTCGAGCATAGAACACACATCTCCAGTACTTTTGCAGACAACAGAGAAACCACTCGAGCGCAAGAAATGCCGCTCGAGCGCCCACCCGCTCGAACATAGGAAACGCCACTTGACCGTGAAAAACACCCCTCCAGTACTTTTGCATACATGCAAAGTACTGAGAATTTGCAAATTCCGCTCAAGTGCATAAAAGGGCTGCTCGAGCGGAGGACCAAAATTCTAGGCAACACAAGGTTTGAAAACTAAGCTACCAACTTGTTTCAAAAGCACTCATCACGTCCAAATAACCAATTATAAGGAGAAATAAAGGGGAAAAGACAATGAACAACATTCAAAAACCAAAAACCCGAGTCTGGACTACCACAAGTGACGGGTCAAAACTAGAATCGCTATAACCTTCCTCCCTTAAAGAATTTCATCCCTGAAATTTCAAATTAAGTTTTAAAACACAGTTAAAACTAATTACGACCACGATAATCATTCAATTCCATCACCATGACCTATTCACCGGTCATCTATTCTCAACAAGAATTTAGACAATAACTCAATACTGAATATACAATTCACACTTTCCTAAATCATGTACAATGATTAATCAAAATCCAAGTTCTTTTTCTGAAATTTATACGACATGTACAATGCTCCCAAAAGTGATACAACATACACAACATTTCATATTCTTAAAACATATACAATGTTTATATTGAACTCATGATTCCAAACTCCCATAACATTTACAATGTTCTCATAATTTAAGACATACACAATGTTATTACATTCCATTAACATAATCAAAATCTCAATACATGTTCAAGCACCCACAAACAAATTCGGATATTTCTCTCGGACTTCTAATTCACACTCCTAAGTCGCTTCCTCGACCCTGTGATGTTTCCACAATACCTTTACTAAGGGGATTGCCTTGCCTCAGAAGACTTGATCCTGGGTATCTAAGACTCTCACCGGTCTCTCCTCATACGAGATGTCCTCGTCTACCTCTAAGTCGGTCCAATCCAATACGTGCAATGGATCCGGCTCATATTTCTAAAGCATGCTAATATGAAACACATCATGGACTCCAAAAAGTTGTAGCGGCAATGCCAAATGATAAGCAACCTCTCTGACTCGCTCAAGGATCTCAAAAGGCCCAATGAATCAAGGGGACAACTTTCTACTCTTCCTAAACCTCATCAAACCTCTTCTAGGCGATATTTTCAAGAACACATGATCCTTCACCTCAAAAGACAAGGGTCTCCTCCTACAGTCGGCATAACTTTTCTGACGACTCTGGGCTGTAACCAACCTCTTACAGATAAGTGTAACTTTCTTCGTCGTTTTCCGAACCAATTCCCGGCCTAACAAAAGTGCATCACCCACCTTGGCCCAACACACAAGGGATCTACATGGTCGGTCATATAAGGCTTTAAATGGTGCCATACCAATACTCAACTGGAAGCTATTGTTTTAGGAAAACTCTACCAAGGGCAAGTGCCTCTCCCACGAACCCTTAAAATCAAGGACACAACTCCGGAGCATATCCTCAAGGATCTAAATGGTATGCTCGGACTGCCCATCAGTCTGAGGAAGATATGCGGTGTTAAAGGTCAATCTAGTGCCCAAGGCACTCTACAAGCTCTGCCACAACTGAGCTATGAAACGTGGATCTCTATCTGAAACAATCTTCACAAGGATCCCATGCAACATCACTATGTCCCTTACATACAAGCCGACAAGATGGTCTACTAAATCACTCACGCGAAGTGCGTATACTTGGTTAACCGGTTAACTACTACCCAAATGGCATCACTACCCTATTGAGTCCTCGGAAGGCCCACAACAAAATCCATCGTGATATGCTCCCACTTCCACTCAGCAATAGGCAAGGGTTATAACAAACCCGCTGGCCTCTGATGCTCGACCTCTTGCTGACAAGTAAGACACTTCGATACAAACACCGCCACATCTCTTTTCATACCCCCCCACCAAAACTAGCGACTAAGTTCGTGATACATCTTTGTGCCTCCAGATGCACCGCAAGGCGCGAATGGTGAAACTCTCGGAGTACTTCATCTTGGCAAGACTCCGGTACAAACAAACGGTCACGGTATCACACACTCTGGTCAAGATATGTGTTCAAGCCCTTCTCTACCTTCCCATTAGAGATCTGAATGGTTGCATTGGAACTACGTGTGAAAGGCCTTTTAGGTTGCTCCTTTTCATTGGTTATCAACCCCTGTTTCATCGCATCTTCAATCTAAACTTCTATTTCATGGAGCTCAGTGAATGTGAACAACGGCAAGACAATCATCTTCTATAGTAATTTTTCTTGCAGATTGTGGACCACCATTCTGATTTGGTCCTTCTCGGATGGCCTGGTAGTCATCATTGAAGCCTTGGCCTTCTACCGAGTCACAAAGTCTGAGAAGTCCTCCTTTGGCTCCTGACGGGTTGCCTCAAGATCTTGGGTTATGACCTCGATTTGGGTATTGTAGGAGTACTGTGCAATGAAGGCCTCAGCCATTTCCTTCCAACTTCGTTTCACAGAGTCTTCCAGCTTTGCATACCAAATAGCCGCTATCCCTGACAAGGTTCGGCCAAAAAGCGACAGCTTTTGAAGTCTGGTGAGGTCCCTGGTTCTCAGCTTGAGCATTAGCAATGATTCCAGGTGATAAGATACCCACTGCATGGTTTTAATGGTTTGCTGGAGATGACAAAGCAAGTCTTCTATACTAACCGGAGGATATTGTGCCATCAGAACTGGCGAATAATCTCTTACTGGAGTAGAAGTAGAAGACCGAGTCTGACTGGGCGCAGGTGAAGTAAAAGGTTACTACTGGACTGGTGAATTATGCCTAACACTCATGTAAGTATGCTAAAGCACTAAAAACTCACCTAGTACTCTAAGCTAAGAAGATATGAGTTAAAAAAAATATGCATGATTCCTAATTATGTCAAATGTCTAATGCAACACATGCAATATGCATTTAATAGGCTCAGCTACTAATATGACATATGGATCGATTTTGATAACATGCGTTTTAAACACGTATTCAAAGAAGTATTTAAACGACAATGTAGTTAGAATGATAAACCGAGCCTCGGTGCATGCAATACAAGATGAATGGATGCAAGTATAAGGTATGCTAATTGAAACATGTCCCTAATCTAACCATCAAAAGCGGGTAAATAAAAGGGAGAAAGACGTGAGGTTGGAAGATATACACATTATTACATTACGCTCTCACGAAGGAGAGTTTGAATGAATAAACTAGCTAACCAAGCTAAGCTAAGCTAATTAAGCTAATTATTACAAAACCTGAATAAATAGCTAAACAATTAACTAATTATTACAACACTTAAATGAATAATTAACTATCTAAGCTAATTAATTAAGAATTTAACTAGGCTAAGCTAATTAAATATTACAGCACAAACTAATTAGTTACAACTAATTAGGCTAATTATATATTACAACACAATTTATTCACAAATATGATAACAATACTAATGAAACAATTAATCACATCTAATAAGAGCATAATGGAAGATGGATGAAGGTTGCATGCGCATTGCCTGAAATCTACTCTGTCTGCTCAGGCCATCTCTGTTTCACCTTCAGCCACTGCCTCTGTTTCTACAAAATTGCACTGCTAGCCACACACCAAGGGCCGTTCGTGCATCGTTGACAGCCGGCCGGGTCTACAGATGATTGATAGTGCATCAATTTGGTGCAAAGCTCTGTTTTTGTGTTTTGAGGTGAAATCAGTGCGAATAGAGCATTCTCAAGCTCTTTTTGCCCTTCTTTCCTTCTCTATCATGGGAAATCCTCGAGAATAGGTTGGAATTGATTCCAAAACCATTAATGAGCAATATGATTGCTTGTTGATCTCGGATTCAATTTTGGACAAAAGTTAATAAAATGCAAAGAATAAGACCACCCCTTCCTCTTGTCATAGTATGAACTCAAAAAGGAAGGTTGCAACACTTCAAGAATCATCAAAATGCTATGAATTAACAAGTGACGATTCTTGACACAAGTAACTTGGTATAATGTCCGGCCAAGTTGAAGCAATTTAAGCCATTTTCTTTATGTGTGTTGATCCAAGTTTTAAACCAATTTTATTAGGCCTTGCCATTCTTTAGTTCATTTGTCCATAGCGATGTTAAAGTTCTCTAAACAAGAAGTAATTTCAAGCAAGCGGTTCCTCTAAACATGAGAGAAAGACCACACCGTTGGCAATGAATCTTCGAAAAGATTAAGCCATTAAGTGGGAACTTTTCTTGCATGATTCGAACAACCTCAATTGGTTGAAATCATTCTCAAGTATGAAAGAGATAAATGATGGATTGATTATTAAACTTAGACTCTCAAACATGGAAATGAGTAAAAGAAAGCTATATAACAAGCAACAAGTTACATATGCTAACTTATGAGATCATAAATGTGCTAAACAAGGCATAAACCAATTGAAAAGGTTTGGACAACCTCAAAACAACCTTTAATACATGAAAAATAGAGGTAGAACATGCATGAAAAGAGCTTGAAAAGCTAAACAATAAAGAAGCGAATTAAGGCTAGTAAGCAAGAATAAGGAGGGTTGGCTAACCCTTCCACTTTTGAAGCTTCAAAACATGATTTTTAGCCTTTCTAAAACTCTGAAAATCAGTGTATGTATCAAAGGAAAAGAGTGGAAAAGGAAAGGTTTGAGTTATAAGTAAAGATACAGAAAGAGCAAGCTCTCTCTACCCTTTTGGTAATTAATCAAACCCAGCCCCAAACACTTCAAATAACAATTCAAAACAGCAAGAACTATGAAGCAAGTGATAGAAATGAAGGCAAGAGAGAAGAAAACAAGCTTATCCCTTTCAAGAGGTAAGCTTGTTGTTGATGATTCAAACTTAGCTTCAATTCACTCTCAAGCTTGAATTATGCTTCTCCAATATCAACCAAGGCTCTAGGGTGATAAGACCGAGTTATGTATGGAGGATAGAATAGGTATAAACAAGCTAGGTTAGCTCAAAGTTTACTTGTATTGGAAAAAAGAGGAGCCAAGAGCTCTCAAGGTGTATATATGGTTTCTAGATTTTTGTTCAACCCTGAAAACAATCCTACAGCTTCGGTTTTATAGAATTCGATCTTAAAAGGTGATAAATATCTTCAAAAATGGACAGCTGGCAGCCTCCCGCCTAGAACAGTGTTTATCGCCATCGAGGGTCGGTCAGTCATTCATAGCCACGATCGGCCATCACTGATGCATGACCGGGCCTTGATGGCCTCCCCTATTTTTGTGGTTCAAACTCAGCTCAGGGTGGGAAAAGGTCCAAAAATAAAACTCACAGGTTCAAACAAGGTAAATATTGAAGATTTGAGGTTATTTCGGGAGCCTGATTAAATCCAAATCGCTGTGAATTCACAATTCAACTTTCATCATCGATTGTATTAAACCAAGCATCTAAGTTTTGCGAGCGGTCAAAAGTGGGGTGTCTACAGTTCACAAGTGTAGGTTGTACAGCCATTGAAAACAAGGCTGCAGACTCAACAGACTCGCCCAGATGCAAGTCAAACTCACCAAGAGTACCTAACAACTCTCATTCCCTGATGGCGATACAAGCTACGCTGCTAATCGATTTTCTACTCAATGCATTAGCCACAACATTGGCCTTCCTAGGATGATAATGTAACTCGAAATCATAATTCTCTATGAACTCTATCCACCTCCTCTGCCTCAAATTCAAGTCTTTCTGTGTAAATAGATATTTAAGACTCTTGTGATCCGAAAATACCTCAAATCTCTCACCATACAGATAGTGCCTCCACATCTTTAAGGCAAAGGTCACTGCTGCTAACTCTAAGTCGTGAGTAGGGTAGTTCCTCTCATGTGTTTTCAATTGCCGCGAACCATAGGCTACGACCTTCCCCTCTTACATCAAAACACAACCTAAACCTTCCCGTGAGGCATTACAATATACTGAATAACCCAAACCCCTCTCCGGAATAATCAATACTAGAGTAGCGGTCAGCCTAATTTTAAGTTCTTGGAATGATTTCTCGCAGGTCTCACTCCACACGAATTTGATCCCTTTCCTCGTTAACTTAGTCAATGGCGAGGCTAATCTAGAGAAATCTTTCACAAATAGACGTTAATACCCGGTCAACCCCAAGAAACTACAGATCTCGAAAGCATTCTTAGGTTGTTCCCAGTCTTGAACTGCCTCTATCTTGGATGAGTCTACAGTCACCCCTTCCTCGGATACCACATGGCCTAAGAATTTAACCTCTTTTAGCTAAAACTCACATTTTTCAAACTTAGCATATAGTTTGTGGGCTCTAAGTAACTTAAGTACTATCTGTACGTGTTCCTCATGTTCCTTCTCAGAGGGTGAATAAATCAGGATGTCGTCCACAAAGATGACTACGAAACGGTCTAGGAACTCATGGAAAATTCGATTCATCAAATCCATAAACATGGCTGGTGCATTAGTTGGCCCAAAAGTGATCACTAGGAACTCATAATGGCCATACCGCATATGGAATGCCGTCTTCAGGATATCCTCATCCCTTACCCTCAACTGGTGATAACCCGATCTCAGGTCTATCTTAGAGAAACAACAAGACCCCTTCAACTGATCAAACAGATCATCTATACGAGGCATTGGGTACTTGTTCTTAACAGTTACTCGGTTCAACTTCCATTAATCTATACAGAGTCGTAATGCTCCATCTTTCTTTTTAGCAAAAAGAGCCGGTGCACCCCAAGGTGAAGTACTAAGGTGGATAAAACCCTTCTCTAAAAATTCTTGGAGTTAAATCTTCAACTCATTCAGCTCAGCGGGTGCAAACCGATACGGTGCCATAGAAATCGGTGCCGTGCCAGGCACTAAGTCAATAGAGAACTCGATCTCCCGGTGGAGTGGTAAACTAGTAAGATCCTCAGGAAAAACATCTGGGTATTCATAGATCACCCTTGGTAACTCAACCCGGCCTCATCACGCTCACTACTCAAAAAGTTAACAAGGAGACAACTAAGTTCACTCCGCCCACGCGGATCATATATTGGTGATAAGACTCTATCCACCCGGTCCCCCAAGAAATAGAAGCAATCATCCC
Source organism: Camellia granthamiana (assembly GCA_036172215.1). Lineage (NCBI taxonomy): Eukaryota > Viridiplantae > Streptophyta > Magnoliopsida > Ericales > Theaceae > Camellia > Camellia granthamiana. The sequence continues at coordinate 22,431,900 of CM069908.1, forward strand.
TCAAGGTACATATAGTAACCCTCCGGTAGTAACAATTTATAACAGCCTGGTATGAAGACAACCAATCCATACCCAATATGACATCAAAACAAGACACATCCATCAATACAAACAAAAAGGGAAGTAGGCGATCGACAACCTCTATATCACAACCCCGACACCCTTGTTTCAGAACCATCTCACCCCTAATAGGTGATACCACACAAATAGGAGATGCTAACTGGGGCAACTTTAATTCCAAAATCGATGCATATGCATATGAGATAAATGAATGGGATGCACCTGTATCAATCAACACATTAGCAGCTGAATTGCAAAACAAGAAAGTACCTCTCATAATAGAAGGCGCTGGCACTAAATCTGGTGCGGTAACATCATACACACGCCCTGTAGGCCTCTGATCTACCTATTTACCCCTTGAAGCATAGGACTGATGCACTGACTGAGCCGAAGAGGCTCACTGATTGGCCCTCGAGGCCTGTGCTGACTATGCTGGCTGGTGGCTATGTGTCTGTCTCGAACCAAATGCACTAGGTGTGCCACCCAACTATGGGCAATCTCTTCAGGTGACCCGCTTGCCCACATTGATAACCTATGAGCGGTTGCCCTCTTCCCTAACTCTGACTCTAAGAACAAGGCGAAGACGAAGCTACTCGCTGCCCTCCTCCTTTCTGCGGGCAAGCCGGAGACTTGTGGCCCAACTGGCCACACTTGAAACAAGTGGAATTCCCCTGACCACCTCTCCTAGAACCCGAACTCGGTACTCGAAAGGTAGATCTTAACTGTGCTCCCTGGGATTGCTAAGGATTAGAACCTCTCTGCCTCTTACTGTCCCCTTGGGCATCTTGACTCTTCCTGGAGCCCTTCATCCTCTCCTCCTCCATCTGCATCATGGTCTCAAGATGAGCCGCTACCTCAACAAGGCGTCCGTAATCTCTAATCATTGAACCGGCCACCTTAAACATTAGCTCCGTTCTCAACCTCTTCTCCAACTCCAAGCAACGACGTTCTTTAGTCGCCACAAGCTCGGGTGCAAACCTAGACAAGCTAGTAAAGGTGGCTTCGAACTCTACCACAGGTATGTTCAACTGCACCAGCTTAGAAAATTGGTCTCTCAACTTCTCCCTAACGGTGGGAGGCAGAAACTTCTCCTAGAAAGGGCTGACAAAAGCCTCCCAAGTCATCCCAATACGCCCACGCGCATACTTCCATCACTGACCCGCATCCCCCTTCAATTGGAAAAACACCAAGGTCACCCTCAACTGGTTGTCCTTGATGCCAAGCATCTCGAACGTCTTCACTACCTGCTCTAGCCATTCATCTGCCTTTAGTGGCTCCTTAAGATCACCCAAAAACTCGTCCAGATTCAATCGAAGGAACTTCCTCTTCAAGAAGGATGGCTCTGCCTAAGGTACTTGGGCCTGGACTTGATTCTTAGCCTTGAGAATGTCCATGGACTCCCTCAATGCTCCGGCCATCTCGCAGGCTAAGGCGTCCATGGCTCGCTGACTGACTGGTTCAGCCACGTTGGCCTGACCAACACCCTCCTCCTGTGCTGGAATATCATCCGGTATTGGCATCTCCTGCCTTCTAGGCATACCATGCCTACTACCACATGTCCATGCCCTAACATTCTAATAAAGGTAACAAAGGAGATTAGCAAATTTACAAATGTGTCAAAGGTAACTCACTCACGTCCTAATGCAATGGACAACAGTAAATCACTCCATTTAAGCATGTAATCACATAAACACCTACGAATTTCCTTCCTAGATAGTGACCGTCCCGCGATGTTATCAGAGTTCCAATTAGAAACAGTAGTGATCAAGTAGGACTTCCAAAAACCCGTGGACCCAATCAATATCTTAGGAACTAAATCACATGCCCATATAATCATATAAGCACGTTACCACATACGAATACAATACATACTAATGTCTCAACCAAGCGAGACAAACCCATTGTGGTACTAACCACTCCCCACGTACCCAAAGTATTCAAACTCGGTACGCTCTAATACCAAGTTGTCATGCCCCCAAAATAATACAATAGATCCAACTCATAAGCGGAAGAAATGACAAAAACAAGATACTTTCATTCATCAGTGTTTGTTTACAAAAGACGATACATGCAGCATAAATTCATTAACATTCAATCTGAATCTGTAGCATGTACTACTAGCTAATAATCAACAAAATAAATGCCCTACGGGCTTACACCTTCCCAAGATATTGCTTGGTTACAACAAAATAGAGCGTCATAAACTCTATACATATAAAGCCCTGGGCTTGAATAAACATTAAGTACAAATCAACAAAATATAGAGTATCTAGCTCCTAAGTCCTCCACAGGCTACGTCCTTCAAGGAAGCATGTCATCAGTACCTGAAAATGGTTTCCCAAAGTAGGGTGAGCCAAAGCCCAGTGGAAATAATCTGACACAGTATATGAGAATTAACAAGATATAAGTGTAATGCACATTTTCATTGTCCCATAGCAAAATCTTTAAAACTTTCTCCAAAACCATGGTATACCAAACTTACATTTCATTCCCTTAATTTTGGTTCAATAGATACTCCCACAGTATTTAATCCACCCAACAGAGGATACACCTCACTGATTTCTAACAAATTAAAATCAATCACACCACACATTCATTTCTATTTGCCATTTTACGGAAATTTCATCCGCGGGAATCGACACCCATGTACACAAATGGTTTTCGGGACTTTCACTCTGGACACACAGGCCAACATAATTCAATGGAGTCCATCCCCTTTCTCTTCCTCAAAACATGGAGTACATCCCCTTTCAACTCCCAAATATCATACATATACAATGTATATCATTCATAATCATATTCAATGATAATGGTTAAAGGATTAGTTTCAATTTGCCTAATCCACATACAATGTCTACAACAATCATGACTATCCTCCACCAATAGCCCAAAACAATTATCTCTAAACAGATATACAATCTTTATAACAGACAATGCATCAAATTTTCCATAGGTGAGTGATTAAACAAATTTAACAACACAATTCATGTACACATCCTTCCAATTTCACTTTCCCCATACCAATTTCATTATTTGTACAAAATAATTATCCAGGGCATTTTAAGGCAAAACTCCTCATTTTCCAAATATCAACCCAAAGGCCAAAATCAACTATTTTGACACATGATAATCTTATATCCAAACCCCATAATCATTTATATAACACGCATATAGAAAACCCTCTTTTCAACCTTGAACCCAAACCCTAGGTTTGCTTAAAACATTCCCAAATCCTATCATTTTCACACAACGACCTATAACCAAGTTAAAACCCATATTAAGGTGCAGGGAATCCCTACCTCAAGTTTAGAAGACTAATGGAGCAAGCATGAAACTCAAACAATGCCAAAACCAAATTTCAATCGGTTCAAAGTGAAGCTCCCAAGATGCTTTACCCTTTTTCCAAAGACACTAGGGCGGAGAGATCAATGGATCAAGGAAAAAAAGTAGAGAGAGAGAGAGAGAGTCTTACTTTAGGATTTTTAGAAGAAAAGATCTGAAAAAGTAATTTAAAAAGTCATTTTCGCGATCTGATATACGCATAGTCCGCTCGAGCAGAAGAATTGACGCTCGAGCGTCAGACACAATAAGTTGTTCCGTTCGAGCGCAAGGAGAGTCCCGCTCGAGTGCAAAATACATTCCTCCAGTACTTTTGCAAACAACAAACAAACTACTTGAGCGCAAGAAATGCCGCTCAAGTGTAGGAAACGCCGCTCAAGTGTGAAAAACACCCCTTCAGTAATTTTGGAGATGTGCAAAGTATTAAGAGTTTGCAAACCCCGCTTGAGTGCAGAAAGGGCCACTCGAGCGGAGGACTGAAATTCTGGGCAGCACAAGGTTTGAAAACTAAGCAACCAACCTATTTCAAATGCACTCAACACATCCAAATAACCAATTATAAGGAGAAATAAAGGAGAAAATACAATGAACAACATTCAAAAACCAAAAACCTCAGTCTGGACTACCACAAGTGATGAGTCAAAACTGTAATCGCTATATCTCATCTACAAAAACTAACAATAAATTTTTTTTTTAATTTTTTGAACATTGTAAAAAGATAAATAAAGAAATATATTATCAATAATAATAACAAAAAATATTTTTATTTATCATGTGACATCTCACCATTGCATTGATAATAGACATTAATAATAAAATTTATTACAATAATATTAACAATAATATATCAAATGATAAGTAACATGTGATCTCAATAATTTTTTATAGTTATACAAAAGTACCTAAAATTATATATAAAAAACAATATATGATCCATATTCAATTTTTATATGGTAAAATTCACACTTAATCTCAGTCACACATTAGTTTTCTAAATCAATTCATCACTCAAATTATCCACTATTCTTTAATATTTACATTTTTAAAATCCACCCAAACAATGTTCTGGCCGAGCTCATCATCACCCTTGTTGTTGCCATGCTCATTACCTCCACTAATCATTATGCAACTCCGGTCTAGTTTTTTATTTTTGTAAATTTAAAAAGACAATGTTGCGGGAATAAAAAGGTACTGTTAGAGTTTTAAAGAGTTAAAAATGACAAAATAAAAAAAAAATGCGTGATTTTAGGTTTTCTTATTCCATATATGGGTGTTAATTTTTTTTTTTTAAATCCATAAATTATATAATAGTCTTCATCATTTAAAATTTTATTTATTGATGGACAAGTCAATTAAGTGTTTTTAATTTTTTACAAATAAAAAATTTGAAAATTTTGTTTAAGAAATTTAAAAAATGGCCAAATCATAAAGAACAATATAAGACACCTTATTCTATATCTATAAAAAAAAAAAAGAAAAAAAAATCATAACTATATTATCAATTCACATATATGAAAAGAAATAATAACAACAATATAAAAAAATACACAAATATCCACACAAAAAAAAAAAAAAAAGAAATTCGAATCAACTCCCAAAACAAAGATAGTTAACCTATATATATACATATATATTATCAATTTAGTTAGAAAAAAAAATACATTGGAAAAAAAATCATATAGAGAAAAAAAAAATACTCACACGAAAATATAAATTTACAAAAGAAAAAATTAAAATAAATTCAAACAAACAAACTTGAAATAAATTTAGACTATTGGCAAAGAGAGAGAGAGAGAGAGAGAGAGAGATAGAGAGAGTAACTATCGCACCATTACATTTGGGGAGGAGTTGGCTGGGTTGGAAAAAAGATCAAATATTGAGTATTTTAAAGAGAGAATTGTATTGAATTTTTAATTTGATTGGTTGTTGTATATATCTTGTTTCCGTCCTTCAATACTTTGTATTTAAGTTATAGGATGTTTTGGGCAGGTTTGTTACAGGTTGGGTGTGATTGGGAGCAAATGGTTGCTGCCCAGAATTTTGGTCCTTCGCTCGAGCGAGACTTGTGTCGCTCGAGCGAGCTCCTTGTTTTAGATCCTTCGCTCGAGCCAGGGTTCCTTCGCTCGAGCCAGGGTTGAGTTTTGTGTCTGGTGCCTCGAACGAGAAGTCCTGCGCTCGAGCTTGCGTCTGCGTCTCTTTTTGACCTAATGGTTTTGATCGAGCGAGTGAGGTCTATGTTTTGGGTTTCTTCGCTCGAGCGACCATTCTGTCGCTCGAGCGTGCTTCTGGGTTGCAGACCTGAAGGTTTGGATTGTTGGCTCGAGCGAGGCTTGCTACGCTCGAGCGAGGATTCTTTGTGTCTGGTCGCTCGAGCGACCACTTCTTCGCTCGAGCGAGCCTGTGTTATATCAGTAGGCAGCAGCGGGTAAACACTTCAATTTTTCATCTCCTCTTTTGTATAAACCCTAGATCTGGCTGCTCCTCTCTCTACACTTACCTCCTCTCTAGGGTTTCATCTATTTTTAGTGTGTTTCTACCCTAGGTTCTTTGTAAGAAAGGTAGAGGGTTGTGAGGGCTTCGTTTTAATCTGAAAAGTTGTGGATTTGGAGTACTTTGGTTTTTCCTCATCTACTCCTTTGGACTTCCAACTTCGAGGTAGGGATACCTTACTCCAACTTATGAGCTTTGTCTTCAATTTTGGTCATTTTGAGTGGTTGGTGATGTTGGGCAATTTTTGGAAAAGTTGGGGTTATTGTGTAATTTATAAAAGAGAGGTTTTCAAATATTAAAACCCATATGTATGTAAGACATTGAGAAACGGAATTATTGTTGTATTATTGATGAAATTGGACCTTAGGGTTGATATTGAGGATTAGGGAAAATGCCCTAATTATTGTGGTAAGTTAATTGGTATAATTAATTTGAGGAAATATGAAATTGAATTGGAAACTGTGAAATTGGGAAGTTATGGAATTGAATGGTGTAGTCGGATTAATTTATCGCTCACCCATGTAAAAGTTGATATTATATTTGTTTAATGCATTTTTTTTCTGTTTAGAAATAATTGCTTTGGGCTATCGGTGGAGGATAATCTTGATTGTTGTAGACACTGTATGTTGATTAGGGAAAACTGAAACTAATCACATTGAATATGTCATTGAATATGACAGTTGGAATAATACATCAAATATATGTATTGATTGATTCCTGTATATAATAATTGTTTATATACTTGGAATATGTGTATTGTGTGGGAGGAGATAGGGGATGTACTCCATGGTTTGAGGGAAGATAGGGGATGGACTCTCAAACCTGTTTGGGAGGAGATAGGGGATGGACTCCATTAATACAGCAAATATGTGTATTAAATTGAAGTATTGATACAACAAATCTGTGTATTATTTGTGAAGTATGGAAGTGTCTTAATATGATAATGATGCATCAAATACGTGTATCTGTCGTGAAATATGGAAGTGTTGGTATATGAGTTATAGTCTCATTGAATTGTTTGGCCAGGTTCTGAGCCATGTATATGAAATGATTTGGATAAGTAAAGGAAAGTGGAATGTAACATGGACATAATTGTCATGGAGCTGGATTGTGATATAAAATGGTTTATAAGTGTTAACCATCTATCAAATGCTATTGTTTTAGTCATTGCTTATATTTGGTTTAGTATATATCTCTACTGGGCTGTGGCTCACCCTATATGGGACATCATTTTCAGGTACAGATGGTATGCCACCTCCAAGGACGTAGCTTGGGAGGCTAGAGGCTGAAAGACTTTTTGTGATATCTTTTATGTATTACATGTAAATTCAAGCCAAGAGCTTAATGTGTTATGAGTTAGTACTCTCTTTTTGTGTAACCAAGTGTTGGCTTGGAAAGTTGTAAGCCCATTGGGCATTTACTTTTGTTGTCAACATGTAATACATTTGTAAGGAATACTCTGATGAATGGAATTAAGTTTTGTTTACTTATGTCTGTGCATGTCAATCGTGTGGGTTTCTATGTATTATTTTGAGGGCGTTACAAGGTATCAGAGCATATCGGGTTCGAATACTTTGGGTACGTGGGAAGTGGTTAGTACCACAATGGGTTTGTCTCGCCTGTTAGAGACTTAGATATAATGTTATGTGCTTATGTGGTTATATGGGTATGGAACGTAGTTTCTAGGATGTTGATTGGATCCTTGGGTTTCTGGGAGTCTTGTTGGAAAGCACTTGATCAATGTTGTTTCCAACCGGAAGTCTAGCAACTCCTCGGGATTGCCATTATCCGAAAATGAAATTCGTAAGTGCTTATGTGATTATGTGCTTATGTGGAATGAATTATTGTTGTCCAATGCATTAGGACGTAAGTGTTATAGCTTCGGCACATTTGTGAATGTGCTAATTTTCTTCGTCACCTTTATCAGGATGTCAGGACGAGGACATGGTGGTAGGCAAGGTAGGCCTAGGAGGCAGGAGATGCCTGTACCGGATGAAATTCCGGCGTAGCAGGAGGGGGTTGGCCAGGCCAATGTGGCCGAGCCAGTAGGTCAGCAGGCCATAGGCGCCTTAGCCCGCGAGATGGCAGGAGCTTTGAGGGCATCCATGGACATTCTCAGAGCTGAGAATCAAGTCCAGGCCCAGGTTGTTGATGTAGGGCCTTCTTTTCTGAAGAGGGAGTTCTTCCGGTCAAATCCGGATGAGTTTGTGGGTGATTCGAAGGAGCCACTTAAGGCTGATGAGTGGCTCGTGCAGATGACTAAGACGTTTGAGATACTTGGCATCGAAGATGGGGCATTGAAGGTGACCGTGGCATCTTTCCAGCTAAAGGGGGATGCGGGTCAGTGGTGGAAGTTCATGAGGGGTCGTGTTGGTGGTACTTGGGAGGCCTTTGTAGATGCTTTCCAGGAGAAGTTTCTGTCTCCCGCTGTCAGGGAGAAATTGAGAGATCAGTTCTGCCAGCTTAAGCAGCTGAGTTCATCAGTGGTCGAGTTTAAGGCCGCATTTACCAGTTTATCCAGGTTTGCACCTGAGCTAGTGGCGTTTGAAAAATGCCGTTGTCTGGAATTTGAGAAGAAGTTGAGACATGGACTCAAGACCAGAGTTGGGGAATCCATGGTTCGGGAGTATGGGCATCTAGAAGATGCTGCAGCCCATATGGAGATTATTATACACGAGGAGGAGGAGAGGATGGGGGGCTCCAAGAGGAGTCAGGATGGCCAGGGGGATGGTAGGAGGTAGATGGGTTCTAACCCTCAGCAGTCCCAGGGTGCTTTGGCGAGAACTACCTTTCCAGTGCCGAGTGCAGGTTCTGGGAGAGGCAGTCAGGGAGACATTACTTGTTACAAATGTGGTCAGCTGGGCCACAAGTCTCCAGTGAGCCCGCAGAAGAGCGGAGGGCAGAGAGCAACTTCATCATCGGCTCGTCCTCAGAGCCAGAGTCAGGGCAGAGGTTAGCCGCTCTCTTGTTACTGGTGTGGTCAGGCGGGGCACCTGAAGAGATTCTGCCCGCAGTTGAGTGCCACATCGGGTGCATCTGGTGCTAGGCAGACGCAGAGTTTTCAGCCAGCACAGTCTGTTCAGGCCTCGAGGGCCAATCGGGGGGCATCATCGTCTCAGTCTGTGCAGCAGTCTTTTGCTCCTAGGGGTGAGCAGGTAGATCAGAGGCCTTCTGGGCGCGTGTATGCTGTTACCGTGCAGGATCTTGTATCGGCTCCATCTATTGTGAAAGGTACCTTTTTGTTCTGCAACTCGGTTACTAATGTGTTGATTAATACAGGTGCATCCCATTCCTTTATATCTGCTGCATTTGCATCTGTTTTGGGATTGGAGTTGGCACAGTTAGCATCTCCTATATGTGTTGTATCACCTGTCGGGGATGAATTGATTTTGAAACAGGGGTATCGGGGCTGTGATATAGAGGTCGCCGACTGCCGACTTCCATTTTCTTTTGTAGTTATGGCTATGTCGGGTTTCTATGTGATTTTGGGTATGGACTGGTTATCGTCATACCGGGTTGTTGTTGACTGTTACCGCCAGAGGGTCACTGCATGTACCTTAAGCAGGGATTGTTTTCATTTCTTGGGGGATCGGGTTGGTAGTGTGTTGCCACCGGTGTATGATCCGCGAGGGCAGAGTGAGCTTAGTGGTCTTCTTGCTAGCTTTATGAGTAGTGAGTGTGATGAGACCCAGACTGTATGCCGAGAGTGGTTTGTGAGTACTTGGACGTCTTTCCCAACGATCTTGTGAGTTTGTCACCTCATCAAGAGATTGAGTTCTCTATTGATCTAGTGCCCGGCACGGCGCCGATTTCTATGGCACCATACCGTTTTGCCCCAGCCGAGTTGATTGAGTTGAAGATTTAGCTCCAGGAATTTCTAGATAAGGGCTTTATCAACTCTAGTACTTCACCATGGGGAGCACCGGCCCTCTTTGCTAAAAAGAAGGATGGGGTTTTGAGACTTTGTATCGATTATCGAAAATTGAATCGGGCTACGGTTAAGAACAAGTACCCTATGCCTCGTATTGATGATTTGTTTGACCAGTTGAAAGGGTCCCGTTGTTTCTCTAAGATAGACTTGAGATCGGGTTACCATCAGTTGAGGGTCAGGCAGGAGGATATTCCGAAGACGGCATTCCGTACGCGATATGGCCACTATGAGTTTCTGGTGATGCCTTTTGGGCTCACCAATGCACTGGCAGTGTTTATGGATTTGATGAACCGGATATTTCGGGAATTCTTAGATCGTTTTGTGGTCGTCTTCGTGGACAACATTCTGATTTATTCACCGTCTGAGGAGGAGCACGAGGAACACTTGAGAGTGGTGCTTGAGTTGCTTAGAGCCCATAGGCTGTATGCCAAGTTTGGGAAGTGCGAGTTCTGGCTTGGAGAGGTCAAACTCTTAGGCCATGTAGTCTCCAGGGAAGGGGTGTCTGTTGATACATCCAAGATTGAGGCAGTGCAAGATTGGGCACAGCCTAAGAGTGTTTTTGAGATCCGCAGTTTTCTGGGATTAGCTGGGTATTACCGCTGGTTTGTGAAAGATTTTTCCAGGCTAGCTTCGCCGTTGACTAGATTGACGCGGAAACGGGTCAAATTTGTATGGAATGAGACTTGTGAAAAGTTGTTCCAAGAGTTGAAAGTTAGACTTACCACCGCTCCGGTTTTGATTATTCTGGAGAGAGGTTTGGGTTATGCGGTTTATTGTGATGCCTCACGAGAGGGTTGGGGTTGTGTGTTGATGCAAGAGCGGAAAGTGGTAGCTTATGGCTCGCGGCAGTTGAAATTACACGAGAGGAATTACCCTACATATGACCTAGAGTTAGCAGCCGTGATTTTTGCCTTGAAGATTTGGAGGCACTACCTTTATGGTGAGAGGTTCAAAGTATTCTCGGATCATAAGAGTCTGAAGTATCTGTTTACACAGAAAGACTTGAACTTGAGGCAGAGGAGGTGGATGGAGTTTATTGAGGATTACGACTTTGAGTTGCACCATCATCCGGGGAAGGCCAATGTTGTGGCTGATGCCCTTAGCAGGAAATCGATTAGTGATGTAGCTTGTATAGCCATCCGGGAGTGGGAGATGTTGGGTGCTCTTGGAGAGTTTGATTTGCTTCTGGGTGAATCCGTTGAGGCTGCGGCCTTGTTTTCTGTAGTTACGCAGCCTACACTTGTGAGTCGAGTGTTAGAGGCACAGAGAGGTGACTTTGAGGTAGAATCCCTCCGAGAGAAGATCTCTAGTGGGAAGGTTGAGAAGGCTTTGACTGTGTATCCCGACCTGAGTGTGAGATACTGAGACCGTTTGTTCGTGCCAGAGTCTTGCCGAGAGGAGGTACTCTGAGAGTTTCACCATTCATGTCTTGCGGTGCATCCGGGAGGCACTAAGATGTATCGTGATTTGGGTCGCCAGTTTTGGTGGAAGGGTATGAAGAAAGATGTGGTAGTTTTTGTGTCTAAGTGCCTTACTTGTCAGCAAGTGAAGGCCGAACATCAGAGGCCAGCGGGTTTGTTACAACCCTTGCCTATTGCTGAGTGGAAGTGGGAGCACGTCACTATGGACTTCGTTGTAGGTCTTCCGAAGACTCAACAGGGTAGTCATGCTATTTGGGTGGTTGTAGACCAGTTGACTAAGTCGGCGCAATTCATTCCTATGCGCGTGAGAGATTCGGTAGATCATCTTACCGACTTGTATATTCAGGACATAGTGAGGTTGCACGGGGTCCCAGTGTCGATCGTCTCAGATAGAGATCCGCGTTTTACTGCTAGGTTGTGGCAGAGTTGCATAGTGCCTTGGGCACTAGGTTGACCTTTAGCACGACTTATCATCCTCAGACTGACGGGCAGTCCGAGCGTACTATTCAGATCCTTGAGGATATGCTTCGAGGTTGTGTCCTTGACTTTAGTGGGTCGTGGGAGAGGCACTTGCCCTTGGTGGAGTTTGCCTACAACAACAGTTTCCAGTCGAGTATCGGTATGGCACCGTTTGAGGCCTTGTATGGCTAACCTTGTAGGTCTCCAGTTTGTTGGGCCGAAGTGGGTGATGCACCTTTGTTGGGCCCGGAGTTGGTGAGGGAAACGACGGAGAAAGTTGAGCTTATCCGTAGGAGGCTTGTTGCAGCCCAGAGTCGCCAAAAGTGTTATGCCGACCGTAGGCGGAGGCCTTTGGCATTTGAGGCCGGTGATCATGTCTTCTTGAAAATATCACCTAGGCGGGGTTTGATGAGGTTTGGTAAGAGTGGGAAGTTGTCCCCTTGGTTTATTGGCCCTTTCGAGATCCTTGAGAGGATTGGCGAGGTTGCCTACCGTTTACCTTTGCCGTCGTAATTGTCCAGAGTTCATGACGTGTTTCATGTTAGTATGCTTTGGAAGTACGAGCTGGATCCATCACATGTATTGGATTGGACCGACTTAGAGGTTGATGAGGATGCCTCGTATGAGGAGAGACCGGTTCGGGTCTTGGATAGGCGGGATCGAGTCTTGCGAGGCAAGACCATTCCCTTGGTAAAAGTTTTGTGGAAACATCACGGAGTGGAGGAAGCCACTTGGGAACGTGAGTTGGAGGTCTGAGAGAAATATCCGAATCTATTTGTGGACGTTTGAGCATATTTTGTATATTTTGCTGTATTGATAAACCTTAAGAGCATTGTATATGTCTTGAGTAGTAAAACATTGTTTATGTTTGGTTTATGGAAATATTGTGGAAGTATTATGAATTGTGCCTTGAGAATGGAAGTTTATTTTAACATTGTGTATGTTAAATATGTTATAGAAATGCAAATATGTTGTTGGCATTGGTTATATAATTGAATTTTGGACTATATGTTAAAATTGGTAAATTTCAAATGAATGCATATTGATAATGCACGTTGGAAGTTGTATATTGTAAAATGCCTCTTGAATAGAGATGGGATGATCCGTAATGGTCAAGATGTGGAATGTTGAACTATGATGTTATTGAGAATTGAGAAAAACTTATTTTTGAAAAACTTGTACCTAATTTCGGGGACGAAATTCTTTAAGGAGGGGAGGTTATAGCAACCCTGGTTTTCCCTCCATTGATTAGTGTAATTCGGACTTGGTTCCGTGGATGTTGGTTGTTGTATATATCTTGTTTCCGTCCTTCAATACTTTGTATTTGAGTTATACGATGTTTTGAGCAGGTTTGTTACAAGTTGGGTGTAATTGGGAGCAAATGGTTGCTGCCTAGAATTTTGGTCCTTCGCTCGAGCAAGACTTTTGTCGCTCAAGCGAGCTCCTTGTTTTAGATCCTTCGCTCGAGCCAGGGTTCCTTCACTCGAGCGAGAGTTCAGTTTTGTGTCTGGTGGCTCGAACGAGAGGTCCTGCGCTCGAGCTTGCGTCTGCGTCTCTTTTTGACCTGATGGTTTTCATTCCTAGCTCGAGCGAGCTTTCCTTCGCTCGAGCGAGCAAGGTCTATGTTTTGGGTTTCTTCACTCGAGCGAGCATTCTGTCGCTCGAGCATGCTTCTGGGTTGCAGACCTGAAGGTTTGGATTGTTGGCTCGAGCGAGGCTTTCTACGCTTGAGCAATGATTCTTTGTGTTTGGTCGCTCGCGTGACCACTTCTTCGCTCGAGCGAGCCTGTGTTATATCAGTAGGCAGTAGCGGGTAGACACTTCACTTTTTCATCTACTCTTTTGTATAAACCCTAGATCCGGCTGCTCCTCTCTCTACACTTACCTCCTCTCTAGGGTTTCATCTATTTTTAGTGTGTTTTTACCCTAGGTTCTTTGTAAGAAAGGTAGAGGGTCGTGAGGGCTTCGTTTTAATCTGAAAAGTTGTGGATTTGGAGGACTTTGGTTTTTCCTCATCTACTCCTTTGGGCTTCTAACTTCGAGGTAGGGATACCTTACTCCATCTTATGAGCTTTGTCTTCAATTTTGGTCATTTTGAGTGGTTGGTGATGTTGGGCAATTTTTGGAAAAGTTGGGGTTATTGTGTAATTTATAAAGGAGAGGTTTTCAAATATTAAAACCCATATGTATGTAAGACATTGAGAAACAGAATTATTGTTGTATTATCGATGGAATTGGACCTTAGGGTTGATATTGAGGATTAGGGAAAATGCCCTAATTATTGTGGTAAGTTAATTGGTATAATTAATTTGAGGAAATATGAAATTGAATTGGAAACTGTGAAATTGGGAAGTTATGAGATTGAATGGTGTAGTTGGATTAATTTATCACTCACCCATGTAAAAGTTAATATTATATTTGTTTAATGCATTTATTTTTTGTTTAGAAATAACTGCTTTGGGCTATCGGTGGAGGATAGTCTTGATTGTTGTAGACACTGTATGTTGATTAGGGAAAACTGAAACTAATCACATTGAATATGTCATTGAATATGACAGTTGGGATAATACATCAAATATATGTGTTGATTGATTCCTGTATATGATAATTGTTTATATACTTGGAATATGTGTACTGTGTGGGAGGAGATAGGGGATGTACTCCATGGTTTGAGGGAAGATAGGGGATGGACTCCATTAATACAACAAATATGTGTATTAAATTGAAGTATTGATACATCAAATCTGTGTATCATTTATGAAGTATGGAAGTGTCTTAATATGATAATGATGTATCAAATATGTGTATCTGTCGTGAAATATGGAAGTGTTGGTATATGAGTTATAGCCTCATTGAATTGTTTGGCCAGGTTCTGAGCCATGTATATGAAATGATTTGGATAAGTAAAGGAAAGTGGAATGTAACATGGATATAATTGTCATGGAATTGGATTGTGATATAAAATGGTTTATAAGTGTTAACCATCTATCAAATGCTATTGTTTTAGTCATTGCTTATATTTGATTTAGTATATCTCTATTGGGCTGTGACTCACCCTATATGGGACATCATTTTCAGGTACTGATGGTATGCCACCTCCAATGACGTAGCTTGGGAGGCAAGATGCTGAAAGACTTTTTGTGATATCTTTTATGTATTACATGTAAATTGAAGCCAAGGGCTTAATGTGTTATGAGTTAGTACTCTCTTTTTGTGTAACCAAGTGTTGGCTTGGAAAGTTATAAGCCCATTGGGCATTTACTTTTGTTGTCAACATGTAATACATTTGTAAGAAATACTCTGATGAATGGAATTAAGTTTTGTTTACTTATGTCTGTGCATGTCAATAGTGTGGGTTTCTATGTATTATTTTGAGGGCGTTACAGTGGTTTTGTTCTTTGGGCCAATACATGAGTATGTTGGGTCTTAACATGAGATTAGTGTTGTAAATTGTTTATATTTAGACCTTTGGGTCAATATTGAGAAATGGGGGAGAAAGCCCAAATTTGTTGTATAAATTAATTGGTATAATTAATTTGAAAAATTGTGGATATGTGAAATTGAGTTGGGAATAATGAAATTGGCTCATTCTGAGACAGAATGGTGGAGTTGGAATTGTTAATCACTCAACTGTGAAAATTGTTGATAATTTATCTGTTGGATGTAATTATTATCTGTTTAGAAATAATTGCTTTGGGCTATCGGTGGAGGATAGTTTTGATTGTTGTAGACATTGCATGATGATTAGGCAAACTAAAACTAATCAATTGAACATGTCATCGAATGTGACGGTTGGAATAATACATCGAATTTGTGTATTAATTGAACATGTATATGATAAATGTTTATATGCATTGTGTTGTGTGAGAGGAGATAGGGGATGTACTCCACGGTTTAGGAGGAGATAGGGGATGGACTCCTAAACCGGATATTATTTGGGAGGAGATAGGGGATGGACTCCGTTGATACAACAAATATGTGTATCTATTAAAGTATTGATACAACGAATATGTGTATCTATTGTGAAGTATGGAAGTGTTTTATGTGATGTTGATACAGCAAATATGTGTATCTATTGTGAAGTATGGTAGCATTGTTGATATGAGCTGTGGTCTCATGGGAATTGTTTGGCCAGGTTCTGAGCCATATTTATGAATCGAAAACCGGTTATGTAAAGGAAAGAGGAATGAAACATGGACATATTTGTCATGTAATTGAAATGGATTATGAAATGATTTATGTGGGTTAAACATTTATCAAATGCTAATGTTTTAGTCTTTGCTCATATTATGTTTAGCATATCTCTACTGGGCGTTGGCTCACCTTATATGGGACATCCTTTTCAGGTACAGGTGTTATGCCACCTTCAAAGACGTAGCTTGGGAGGCTTGAGGCTGTTAGACTCTTTTTGTTGTTGTCTTTGTTGTATTACATATATATCAAGCCAATGGCTTATTTTGTGTAGAGTTAGTACTCTCCCTTTTGTAACCAAGTGTTGACTTGAAACGTTGTAAGCCTATAGGGTATTTACCTTTGTTGTCAACATATAATACCTTTTGTAAGAATACTATGATAATTGTAATATGAAATCTCTTTTCTTTATCGTGAATGTATGATATTATGGGTTTATTTTGAGGACGTTACAAATCTAAACTCTGATAAAAACTTCTAGCCTAAACTATCACAATCTAAACAATTCATTTTTTCCTTCTTTTTCAGATGTGAAATTATCAAGTAAAACTTAACTAATGGAGATTTTCTTAATTGTTTAAAATTAAAAAAATCAAGAAAATTAGTATGAGATATTAAAACTCTCAGAAGACTCCTCACTAAATGGGATGTGAATATAAGATTTTCTTTCTATAAGTAAAACAATTTATTTTTTTTCTTATTTTTCTGATATGGAATTATCAAATAAAAGTAATTATTTAAAATTAAAAAAATTAGAATGAGAATTTAGAACTCCTAAAAGGTTTCTTATTAAAAAGTTTATTTTTCTTATATAATATATAGATTTGGAATAGCAAAATGATTTCATTTGGAAGGAATAAAGGTAACATCAAAAGCTAACAAAGAAGAAAGCAAAACAGGTGGCTTGCATCGAGTTAGGATAGTAAAGCCCTTTGAACATTCTAGCCCAAAAAGAGTTGGACTTGCTCCAACTTAAATATCAAATACAATACAATGTTCATTACAATTTAGGGTAATAGATCGTAATAGTTGGATTTAATTCTTATCAAGTTTTATTAAAAATAAGTTATATTAAAATCGTCACTAAAAATAATTTTTTGTGAGAATTTTTTTGCATATCACCAAAAATTGACAATTATTGACTTTTTTTTTTGTTACAATTTCTATAAATTATTGTTAAAACTTACAATTAGGCCTCATTTGAGAACTATCTGTTTTAGCTTAAAAGCTAAAAACTTACTAAAAAATCAAAAAGTCTAAACATATACCAAAAAGTCAAAGATTTTCTTTTCTCCCTACTTTTTGCACATTTTTTCGTAAAAAATCAAAAAGTCATTTCAAATATACTAATTTTTTTATTCTCACATTTTAGCTAAAAAATCAAAAAATTACTAAAATAGGTTGTTCCCAAATGAAGACGAATTTTTCATGCTGTCGCTGAAAGTTGAAAATTAGTGACTTTTTTTGTGACGATTTTTTAAAACTGTTGCTAAAACTTATAATTAGTAACATTGAAGAAAAACTGAAACCAATATATTTTTCTTCTATTCAACCTCTCCTTAGAGAATACATCAACTATATATATAGAAAGAAATGAGGAGCTTAACTAATTATCTAGAACAAAATATCTTCTAACAAACTAACTATCTTCTCAACTATGTAACTAACTCTTGAGCTGGTGAACTTCTTGAACTGCAATTTGAGCTGGAGCCACCTGAGTTGGCTGCACTACTTCAACCTGAGCTGGTTGAACTATATTCCTCAACAGACATTTTTGTAACAATTTTCAAACTATCGCTGAAAATTGTCAATTAGTAACGTTTTTTTAATAGTGATTGATAAAATCGTAATGAATTATCATAGGACTTATTGGATGATAAATCCACCTATTAAAACCTATACGTAAGTCCTCCTAACAAAAATTGACTATTAGTAAAATGAATAATTGACAGGTGATGAAAACATTTTTTACAATGCTATTATGTTTATCATTTGTTTTTATCATAAAAAAATATTTTGAACTCCTAAAACATCTTTTTTAAATTGATCTCACTTATGTGAATTGTTGAATGTAATTGTTGATTTGTTTAAAAATCAGTCAACTAATACCCAGTCTCATTTTTTTTTTTTGGCTAGAAAAATGTAGAGCTAAATTCTTTAACTATTTGGTGATAAAAAAATTTTCTCCAAGCATTTGATTTGATTTTTTTTTTTTTTTTTTTTTTTTTTTTTTTTTTTTTTTTAAAGTGGAGGAGAGCAAGATCATACTTCTGCCAAGAAATTTCATGCCATTTTTATCTTCTCATTACCACTTTTGAGTACATTACTCCATATGAAGTATCAAGGCAAAAACCATTCCCCATTCGAAGCTCACTAAAAAATTATCAAAGCTTTCATTGTTGCTATATTCTTCTATGTCATTGCTTTGGCAGCTGAAATTAGAGCTTGGACTCACTATGTAATCAATCGTGCAATCTGTGATCAAATCAGTATATCTTCTTAGGAGGTCTCGCCCCAATTCTATTGCTCATAACTCTTGTCGCGGCTTTTGGATGGATTCTTTTGGTTTTATGGGGTTTTTTTCTTTGTAAAGGAATTGCATCGCTCACGTGTTGATTTGTTTTTCCAAACCTTGTTGAATGTGTTACAAATTTTGTTGATGGAGCAATCATACAGTTTACCTGTGTAATGGCAGTTCCACTCTAACTAAGCTTTGTGATCAATGTAATAAATTGTCATGGATTTGTTAGTTGAGTTAAGCTAATCATTTAATTTTAGTAGGTCCATTTAAGTTACCAATGGTTTGTTATTGCACGTCACATCAAATTATAAGAAAGGAAAATGTAGTATAAATTTGGGTAAATTACACTAACACCTCTTGAGGTTTCTATTTAATATAAATCATTTATTCACGTTTAAAAAATTACACTTACTCTCCTGTCAAATTAAAATGACACATTTGCTCCTTAACCTTTATACATATAAAATAATATAATAATGTTAATATTTTGTTCAGGTCATTTCAAGAAAAATAACAAAAATTTTCTTTGGTTTAACTCACTCAAAAAATTAAATTTTTTTTTTTAATTTTTTGTATTTTTATTGAATTTTTTTAATATTTTAAGTAATTTTTTATTTTTATTTTTTAGATACATCCAATTTAGATATAGTTAAGAAGTATAATATTTTGTGAATTGTTTTATTTTAAATTCACCAAATACAAAAAAAATATATAAAAATTCAATAATACTGTAATAAATATGAATGACAGTGTTTGGTAATACTGTAACAAATGTGGGTAAATAGATGAGAAAAAAAATGATGATGGAAATAAAAATAAAAAATTCTCTCCATATATAAAAATTTATATAAAAAATATTACAAAAATATTATGATAGTGATATTGTTATAAATATAAATAATGTTTATGAGTGTTTTGTTTTAAAATGAAAAGTCACCATTAAACTATATCATTGTGTTTGAAAATTTTATATAAAATTTATGTTTGTATATCATCACTCAATAAGAATATATTTAGGTATAATTTAGTGATGGAAAATTGTAGAATATAGTCATGATGATAAGAATAACAAATGATACGAAAAAATGACAAAATGGTCATTTAAAATTTTTTAGGATATGACATCAGCAATTCAGAGAGCAATTTATAGTAAGATTACAAATCTCAGAGAGGAAAATATAATTTTTCAAATACGAAAAAGAAGATCTGTGTTCAACAAAAATATCATGGAGTGTCAGTGTAATTTACTCTACAAATTTTGTATACTCTTTTCATTAACAGATATCATTGAATAAAATTATATTTTTTATTTCTAAAATTTCTTGGTTGTCACATCAACATGATTTTAAACCCTATATACTCTTAATTTTTTCTTGGTTCCAATGTTTGCACTAGATTTACAGTGTTTGACATAAATAAGTAATTAATAAATATTTTATCCTTTAGGTTTTTTTATGCATATTGGTGACTTTGCCTCTACTCATACAATGAAAATTTCTTGGAAAGCAATTTTAAATCTTAGAATTAAAATAAAATAACTAACTCATACTTGTTAACCAAAATACAATATATATGCTAATTAAACCTTTTTTTAAAAACTTTAATGGTGTTTATATAATAATAATAAAAAGGGGGGGGGGGGGGGGGGGGGGGGGGGGGGGGGGCTCAATCACTGGAAAAGAGGCCAAGTTCCATTATTCACACTCGCGGAGTA